>JAZDUH010000128.1:0-562057 GCA_036419115.1 Scarus forsteni | reverse complement strand
CCCTTGGATGCGAGTGCGCGCTGCAGGGCTGGATGCACACGCATTAGTGGAGCTCTGACATTTAGAGCAGAGAGGCAGTAGGAAACTACACTCTGTTAACATAATATTGTCTTTTTTGTACATGAACGTACATTTGATAATATATGAATCATCATCAGTCACACATGAAAAAAATAATTACTTTTTTCTTTTTTTAAGTTAATTGCTCTTGAGGGCCCCCTAGTGGTCACGGGGCCCTAAGCAGGGGCTTAGTTCGCTCGTGCCTTGGGCCTGCTCTGCTTTTGCGCCTGTTATGAATTGCACGCGCAGTGATAGTAGGTCACCTGCAACACACCCACTAATAGAACGTACAGTTTTATTGATTGCCCATGCAATTAAGAACTTGTCATTTTGGATCTTAGAAGATCAGGCCCTAAGTGTCTTAAATTGTTGACATCATAAACCTCAGGAATTAAAAAGTAAAGAATCTTAAGGGCCATTTTCGTGAAAGAGGCTGAGAGCATTTCTCTGTGATCTGAGATTTTAAAAGAGGTATCATATTCTTCAGCTCCCCAAACCCCTTCTAATGACATTAAAAATTAAAAAAGATTCACAAAGCCATGACCTGTATGGATGGACTTACAGGAGGATGGACAGCGTGAAATAGAACACCTCTGGCCTTCACTGTTATTGGTGTAGAGGCATGAAGAGGCCTGTGATGTCACTCAACCAAATGATCAAGATTAGGGAAATAATTGCTAGCATTAACTACCTATTTTTTTTTTTTAAATAAATGAATTAACTCCATATTTTTATTTCCAACCAGGCCCTGGAGAAAGAGACTCAGCTCTATCACGTCCCAACACAGAGGTGAGTGTTCTTCTATTATAATTAAAACATACACAGTGAAACACATGCCCAAATAAGGATCAGTCATCATTGAGAGCACAAATGGACACACACTTCTGTTAATGCACAGGGCTGTGATTGTGTCAGAATGAGGAGTGGTCAAGCACTTTTTCATACTGGAAATCGATTTATTAACCGAGGAAGAAGAAAAAATGCACCTCAGTCCAGTGTCTCCAGCTGTTTTTGGACCCAGTTAAATGCATTACAATACTGTCTCAGATTGCAGTAAAATTGAGCTCCTCATATTTCTGTTTTATATCATAAACAGGTTGACCAGGTCCCAGAGAACCTCCATTATTCTGCTCTGAGTTGGAACCATGTTAATGCATCAGCGAGACCAAGAGAAAAACAGGAACGACTGTGTGTACTCAGGTGTCAGAAAGTGAAACCACAGACCAGCGTGTAACATGGATGAAGTTTAAGAGACATCATCATGCATTAGTTTTATTCAAGTCCCTGTCATTCTCAGAAATGCCTCTAAACCCCTCTGTTTCAGCCTTGCTTAGAACAGGCTGTTTTGCTTTAAATCCTAATGAACTGTTTTTGCTCCCTTCTCAAGAGTGGCTGTGGATTAAGCTTGTCCCATCATTAAGAGAACATTTTCAAACAGACTATTTTAACACACACATCTGAAAGCTTGAGCTATCAACTGAACTAGAACAAGAAACATTTCATGGTTCACGCAATTCCGAAATATGGAGAAAAAAAGTAATTTAATAAGGTTCGCAGCTACAATGCAACCAAATTCTGTTTTGTGCATAGATTTTTGCTTTACATCTTCATAAATCATCAAAAAGTCAGTCAGTTTAATGCTGTTGTTCTAAAGTGGTGGTGTGAAAAATGCTCTGGACAGGGGCGTGGCCAAGTGAGTGTGCTTTGACCCCCTCATTGGTCTTCCCAGGTGTCAATAAAACATTCTCGACTCTGATTGGGTCGTTGGCTTGGGATTTAAATCAAAGTCAGTGAGCAGGGTGGTTCACAGCTTTCTTTCTGTCATTGTGACACATTTTCTCACTGTTAGAACTAAAATTTGTCATTTTTCAATGTTTACCTTTTTAATCCTTCAATGAAATAAACTTGACAAATAATTAAATTGTGTTATTTTGTTATTTTAATTCATAAAAGATAAAATGAAGGTTATTACAAATTTGACATGAATAAGAAAAAAATAAAATAAAGGTTTTTTAGTGGTTTGATTAATTGATATTTTTTGAATAAGTAGAAGTTAAGAGGACAAATTTACTCTTATTTTTCTTTTGACACACAAAAATTATCGTAAAATGATTATCATAATCATTGCAATTGTTTATTATATTGTCAACCCGACCATTTTAGAGATTATAAGTTGGAGGGTAAGGGGGGTGCAAAAATAGTTAACTTGACGCACAAGAAAGTTAGTTCTATATTTTTCACTAGTGTTTCCAACAGCCCATCGGAAGTATTTGAGAATGACCAGAAACTTTGCATACCTTGTTCAGCAGGTGATTGTATGATCGTGCCAATCACATTAATGACAGGCCAATCAGATAATGTAGTAGGGGTGCTACTGCTGTGATGTAAATTACAAATACACGACATGATCGAAAAAACTCTGATCAAAAATCAAAAATGTTGGACGAGGACTTGAATTGTCATTTCTATAAAGAAATTGTGCTCTACATCTGACAAAACTGCTACTGAAGCTGTTAGCATCTATGCTAATCACTTCCTGCTGATGACTCCCTCAAAGCTCCACCTCTTCCTGTTCTGAATGACTCTGATTGGGTCATACATCCCTGGGCCATGTACCGTCGTTGTTTTTTTACACAAAGAGCTTGGCAAGATGCTGCTGTTCAAGGTCAGCATTACGGCCTCATCTTCATCATAAACCTGATGTTACTGCTCCAAATGTTTTAAAAACATCAACTGAGGATCTACACTACTTAAAGTGAACACTGTTAAACACTTACAGCCAAAACATTAAAACTTTTCAGTAGAATTCAGTGTTTGATTCTTTATTTCTCTCTGACTTATGTTGTCAGTCTGTGCTCAATGCCACTCAGTGAGTAAAGGTTTCACTCGTGCAGACCGTTACGTCATGTCCATACTAAGACAAAAAGTGAACAAAACTAAATTCAGGAAAAAGAAATCTATTATGCAATTAGTACCATAAAAATCAGAGGTATAAATAAGGTCAGTGTCACTGAAGCAACACCATAAACAGCAGATTCTGTTCTTCTAAGTCTGTCTTCTCCTCTTCACTTTCTTTTACCACAGCAGGTATAAAAGTGTCTCTGTTAGAATTTTAGATGTGTGATTGTGTTCATCAGTACTGAAGAACAAAGACCCTTCCTACTTTCATCTTAATATTAGCAGTACAATCAGTTTCATTTGTAATCTAAAGCAGACATACGGAAAAACAGTTCATCAAGTTCAGTTTAAAGCCCTCCCCTTCTTTTTACAACAGCAGTCTTCTTGAATTTTGAGAAACCACAGTTCCTCTATGTGGATCAGACAAGAGTGTGATCACAAATCCTGTGAGCACTTCTGATTGGCCAATCAAATAAGCTTTGACCATATAAAGAAGATACCAGATCAAGTCCTCTTCAGTCACCATGCAGCATGTCTTCAACAAAATGACTCGACTGAAGTTTGCTCTGTATGTGACATGTCTGCTCATTGGAGTAACGGGTGAGTTATGTCTCTTAGAAGTGCTTCTTTGACTGTTTTGTCATAAAATCTAACAAAATGCTGTCAGACTTTTAACAAAGTATAAAATATTTTTTCCTTCTTCCTGACTTTCCCCTTTCCAGGTGCAGTGACCCTGGAGCCGTCCTCATTTCTACGTATTCAATCAGTTAGTGTCGGTGAAAATGTGACTTTGGAGTGTTTCTATCAGGAGAGCAGGGCAGTGATATTTTATTGGTTTAAAGAAAGTTTGGGACAAAAACCAGAGCGGGTGTCTGTGTTCAAGAAGTATAAAGATGAAGTCTCAATGACTGGTGAATTTGGAAACAATCCACGATTCAAACTGGACATCAGCCCGGGAAAATATCACCTGATCATCACAGATGTCCAAATATCAGACTCAGCGACTTACCACTGCATTAATCGCACCTCTCTTGAGTTTGACTTCATAGGAGGCGTCATCGTCCATGTAACAGCTTCAGTATTTAATGTTCCAACCATCATCCATCAGTCTGAATCTGAAGCGGTCCAGCATGGAGCCTCTGTGACTCTGAACTGTACGGCCCTCACTGGGAGCTGTGATGGAGACCTCAGAGTTTACTGGGTGAAGAACCCTCAAGAAGCTCATCCAGGACTTCTCTCCACCCATGGAGGCATGAATAAAGAGTGTGAGAGGGAAGGAAACTCCCAAACACACTCTTGTGTCTACAGCTTGGAGATGGAGAATCTGAATCGTTCTCATGCTGGGACCTACCACTGTGCTGTTGCTTCATGTGGACACGTACTGTTCGGTAAGGGGACCAAGCTGGAAATTAAAGGTAAGTGACTTGAACTAGAGTGTCAGGAAAATGTGTTTAATCAAATCTGATATCTAATCTGTCCAAATGTTAATCCATAGATGAAAATGATAAAGAAGAGGACCTTTTGGTGTATGTCTTGAGTGCAGCTTTGGCTTTTATGACCATCCTGGCTGTTTTCCTGGCTTACAAAGCATTTACAAAGAAGGAGACAACCAGCTGTATATCCACAGGTATGCTTTATTGATGTGATCTGAATCAGACTGAGTGTGGTTTGATCTAAAACAGTATACATTAATAAATGAACAAATCAATAAGACAGTGGGGTAGTTTATGGTTCATATAATTGGCATTAATCAGCTTAGACTTGTTGACAGCAGCTGACTTTTAGACTTTACTACTAAACTAAAGAGCTTTGGCTTGATTTACTCGTAGGTGGTTAAAATCACGTCTCTTTGGTCAGTTCAATAAAGTGAGGAGCGGCTGGCTTGACCGCTGCTGCTTGTCTGAGTTGACTATAAAGAGTCAGCACGCTGATTCTAACTTTAAATATGAAACATAACCTCATTCACTTTAAAAGTCTTCATAGAATTTGGTATTCCATGGTAAAACTATGTAGATTTTTTTGCAAACGATTCTCAGCTGTGTTATAGATGTACATCAGTTGATGGTAACTTAATTTATACATTTTTGGAAAATGTTGGATCAGTGGCCCACTTTTTCCCATTCTTGGTGCTACTAGCATCATAGCCTCTGCTAATACATATGAAAGTAAGGATGTTCATTTGGTATATTGACAGCAAAAAAATCATGAGGGTATGGAGGATAGACCATGTTCCCACTGACGATCTCTGGACGGGTGAAATGGGAACAGTTGCTGAATTATTTCAATGGTAAAAAAAAAATCAGATTAGATATCCTGAACCTATGATACAAATTCAATCATATTTTACTTTTTTTTTTTTTTTTTTTTTAACTTTTTTCTCTTATTTGTTGTAAATATATGTGTTTCCCTGCTTGATTTGTGAGCTGCACTCTGAGCTTTTTGGGGGGGGTTATTTGTCTTATTTCTTAGATTTATCCTTTCTTTTTGTGTCTGTTAAAACTAGTTTTAATGTTGATTTTTGTTTTTCATTTAAAAAAGACATGAGGTTGACACCTGACAAAGAGAATGTACACAGACCTGGTTGGATGTCAGATCCAAAAAAATTACAAAACCCGCATTGAAGTTGGCACGTTGTGTAAATTGTAAATAAATACAGAATACAATGATTTGCAAATCCCTTTCAACCTATATTCAATTGAATACACAGCAAAGAATTTAAGAATAAATAAGAATTTAAATGCAGTAACACATTGCAAAAAAGTTGTCACAGGGTCATTTTTACCACTGTGTTACATCGCCTTTCCTTTTAACAACACTCAGTAAACGTTTGGGAGCTGAGGAGACCAATTTTTGAAGCTTTTCAGGTGGAATTCTTGCCCATTCTTGGCCAGTCTACTACCCGCACTCTTTTACTACGAAGCCACGCTGTTATAACACATGCAGAATGTGGCTTGGCATTGTCTTGCTGAAATAAGCAGGGGCGTCCATGAAAAAGACGTTGCTTGGATGGCAACATATGTTGCTCCAAAACCTGTATGTACCTTTCAGCATTAATGGTGCCTTCACAGATGTGTAAGTTACCCATGCCTTGGGCACCCCCATACCATCACAGATGCTGGCTTTTGAACTTTGCGCCTATAACAGTCCGGATGGTTCTTTTCCTCTTTGGTCCGGAGGACACGACGACCACAGTTTCCAAAAACAAAGTGGTGACCCTCGCCCCTTCCTTGTTTGTGAATGACTGAGCATTTCAGGGAAGCTGCTTTTATACCCAATCATGGCACCCACCTGTTCCCAATTAGCCTGTTCACCTGTGGGATGTTCCAAATAAGTGTTTGATGAGCATTCCTCAACTTTCTCAGTCTTTTTTGACTCTTGTGCCAGTTTTTTTGGAACATGTTGCAGGCATCAAATTGCAAATGAGCTAATATTTGCAAATAACAAAGTTCACCAGTTCGAATGTTAAGTATTTTGTCTTTGCTGTGTATTCAATTGAATAGGGGTTGAAAGGGATTTGCAAATCATTGTATTCTGTTTTAATTTACAATTTACACAACGTGCCAACTTCACTGGTTTTGGGTTTTGTACAAAATATCTGCACACAGCAGCCCCCTGTAAGAATATTTTTTAAGCAGTGACATTTCATGTTGTATGGCTCTCAAGTTACAGGAAGAGCCATATGAATCAAAAATCACAGTTACTAAATTTTCTTGAAGACTTAAAGAGAACTCCTTTTGGTGTGCTGATCTTTTGTACTTTTTCATGTTTAAGATCTAGTAACACTGTGACTTGATATGTAAGCATCTATGCTAGTTATTGTAAGTGAAGTCACGTCCTGTAATCAATCAATCATCAAACTTTATTTATATAGCACTTTTTATACAAAAAAATGTAGCACAAAGTGCTTTACACACAGACAGATGATAGAAATGAAGGATTTATGACCCAAACCCACTCCACCCAGCCCTTGAACCCACCCACACTGCAGTCCATACACAGTGTTGATAAAAAGCATCATAAATAAAAGACAGTAAAAAAGCACACAGCTGTACCCAGTATGTACTGAGGAAACGCCATCTTAAAGGTTTAAAAATGAGAAAACACTGGAGGTTAGGTTAAAGTGTAAAATTTAATATATCATAAAATAAAATCAGAAAAACTAATTTAAAAAAAATTATAAAAATAAATCAGAAATTAAAATGAAGTTTCAAAAAAAAACATCAATCTGTAATGATCTCACCCATTGCTCCACTTCATCCTGCTGTCAGGATGTATTTTCTTTTTTTTGTGCAGTGCTGCTTCAGGCAGCTCACGGTCGATGTCGATTGGAGCTCGGCAAGATGGATCTACCTGATCAGCAGACATTGAATCAGGCAGTTCCATAGTTCCATAGTTTATGCATACTAATTCGTAAAGCTGTTTTCGTATGTTTCTTTTAATGATCATGTCAAATAAAGATATTCAAAACTTTTTTTTGTTTTTAATTGAAAAGAAAAAACTATCACTTGTCTTTTACTTCGGTAAAATCTCATTTTTAAAAGTAAAAAAGGTTGTTTTTAACATTTTCAGATGCTACTGCTTTGATATATCCATCATGTCTGTCCAGATAGCATGTTAAACTATTTGGATCTTTAGTAAAGCGAGTTATAGAGTAAGACAAGTGTGTCATCTGCAAAACTGTTTAATGTTTTACTGAGTTATTAGATTAGATATTTAAAGAGAAGTTATAGTCCCAAGGCTGCCAGTTGATGATCTCTGCCCTAAAACATTGCTCTCAGCAACAAGGGGTAAACATGAAGCTCTTGGTCTATGGTCTTAGACCTCTGATCTCCTTTTGAATCAAATCGTGTGGACATATGGACATGGATATATGTGCAAGTACAAAAATTTAGATTTCCCAAGCAAAAGCAGATCCACAAGACTCCTTGACGTTGAACTTTGATCCCAAAAGGTCCCATGTCCTGATGTGTTTGATTGTTTATATGGTGTCTTTGGTGGCTATTAAACAAGATTTATATTGAAGTCAAATGAAAAATGAATTAAAAAATCAATCTAGACACAGCTCTTTTTCCCTCCCTTTTGGAAAAGTTTGGACCTTAAGGGGGCAGGACTCCAGGATTCTATGATAATGGTCTATGCTGAATATGCAGAATACATAGCCTTGCAGAGCAGACAGATCCTGATTCTGAAGTCCTGCAGGTCCGTCTTGCCAGCCTCCATTGTCCAACGACTTCACTCGGCTGAATTTTTAACGGCCCAATCAGGGAAGAGAGGCAGAAGCTGTAAAATAGGGATGTGACGACAGCTGGAAGTAGAGAGCAGACATGTCGATTAGCCTATTGTCATCATTGCTACTTAGTGAAACTTGGTGAAATCTGCCCTCCTTATAAGTTTACATGTAGGAATTGTCTTTGACGAGGTTCATGTCACATATAAGTGTTAAATGAATCATCTGTGTGGTACAATTTAGTGTAAAATGATAGTATAAGGCCGATAGCTGTTAGCCGCTAAATTAGCGGCTAATGGCTAATGGTCATTAACTGTTGTTAGCTGTTCGTGGCTAAGTTAGCCGCTATGTATGCTATATTTTTTTTCAATTCTTTATCCAGCCATTTCAAGTAACAAACAGGCACATTTTGCATCATGCATTCTTCAAAAATCACTGAGCAGCATCAGCACCTAATACAAACAAAATAATAACATAAAATGTATTTATAAAAGAAAAAAATCATGACAAATTCAATGAAAACATTGCTACTTTATATGAGGCAACCCTGCTCAATGTGGATTGGTCTGTGATGAATGTGACTAGCAAAATGATTGTCCAATCACAAGCTTGTGTTTTTTTTAAACATTCTGCCCCTGAAAACTAATTTCAAGGGCTCCTATCCAGATGGACTAGTGAAATATTTCTGTGCCAGATATATGGAGCTGTCCATCTGGCTTGTCAGGTTACAGAATACATGCAGTTCATCAGAACACATGTTATACTGGGAGGAGGAGATTCAAATGTGTGCATTTTGCACCCGCAACGTGATTAATCAAACCAGCAAGTGATTGCATGCAGTGTTTTTACATCTGAATTTAGTACATTTGAAAAGCAGGTGCACAAAAGGCACAGTGTCACACACAAAGGGCTGTGCTCAATGTGGTGAGAAACAGAGGTTGCATAAACAAAATATTTTCCGTCACTGACTAAAATTTTTAATGAAAAACAGAAAGACTTGAAGGCTGTCTGTTATTATAATGGACCGGAAAAAAGAGGAAGGGTTTAGAGTGGTTTCAAACTCATGCAGACGCACACCTCTTTATATAACCCTCTATTCAAAATTCTCTATTTAACCTTTGTAAAGAAAAAAAAAAAATCATAACCATAATCACTCTGTTTGTCATTCAGAGCTGACTGCATCACACTCTCCACACACTGACAGTGAGTTTAGAGGCTGTCAGCGTGTGGAGAATGTGATGCAGTCACAAATTTGCAGCCACTCTGCTCTCCCAAACATGGTGAAAGCCAGTAGCACACACAAAGTCTTACTTTAAAGAGGGCTGTCCACCACCTCTGCGCCTGTGATGAATTGTGCACGCAGTGATGGTAGATCACCCGCAACACGCCCACTAATAGAAGGTACAATTTTATTGATTGCACATGCAATTGAGCACTTGTTATTTTGGATCTTAGTAGATCAGGCCCTAAGTGTCTAAAATTGTTGACATCATAAACCTCAGGAAGTAAAAAAAAGAGCATTTTAAGGGGCATTTTTGTGAAAGAGGCTGAGGGCATTTTCTCTGTGCATTTCTCGGCTTCCCAAACCCCTTCTAATGACATTAAAAATTAAAAAAGATTCACAAAGCCATTCATATGGATGGACTTACAGGAGGATGGACAGTGTGAAACAGAATACCTCTGGCCTTCACTGTCATTGGTGTAGAGGCATGAAGAGGCCTGTGATGTTATGCAACCAAATGATGATTAGTGAAATGATTGCTCGCGTTAACTACCTGTTTTATTTCTATATAAATGTATTAATTCCATGTTTTTATTTCCAACCAGGCCCTGGAGAAAGAGCATCAGCTCTATCACGTCCCAACACAGAGGTGAGTTTTCTTCTATTATAATTAAAACATACACAGTGAAAGACATGCCCAAATAATCAATCATCATTCAGAGGACAAATGGACACACACTTCTGTTTATGCACAGGGCTGTGATTGTGTCAGAATGAGAAGTGGTCAAGCACTTTTTCATACTGGAAATCGATTCATTTACCGAGGAAGAAGAAAATATGCACCTCAGTCCAGTGTCTCCAGCTGTTTTTGGACCCAGTTAAATGCATCACAATACTGTCTCAGATTGCAGTAAAATTGAGCTCCATATATTTCTGTTTTATATCATAACCAGGTTGACCAGGTCCCAGAGAACCTCCATTATTCTGCTCTGAGGTGGAACCATGTCAATGCATCAGCGAGACCAAGAGACAACAACAGGAACGACTGTGTGTACTCAGGCGTCAGAAAGTGAAACCACAGACCAGCGTGTAACATGGATGAAGTTTAAGAGACATCATCATGCATTCGTTTTATTCAGGTCCCAGTCATTCTCAGAATTTTTGAAGTTTCTTGACTAAAAACCACTTTAACATTAAATCCTGATGTGCCTCTAAACCCCTCTGTTTCAGCCTTGCTTAGAACAGGCTGTTTTTCTTTAAATCCTAATGAACTGTTTTTGCTCCCTTCTCAAGAGTGGCTGTGGGTTAAGCTCGTCCCATCATTAAGGGAACATTTTCAAACAGACTATTTTAACACACACATCTGAAAGTTTGAGCAACTGAACTAGAAACATTTTATGGTTTAAGCAATTTCAAAAAATGTAGTTCAGAAAGGTACACAGCTACAATGCAACCATATTCTGTTTTGTGCCTAGATTTTTGCTTTACATCTTCATAAATCATCAAAATCAGTCAGCCAGCTTAGTGCTGTAGTTCTTAAATGGTGTGGTGAAAAATGCTCTGGACAGGGGCGTGGCCAAGTGAGTGTGCTTTGACCCCCTCATTGGTCTTCCCAGGTGTCAATAAAACATTCTCGACTCTGATTGGCTCGTTGGCTTGGGATTTAAATCAAAGTCAGTGTGCAGGGTGGTTCACAGCTTTCTTTCTGTCATTGTGAGACATTTTCTCACTGTAAGAACTGAAATTTGTCATTTGGATTATTACCTTTTTAATTCTTCAATAAAATAAACTTGACAAATAATTAAATGGTGTCATTTTGTTATTTTAATTTATTAAAGATAAAATGAAGGTTATTACAAATTTGAGATTAATAAGAAAAAATAAAATAAAGGTTCTTAGTGGTTTGATTATTTGATAAACACTATTTTTTGAATAAGAAGTTAAGATGAAATATTTACTGTTGTGTTTCCTTTCACGCATAAAAGTTAGCATGAAATTAATCATTGCAATTGTTCATTATGTTGTCAACCCCACCATTTTAGAGATTTGAGGTTGGAGGGTAAGGGGGATGCTAAAAAGTTAACCTGATGCAAGATAGTTCAATATTTTTCACTAGTGTTTCTAACAGCCCATTGAAAGTATTTGAGAATGACCAGAAACTTTGCAAAGCTTGTCCAGCAGGTGATTGGATGATCGTGCCATCAATCACATTAATGACAGGCCAATCAGATAATGTAGTAGGCGGGTGCTACTGCTGTGATGTAAATTACAAATACACGACATGATCGAAAAAAAAACTCTCACCAAAACATGTTGGACGAGGACTTGAAATGCCATTTCTATAAAGAATTTCTCCCAGTTTTGTTTGGTTTTCATTAATAGAGAAATGTGGTCTACATCTGACAAAACTTCTACTGAAGCTATTAGCATCAATGCTAATCACTTTTTGCTGATGACTCCCTCAAAGCTCCACCTCTTCCTGTTCTGAATGACTCTGATTGGGCCATACATCTCTGGGCCATGTACAATCAGAGTAAATTGGAGCTTGGTAAGATGTTCTTGCTGCTGTTCAAGGTTAGCATTACAGCCTCATCTTCATCATGAACCTGATGTTGCTGCTCCAAATGTTTCAAAAACATCAACTGAGGATCGACACTACTTAAAGTGAACACTGTTAAACACTTACAACCAAAACATTAAAATTTTTCAGTAGAATTCAGTGTTTGATTCTTTATTTCTCTCTGACTTCTGTTGTCAGTCTGTGCTCAATGCCGCTCAGTGAGTAAGGTTCCACTCGTGCTGACCGTTACGTCATGTCCATACTAAGACAAAAAGTGAACAAAACTAAATTTGGGAGAAAGAAATCTATTATGCAATTAGTACCATAAAAATCAGGGGTATAAAAAAGGTCAGTGTCACTGAAGCAACACCATAAACAGCAGATTCTGTTCTTCTAAGTCTGTCTTCTCCTCTTCACTTTCTTTTACCACAGCAGGTATAAAAGTGTCTCTGTTAGAATTTTAGATGTGTGATTGTGTTCATCAGTACTGAAGAACAAAGACCCTTCCTCTATACAACTGACAATGGTTGTCTCATATTAGTGTCATGAACTTTCATCTTAATATCTGCAGTACAATCAGTTTCATTTGTAATCTAAAGTAGACATATGGAAAAACAGTTCATCAAGTTCAGGTTTAAAGCCCTCCCCTTCTTTTTACAACAGCAGTCTTCTTGAATTTTGAGAAACCACAGTTCCTCTATGTAGATCAGACACACGTGTGATCACAAATACTGTGAGCACTTCTGATTGGCCAATCAAATAAGCTTTTACCATATAAAGAAGATACCAGATAAAGTCCTCTTCAGTCACCATGCAGCATGTCTTCAACAAAATGACTCTACTGAAGTTTGCTCTGTATGTGACATGTCTGCTCATTGGAGTAATGGGTGAGTTATGTCTCTAAGAAGTGCTTCTTTGACTGTTTTGTCATTAAATCTAACAAAATGCTGTCAGACTTTTAACAAAGTAAAAAATAATTTTCCTTCATCCTGACTTTCCCCTATCCAGGTGCAGTGACCCTGGAGCCGTCCTCATTTCTACGTATTCAATCAGTTAGTGTCGGTGAAGATGTGACTTTGGAGTGTTTCTATCAGGAGAGCAGGTCAGTGATATTTTATTGGTTTAAAGAAAGTTTGGGACAAAAACCAGAGCGGGTGTCTGTGTTCAAGAAGTATAAAGATGAAGTCTCAATGACTGGTGAATTTGGAAACAATCCACGATTCAAAGTGGACATCAGCCTGGGAAAATATCACCTGATCATCACAGATGTCCAAATATCAGACTCAGCTACTTACCACTGCATTAATCGCACCTCTCTTGAGTTTGACTTCATCGGAGGTGTCATAGTCAAAGTAATAAGTTCAGTATTTAACGTTCCAACCATCATCCATCAGTCTGAATCTGAAGTGGTCCAGCATGGAGCCTCTGTGACTCTGAACTGTACGGTCCTCATTGGGAGCTGTGATGGAGACCTCAGAGTTTACTGGGTGAAGAACCCTCAAGAAGCTCATCCAGGACTTATCTCCACCCATGGAGGCATGAATAAAGAGTGTGAGGGAGAAGTAAACTCCCAAACACACTCTTGTGTCTACAGCTTGGAGATGGAGAAGCTGAGTCGTTCTCATGCTGGGACCTACCACTGTGCTGTTGCTTCATGTGGACACGTACTGTTCGGTAAGGGGACCAAGCTGGAAATTAAAGGTAAGTGACTTGAACTAGAGTGTCAGGAAAATGTGTTTAATCAAATCTGATATCTAATCTGTCCAAATTTCAATTTTTAGACGAAGATGATAGAGAACAGGATGTTTTGGTGAATGTCTTGAGTGCAGCTTTGGCTTTTATGACCATCCTGGCTGTTTTCCTGGCTTACAAAGCATTTACAAAGAAGGAGACAACCAGCTGTATATCCACAGGTATGCTTTAATGACATGGACTGAATATGACTCTGTGGTTTAATGTAAAACAGCTTGCACTGATCGACAAATCAACAAATAAATAAATGAATGGGGTAGTTAAGGTTCCATAAAATCAGCTTTAATCAGCTTTGACTTGTTGACAGCAGCTGAATTTCAGACTTCCTTTACTTTCCACCCAAACTGAAGAGCCTCAGCAGGATTTACATGCACTTTACATTCAAGATTTTACATACTGGTTCTAACTCAAAGTGACAACATGTCTAATATCACACTGTAGTGTGGTCCTCAGTGAAATCCTCCTTGAACATATTCATGATATTTAGCTGGTTCTCCTGTTTATGCATGTTGAAAGGTGGTGTGTCTGTGTGTGAGTGTGTTTAGTGGGATGGGACTGTTTAATAGTTTTCATTAGAAAAAACATATTAGATACTTTAGCAATCAAACAAGCTTGGTCTGATGACTTAAATCTCAAAGGACACCTTGAGTGACTGTTTGAGGAGTTACTTTAGCTGTTCTGTAACCTTGAAACATAACCTCATTCAATTTAAAAGTCTATATAGATCAGGGGTATTCAATTAAAAGCCATCGAGGTCCAGTAAATTAAAATTCCGCAAACAAAAGGTCTGAACAGAAATCCTGTTTGTGTCTTAAAGCCTTCCCCTATGTCTTAATTTTGTGGTTCGAACAATATTTATTGTCAATTTTTAATGCAGGATATGTTTTGAGTGCACTGCTAGCTCCCTTGCTATAAATTAAAATAGTCCTAGGGAAATTAATTTAAGGCCTCTATTTCAGATTAAAAAAGAAAAATCTAAAATAAAATAATAAAAAAGTGCAAACAGAGTTAAGCAGTAGCCTTTTTTCTTAAATGAAAGAGGTTTCAGCAAAGAATGAAGGTTTACAAATCAAGTAAAAAAGTCAACATCTTCCTAAAACAGTAGATAAAAATATGCTCTTTTTAGGAAAAACTTAAATAACAGAGGTCACAGCCTGAAAACGAGGACTTACACTTACGGTAAAAAAGCCATTATCTTCATAATACAAGAAATCAACTCTTAAAAGTACTATCATCTGTCATCTGTAAATGCTTGTGATCAGACCACAGTAGCTGTTCTAGTGTTCACTGGAGTAGCAGCGTCTGCTGTATATCCACGACTGCCATAAAAAATACTCAAGTAAAAACAATTCTTGTGAATTTACAGAATCATCACTTGGTCCTGATCTGGACTGAGGTCCACCATTTGGGGATGTCTGATGCTGAATTTATTATTCATCGGTAAAACTACAGTTTTTTGCAGATGTGTCCCCCCTGTGTAATAGATGTTAATCAGCTGATGGTAACTTAACTCGTACATGCTGGTCATGAAGTCAATCTGTTTTAATTCTGGGAAAATATCTTTTATCTGTTTCTTTGTGGCATTTGGAAAACGTTGGAGACCTGACCAACTTGTTCCCATTCTTGGTGTTATTGGCCTCTTTACCTCTGCTAATAAACATCAAAGGAAGGCTGTTTCATTTGGTATGGTGATTTGGTAGAAATTGAACGTGAGGGTATGAAGGATAGACCGTGTTCAAACCTGTGATCTATGGATGGGTGTAATGGCCAATACTCTGAACCTGAAGAGACTTAAAAGTTTCCAAAAGGGAAAGAGAAACTGTGTTTCATAAGTCTTGGGAACCTTTGCTGAACTATTTCAATGATTAAAATATGAGTTTTGATTTCTTTTTTTTTATATTTTCATTTTTTCAAACCAGGCCCCGGAGAAAGAGCTTCAGCTGTAACAGATCCCAACACAGAGGTGAATTTTCTTTATGCTGTTATAATTAAAGAATACACAGTGAAACACATGCCCAAATAATGATCAATTATTATTCAGATGGCAAATGGACACAGACTTCTGTTAATGTTCAGACTGTGCTTGTGTCAGAATGAGGAGTGGTCAAAAACAACCTGTCATTTACAGAGGAAGCAGAAACTATGCACCTCTGTCTCCATAAAAGCCATGTCCCATTTCATTTTAATGTAGTTCAATATAATCACAGACTGCACTAACTATGAGCTCCTTATGATTCTGTTTTGTATCATAACCAGGATGACCGGGTCCCAGAGAACCTCCATTATTCTGCTCTGAGGTGGAACCATGACGATCCATCAGCGAGACAAAGAGACAACAACAGGAGTGAATGTGTGTACTCAGGTGTCAGACAGTGAAACTACAGACTAACATGTAACGTGGATGTAGTTTAAGAGACATCATCACACATTAGTTATGTAAAGGTCCCTTATTTTAACTAATTTTACATGATTTTGCAGGTCCCAGTCATCCTCAGAAATTCTGAAGTTTCTTGTAAAAAATAAAAAAACTTTTACATTAAATCCTGAAGTGCTTCTGAACCCCTCTGTTTCAGCCTTCTGTAGAACAGGCTGTTTTGATTTATATCCTAATGAACTGTTTCTAACCACTCTCTTCTCAAGAGTGGCTGTGGCTTAAGATTTTTCTCATTGTGCTCCAATGTTTACTGTGGCTGCTGTGTATGCCAAGACATGTTCCTCCAACTATCTGTTAATGACATCATAAAGGGAACTTTTTCAAACAGACAATTCGAGCACTTATTTCTGAAAGCTTGAGCTAAGAACTGAATGAGAAGCTGTTTATATATGTTTATTTGTAACATGTAACAGTTACAACTAATTTAAGACACATTAGTTATGTCCCAGTCATCCTCAGAAATCTGAAGTTAAATTTAAAAAATAAAACAGGTCTGATCATCTCAAAAAGTGCTTCTTTTCTTGTAAAAATAAAACTCTGCAGAACAGGCTGTATTGATTTTGATCCTAATGAACTGTTCAGCCTTCTGTAGAACAGGCTGTATTGATTTACTTAATGAACTGTTTTCTCAACCACTCTCTTCTCAAGAGTGTTTTAAGATTTTTCTATTGTGCTCCAATGTTTACTGTAACTATCTGTGTTATGCCAAGACATGTTCCTCCAACTCATAAATGACATCAAAGGGAACATTTTCAAACAGACCAATTCCAGCACTCATTTCTGAAAGCTTGAGCTAAGAACTGAATGAGAAACTATTTATATATGTTTATTTGTATATATATATATATATATATACATATATATATATATATATATATATATATATATATATATATATATATATATATATATATATATATATATATATATATATATATATATATACATATATATATATATTCTTACAAAATTCGGGACCCTGAAAATAAATCAAATGAACCCAATTTATGAAGCTATCTTTCATTTAGCATTCAAGCAATTTCGAAAATGAAAAAAAGTAATTTAAGAGTGAAAATAACTTCAATGCAACCAAAATTTGGCAGTTTTGTGCACAGGTATTCCCTTTTACATCGTTGTGAATGAAAATGAGTATGTATAAAGCTGTGGTTCAAAAAGTGGGACGTAAAATACTCTGGGCAAAGCTGTGGATAAATGAGCATACATTGACCTCCTTATTGGTCTCCCGAGGTGCTATTAAAACAGTCTCGACTCTGATTGGCTAGTTGGCTTGCCAAATTTGGGATTTAAATCGAAATCAGTGTGTAGTGTGGTTCACAGCTTTCTTCGTCTTACATTGTAACAAATTTGGCCTTTTGGATGTTTACTATTTTAATTTTTCAATAAAATAAACCTGGCAAAAAATAAATGCTACTACTGTCTTGGTTTACTTTTTAACAGATAAAAATAAGATTTTTATAAAGCCTGAGATGAAACATATATATATATATATATATATATATATATATATATATATATATATCTATATATATATATATATATATATTAAACAAATAATTAGATTTTCAATGGTTTGACTTCTTAATATGCAATATTATTTGAATAAGTACAAGTTAAAAGGTCATTTTAAGTAGAACTCAAGAGGACATATTAACTGTTAGTTTTGCTTAAACAGATAAAACTTATTGGGAAACGAATCATTGCAATAATTAGTTGTATTGTCAACCCAACCATTTATTGACTTCAGGTTGGATCGTATGAACGATACGATTTATGCCATGCCCATCAAATGCTCATTACTAAATTGTCCAATGCTGATGCAAGAATTAAATTTGACACAAATGCTCTCTAAGGGCAAATCTTTTTCTAAAACAAGACGTTAGACACTTGGAAATTCAAGATGGTGGCCATTTCTCAAAATGCTCACTGTTTAAATACTTCAAATGGTGATGTAAGCATGAACTATGTCACAAATACTCTCTGAGTGACGAAGAGGACTTTTAAAGGGGGGTGATTGTAAGCCACAGGTCCGGTCTGAGTGGAGGGGTGGGGATTTTATTTGCTCAGAGTTTTTTACCTTTTTCTTTTACTGTTGAAGAAGTTATTCCAGGTGTTTTATTGAAGGTCAAAGCTGTTTTTGAGAATATTAAAATGGTGTTTTAAAAGGTCTACACTCCCACTAATGCAGTGCACAGGGTAGCATTTTTCAACAGTTTATGTGACTGTGTTAAAAATTTGAGGATAATGGGTTTCTGTTTTGCAGGGGTGATTTTAATTGCACTGAAAATCCAACCTTGGACAGAAACCATCAGGAGCCACAACCTCCTTCGTCCCACACACTCAGACAGCTGATGGAGAAGCAGGAGCTGAGTGTGTGGAGGGTTTTTAACAGTCAGCACAGACAGTACACCTGGAGCCACAGCAGGGAGGGCAATTTATCTCTGGTCAGACTGGACCACTTTTATTGTTTTAAACAACATTTAAATATTGTTAAGAGGTGTTTTATCCAGCCTGTAAGTTTTAGTGATCATTTTTAGTCTCCTGTTGTGTTTTCATCAAAAACACTCCTCTAAAGAGCGCCTTTTGGCCTTTTAACACGGCCTTTTTACATACCCAGGCTTTAGAACTGCTTTTAAGTGTTTTTGGGAGTCCAACAGAGAGCAGGGCTGCCTTCACTAACATACAACAGGGGTGGGACTTTGGTAAAATGCAAATAAAACAGCTCTGCCAGCAGTTCACTCGCAGTATCACGACAGACTTAGACTTTTACCTCCTCTTTTAACCAAAAAGTGACTGTTGACAAATCTTTTAATGCCATCTTCCTGGCACCGGATCATAGACTGTTCTGGTCCTTTGTTGGATCACACTCAACCCGCCCCACTGGAGGGAACCTCAGGGAAACGTTCAATGAAACCCTGGTAAAAACTTTGAACAAAACAAAGCTGGAAAAAAGACCTGACATCCTTGGAGGAAGGATCTGCCGCTGGCTCCCAGACCTGAGTGGAGGTCCTTCTACAAGCCTCCACTCTCCAAAGACACGCAGACATCCACTGGAGAGGCCTTCATGGTGTTTTAGCAATGAACAGTGAACTGGCCACAGGTTGGCCCGGGCCGGCAGAGGTATGTATATGGGACACACCTGACTGCTAACCACTCCGCCAAACCAGCACCCCAAGTGCTAGCTTTTAAACTTTGTTTTAGGGCAGGCCAAGATGGCGGTGTATTTTAGCTGGAGGAGGAAGGTGGAGGGTGGTTTTATTGTTGAACCTATCACTGTCTGTGTGAACATGATGAAGTCTAGACTTCTCATTGATTTTAACTTCTAAAGATGACCTCATTTTCACAACTAATTAGTCTGTGGTAAACAAAATCAAGGCTGTTTGGGAGACTGAACTACAAGCCAACTTTTCTGAGAAGTCCTGGGAAAGGGCTCTTGGGGCTGTTGACTTGTTTTCAAGCTGTGCTCGGCTGTCTCTTATTCAATTTAAAGTGCTCCACAAACTTCATTACATCAAACACAAACTGGCCAGAATTTTTCCAGATCCAACAACTAGAGAATAAGAAGCCAGTAGCAGGTGCTCCCAGGCTCCATGCATATCTATTTTTGACAGGTCACCTGATAATCTTACCACCTCGACCATCCAGGACAATATTATTGCCTTCACCTCTGTGATTGCTCATAGGAGGATCCTCTTGTTATGGAAATCTTCACAACCCCCCTCCTTCAAAGCATGGCTACATGATATCCTGTTTCTTTCTTCATCAGATGAGATAGTATAACATCACACCACTGTCTGCTGATACCAATCCTTTCCTGTTGTGCCTGCTCAGAGATTGGCTGTTAATGGAGTTTAAGGTTAGCATCACGGCCTCCTCGTGATAAACCTTTGTGCTTGAAATGTTGAAACATTAGCTGAGGATCTACCCTACTCATGGTGAATAGGGTTGTCACTTTATATTCGATATTCAAATAACCAATCTTATATGGGGATTAGTATCCTTAACCGAATAGTAAACAAATATTCAAATGGCGTCTGGTGCAGTGGACCATTCTGTCCAACAGAGGGCGCTGTGAGCGCAGCTTGACCCTCAGTCACATCCGCTGCTCTCTTGACCTCAGTAAACAAAGTGTTTCCACTCTGAGCGGACATTAACAGCTCCGAATCATCCGAGGAGAGTTGTGTGGAAGTAGTTTTGGTTCTACACCGTTGATGGCAAACTTAAAATGAAAGGCTTGACTGTGTGTTATGTGAAATACAGTTTAGTCACTTGTCCTCCTCTTATTTGTGGGGTCAGCCGTCGGCTTTTCATCACAGCGATACGGGCGAGTGCAGCGGCGCTTCGTCAAGAGTTTAACCCCATGTGACTGTTTTTTTCGGCAGGGTCTTTACCGAAAAGGGTAAGAGAGTCTCTGTCCCTTATTACAGGAGGGGGGTGGGGATAACTGATTATCTTCGATTATTTGGGTACAAGTCTGAAAACCATTCAACTTTGATTTTTTTTGAAAAATGACAGCCTTAATGGTGAACAGGATCAAAAATAAAGAGAAAAAATGGAAACTTTTCAGTTGAATTAAAGTGCTTTTACAGCCTTCTGATTGCTGTTGTCAATTGGTGCTTGTTGTCCGTCAGTGAGGGTTCCACCTACCACCACGTGCTGACCATGACATGATGGGCATACTCTGGACAGAAGCAAGAAGCACAAAAAAAAAATAATGTAACGAGAGTAACCTATCAGGACATTAATGCCATACAAACAGGGGAATGCAAAAAGGTCACGCTGTGTCAAGTGTTACTGTCAGAATCTGATGTTTTTTGTGTTCAACAGTACTGAGACCCTTCCCCTATACAACAGACAACAGGCATCTCACGCTTGTGGCAGGAAATTTCATGTTTATATCTGCCACATGATCAGTTTCCTTTGCAATCTAAAACAGACCTACTGAAAAGCAGGTCATCATGTTCATATTTAAGCCCTCCCTCTCTTTGAACAGCAGCAGTCCTCTTGAATTTTGTTTAATGTTGAACTGACTTCCTCTTGATTGGGCACAAGTGTGATCACCAATCACGTGAGCACCTCTGACTTGCCAATCACAAAAGCTTTGACCATATAAAGCAGACACAAGATCAAGTCCTCTTCAGTCTCCATGCAGCGTGTCTTCAACAAAATGACTCGACCAAAGTTTGCTCTGTATGTGACATGTCTGCTCATCGGAGGAATGGGTGAGTTATGTCTCTTAGAAGTGCTTCTTTGAGTGTTTTTACATAAAATGGAACAAAATGCTGTCAGACTTCATTTCTTAGTTTATAAAAATTTAACTTAATCTTTATTTTCCCCTTTCCAGGTGCAGTGACCCTGGAGCCGTCCTCATCTCTACATATTCAATCAGTTAGTGTTGGTGAAAATGTGACTTTGGATTGTTTCTATCAGGAGAACAGAGAAGTGGCATTTTATTGGTTTAAAGAAAGTCCGGGACAAAAACCAGAGCAGGTCTCTGTGTTCTACAAGAATCACAATAAAGTCTCACTGGTTGGTGAATTTGAGAATGATCCACGTTTTAAACTGGACATCAGCCCGGGAAAATATCACCTGAAGATCACAGATGTCCAAACATCAGACTCAGCGACTTACCACTGCATGAATCGCTCCTCTAGTGGGTTTGACTTTCTAGGAGGCGCCATCATCAATGTAAAGAGTTCAGAAGATAACGTCCCGATTGAAGGTGAGTGGCTTGAACTGGAGTTTCAGGAAAATATATTTAATCAAGTGTGATATCTAATCTGTCCAAATGTTAATCCATAGATGAAAAAGAAGAGGATTTTTTGGTGTATTTCTTGAGTGTAGCTTTGGCTTTTATGACCATCCTGGCTGTTTTCCTGGTTTACAAAGCATTTACAAAGAAGGAGACAACCAGCTGTATAAACACAGGTATGTTCAACTGGCATGGTCTGAATCTGACAGTGTGTGGTTTAATCTGAAACATCAATTAATCAAAAAAATCAAAAAATAAATAAATGGGGTAGTTTAGGGTTCATATAATCAGCATTAATTAGATTTGACTTGTTGACTGAAGCTGACTTTTAATTTACATTCCTCATAAACTGAAGAGCCTCAGCTGAATTTATTTGCTGGATTTATAGATAGCATATACATAGATAAAATAACTAATATACTTCCCTGGAAAAAAAAAATGTGATACTTGAGCAATTTAACAAGCTTGGTCTGATGAAATAAATGCAGAAATCACAGAGGACTGTGGAGTGACAGTTTGAGAAGTATCCTTTGCTGCTCTGTAAATCTGAAACAAACTTGTGCCATTTACAACTTCCTAGAAATCAGAATGATTTCCCAGGGTAAAACAACTGAACCACCATTCTTGTTTTTACAGGCCCTATTAACTCCTTCTAATAAATATAAAAGTATGGCTGTTTGATTTGGAGCCGGTGATAGCAAAAAAACTGATCCTGAGTGTATGGAGTATAGACCATGTTCAAAACTACGATCTTTGGATGGGTGAAATGGCCAATACTGTGAATCTAAAATAAGGGTGCTAAATTGCATGCATAAACAAAAAATTGCAATTTAAGGAAGATTTTGCGTGTCCCACCAGCTGTCACAATGGAGAGTTTGGAAGAGCAGAGTGACCGTAAATGAAAAATGAAGTCTACAGCCATGGAGTTTGAGGCAAATAAACACACCACACTTACTTTTTTTTTTTTTTTTATCTGATAAATCTGCTATTGGACTTGTAAACATCTATGTCAGTCTCTATATGTGAAGTCACGTCCTGTA
This sequence comes from Scarus forsteni, assembly GCA_036419115.1. Lineage (NCBI taxonomy): Eukaryota > Metazoa > Chordata > Actinopteri > Labriformes > Labridae > Scarus > Scarus forsteni. The sequence goes on along the minus strand of JAZDUH010000128.1, from coordinate 539,094 downwards.
ATTGTCTCTCTTATGTAGCTCCACTTTATTTGGCTGTGCTGCTTTGGGCAGCTCAAAGTTGTTGACTGGAGTTTGACAAGATAGATTAGCTGACGTTGAATCAGGCAGATCCAGCTGCTGCACAAGGTTAACTAACAGGATTATCCATATTCTTTACAGATGGATTTATAAAGGTTTTGCCTAGTGTTTCTTTAAACAAATATTTAACATAAAGATAAACCAAGGGTTTTTGATTTTTATTGCAATAAAATAACATTTAGTTGTCTTTTCTTTTGTTAAAAGCCCATGAAATATTTAAAAAAAAATGTTTTTCACATTTATCACTGGCTAGTAGTTTAATGTTTGCACTTTGGCTTTCCAGCATTTTAACATGTTAAAATATTTGCATCATTATAAAAACAGGTTATAGAGTAAGACAAGTGTATAATCTGAAAAACTGTTTCAAAGGCTGCCAGTTGGTAATCACTGTAAAAAATGCTCTCGGGAGCAAGGGGAAACATAATAGCTCTTTAATTTTGGTCTCTGACCCCTGGCCTTTTGCATCAAATCACTTAATCTTTGATTTTCACAACTGCAAAGTTAGATGAAAATCCCTGACAGCAATTTTAGGATTTTGGGTTCCCAAGCAAGAGTGAGCACAAGACTCCCTGACATTGACTTTGACACTCAAAGGTCTCATGTCCAAATGTGTTTCATTGTTTACATCATGTCTTTGGTGTCTATTAAACAAGGTTTTGAATCAATTTAAATTTAAAAAGAATACATTATTTTATGCATAGAATTAGACACAGCTCTCCCCCATTCCCCTTTGGATCTTAAGGGGGCGGAGCTACAGGAGGCTGTGATAATGACATGTCTGATGTGTCTGTGTACCTTTGTTGAGCAAAAACCATGTAGGTGGAGGCTGTGTGGTTATGACATCATAAACCGCAGGATGTAAAAACAGAGCATTTTAACAGGGCCATTTTATTTCAAGAGGCTGAGAGCATTTCTCTGTGAAGTGAGATTTTAGTAAGAGTAATCATGTTTTCCTGCTCTCCAAGTCCCCTCTAATAACATTAAAGTAATGCAGATTCACAATATCATGACCTGTATGGATGGACTCAGATAGGGATGGACAATGTGAAACATAACACCTCTGGCCTTCACTGTCAATGATCTAGAAAAGTCCAGATCATTAGTACCTTTATTTTAACTAATTCAGGATATGTATCAATGTATTAATTCCTTTTTTTTATTTCCAATCAGGCCCTGGAGAAAGACCCTTGGCTGTATCAGGTTCCAACATAGAGGTGAATGTTCTTATGCTATTATAACTGAAGCATACACAGTGAAACACATGCCCAAATATTCAACAATTATCATTAGATTGCAAATGGACATGCACCTCTGTTATAATGCTCGGGACTGTGTTTGTGTCAGAATGAGGAGTGGTCAATCGAATAACCTGTCATTTGCAGAGGAAGCAGAAACTCTGCACCTCAGTCCAGTGTCTCCAGCATTTTTGAACCACATCTCATGTTAATGTGGTTCAGTTATGTCTCAGATTGCACTAACTATGAGCTCCTAATGATTCTGTCTTGTATCATAACCAGGGTGACCAGGTCCCAGAGAACCTCCATTATTCTGCTCTGAAGTTGAACCACGCCGATCCATCAGCGAGACAAAGAGACAACACCTGGAGTGAATGTGTTTTTCAGACAGTGAAACCACAGACTAACATGTAACATGGATGTAGTTTAAGTTACATCATCACACATTACTTTTGTGAATGTCCCTTCTTTTACCTTTTTTAACAGAATTATGAGGTCCAAGTCATGAAGTTTGACTAAAAAACACATAAATAATAAATCCTTGCTTAGAACTGGCTGATTTGCTTTAAATCCCAATGAACTGTTTTGCTCCCTTGTCAAGAGTGGCTGTGGATTGAGCTTGGCCCATCAGCAAGGGAACACTTTGAAACAGACTATTATAGCACACATTTCTAAAAACTTGAGCTACCAACTGAAAGAGAAAAATTTTATAACCACTATCTTTCACTTAGGAGTCAAGCAATGTCGAAAATTGAGAAAAAATGTAATTTAAGAAGGCCAACGGCTACAATGCAACCAAATATTGCCAATTTTGTGCAAAGGTCTCTGCTTTTACATTTTCACGAACGAAAACCAGAGGGTATAAAGCTGTGGTTCAAATAGTGGGACAAAATATTTTGGGCAGGATCATTGCCAAATAAGCTGGTGTTAACCCCCTTATTGATCTCACCATGTGCCGTTAAAAGAAATCTCCACTCTGATTGGCTCGTTGGCTTGTCAAAGTTGGGATTTAAATCAAAGTCAGTGTGCAGTGTGGTTCACAGCTTTCTTTGTCTTTCATTGTGACACATTTTCTCTTCTCTAAGAGTTGAAATTTGCCATTTTGGATGTTTTACTCTTTATAATTCTTCAATAAACTAAACTTGACTTATAATAATAATTGCTGCCACTTTAAAAAAGAAAGAAACAAGAAAGATTATTATGACGTTTAGGGTAAATGAAAAATAAAAATTCAACAAATTAAATAAAGTTTTTAAATGTTGTGATTGATTAATAAACAATATTACTTGAAGAAGTACAAGATGGTACAAGAGGGTATTTTAAGTATAATTTGAGAGGACATATTAACTTTATTTTGCTTTTAAGACATAGAACTTATTAGAAATGAATCTTTACAATATTTAATTATATTGTCAACCCCACTATATTTGTGACTTCGGTTTAGAGGGTGAGGGGGTACAACGTGACATTGTGTTCAATGTTTTTCTCCAGTTTGTCTTAACAGTCTATTGAAAGTATTGAAAGTTAGAATAAGCAGAACCTTTTGAAAAGCTTGTTGAGCAGGTGATTGGACGATTGTGCAGTCAATCACATTTATGATAGGCCAATTAGATAATGTAGTAGGTGGGTGCTATAGCTGTGGTTTAAAGCAGAAAACCGAGCCACAACATGATAGAAAAAACCCCCACCAAAACATGTTGGAAGAGGACATGAATTGTCATTTCTGAAGAATCACTCTCAGTGTTGTTTGGTTTTCAAGTAATAAAACAGTGTGGTCTACATCTGACAAAACTGCTACTGAAACTACTAACATCTGTGCTAAGCTTTTCCTGCTGTTGTCTTGCTAATAGCTCCACCTCTTCCTGTTTTGAATGATTTTAATTGGGCCATGCATCCCTGGCTACGACAATCATTGTAGATTGAGCTTGGCAAGATGTTGTTGCTGCTGTTAAATGTTAGCATTACAGCCTCATCTTCATCCTAAACCTGATGTTACAGCTCCAAATGTTTGAACAGCATCAGCAGAGGATCTACACTCATTATACAAAAAAAAAATAAAAAAATGGCAGTGTTAAATATGCGGTTCATTGACTCTTTCAGAGAAATCACAACAACAGATTGTGTTGAATGTCCCATAGTTCCCGGTGTTAAAAGACGCAGCGTTCATTCTACTTTGGAATGCTTCACCTACATCTTCCTAATTCAAACCAACCGGTTTTTGTGACGCCATTACTCCTGTATGAGACACAGCTACGGTAAGTGTCTTCTTATTTTATCTTAACCCAATTTTATTTTGGAATTTCGACAGAAATTGCATTTTAGTAGAAAACTATAGTGTCCACTGTTTTGGCGCAGGTTGTGTTTGTGTCTTAACACCTTATTCACAATATGAATGACATCATGAGTGAATGCCCAGCTTTAAATTGTCCAACTTGACCCTGTCCACAAAAGGCAATTGAGTTTGACACTTTAACATTGAGGGACAGTTTTGTTTTGTCATACATGACTTGAATTCTTCTAAAACTGCAGTGAGTTGGTAAGAAACACCCTCCATTGGCTGAAGGGCAGTTCAAATCAAATGTAAGGTTAACCTTATGACTCTGTGCATGGGCACCTTTTTTCAAACTGGTGACCAAAACAAATCCACTTGCAAAGCAAATTACTTTAATATTATTTCAGCATATGCCTGTGATGGTGTGACAGGTTGGCTTAAGTAGCTAACATTCACGTAAATGACTATTTTATCCTTGACATTAGCTCCATGGTGATTGTAAATAACATTGCAGCCATGGCAGTAACATATTACCTTTTGTCATTATATTCTACGACAGGGGTCACCAAATTGTAGATCTTGATCTAGTTGTAGACAAATAGATCAAATAGATTGTTTATACTTCATGCTTCACTCTTGATCTGACACAAAGGATAGACCTTTTGCTTATCCATGATATATCTGTTGAATCCAGCTGCTCTGGAAAATAAACCAACTGGTTTCTTCTCACCTCATTAGTTTTGAGTATTAGAGAGATATTAAGATGAACTCAATTGTGTTTTATGCTCACATTGTTCCAGTCCTTGGTGACGCAGTTTTGTTTTTGTATTAGGCTGCATACATTGTAAGGTGCTTATGTGATTTTGAATCCACAGAGACTTTATTTTTAGTACCTGCCCTTTTTCACATTTACGGGTTGAAGATTGCATCTTTGATTGAGAAGTTAGCTGATGATCATTAAAATGTGAAGTTTTGCTTATGGTTCTCCATGAATTTAGGCAAGTAGATCGTGCCATCTCACTTAGCATTATAGGTGATCCTCAGCTGAAAAAGGTTGGTGACCACTGTTCTACAGTAAATGATGTGATGTAACATAAGGAAGGAAAGAGGGGAAGTTGTCCGTGTGAAATTATGCTGACTGTAGCAGTAATGTGATGTACTCCAGCCACAGCAGATGTCTCCAATCTTTTTCTCTGGTGTTCACATTAGCATGAAAAAACCTGCCAAACCTTGCAAATCCAGCTGTTCTTTTTGAAACGGGACCTAAACAAGGTTTGCATAAATTAGGTGCTTTTATATTTTACTCTTTGGAACTTCCCCCCAATCTTTAATTCATCTTTGATTAATATTCATTTGTGTGCTCTATTCCTTGCACAGGACATCAAAAAATACAGCTTTTATTTGATACCTGAGCCACTCATTAAAGACCTGAAAGTGCTAGAGAGAGGGAACTTAAAATTCCAAATTTTAAATATGCCATTCTTGGCACTGCAGTTCAGGTAGCTGGGGACAGTCTTGGTTTGCATGGTCTGTTTAGTTTTATGGAATCATTTGGGGCTTGATTTTGCTGTTGAGTTTGTTTTCTTAAAAAACTCTGTTTTCAAAGGGAATTCTGTAAAGATGATCCAGATGTTATTTTAAGAGCTGTTGATATGCATGCACAGCACTGTCAGACAGTGCAAACAGATCCTTGTCAGTCTCATGTATACAAGAGTACCCATATGCAGGAACCAGGCACCGCCATATCAACACAGCATATTGGAAGAGTACACCACTCTGGAGTCTGTATGACTGACGGATGAATTAAAATACAGATAAAATTAGTGTCCTAAGGTCAGGTTTAGGCAAGAATCCTCATATGGTTAGGTTTAGGGCAAGTGCTAAGGGAATGTCTTCTCCCCAGTGACCAAACTTTTTTTTTCATCGTAGCACCGAGTAAGTAAGAAAGTACACAAAGAAGACCAACTTCAGCTGTGCTCTTCCAGTATGCTGTGCAGACATGGCGTCACCTAGGCCCTGCAGATGGGAGCCAGTCCATATGTATGGTGTGAAATGCACTTGTCTGCTGAATTCACTTCAATATTTCAAAACAGCCAACAATTTTTTCTGTAGATATAATGCATGAAATTTTAGAGGGGGTTGGACAGTTTGAAGTGAAACTCATTCTAATATACATTATGGGTAACTTCCTAAGTGCTGAACAAGTGGCTGGTAGAATACTGAATGCTTATGACTATGGTTTCAATCCGCAGCAAAAACATCCTTCTCCACCTACAGTTAAATTGCTGGATGGAAGTAATGACTTAGGGTTGAATGTCACACAGTCTTGGTACTTGTTACACAATATGCCTTTGCTATTTGGTGATTTGATCAAGACGGATGATAAACACTGGTATCTCCTACTTTTGTTTCTGCATATTGTTGACATTGTATTTTCACCAGTCCTGTGAGACGGCATGATGACATACCCACAAACATTAAACATTGATCATCATCGCCTGTTCAAACAATTATTTCCTTAAATAAATCTCTTGTCAAAGCATCACTTCATGATACATTATCCCCGTAGTATAAGGTAAATTGTTCCGATTTTATAATTCTTCAAGCTACAATTAAAAATCTATAAAAACATTACAAAGACATTAGCAAAAAAGCACCAAAGTTAAATGGCACGTATCATGAATCTTTTAGCAAGAAAAGATTAATTCGAGGTCCATGAAAGATGGTGACACTTTATGAGTTAAATCAGGGTGCGACAATTGCTGCAAAAATTTGGAACTGTGTTGTCTACAAGAGAGTTTTCTGCAAAATGGATAAAATGTCATGGTACAGTTGTGACTTTATTATCTGTACTGAGGTAGCAAATGAGATGCCTGAATTTGTCAAATTGAGTCGATTGCTTTAAAAGATGACTGTGCTTTTGCTCCATGAGAAATTGATGGGGATCATGTGTTTTGATCACCATTACCACACCTTTAAGATCACCCAGACAGGTTTATTGTAAAGGTGTTGCAGATAAATAATCTGTTTTACTTCAAACTATTTAATGTTCAAATAAAGTACGGTACGACAGATACCTCTTTATCCATTGTTCCATGTTGCCATTTATGCAGACCAAGGGTCAATATTCGTGAAAGTGGTGGCGCTTGTTATTTATGCAATGTTTTTAGGCAGTCTTGAGGTCAGTTGCTTGTCACAACATGCACACCTGCAACCATCAACCTCATAAATGTTATATTTATAGTTCACTTGGAGCCCTGTAATGTAATCCATTTGTATGAGTTGTTGTTTTTGGGTGCTTGGCACAGCAAATACACTGTTACACAACCTTACTGGTACTGTTAAATTGTGGCTTGTGCTTTTCCAGAGGTTTAGAAGTGGTGCATGAGAACAAGTTGTTGTATCGGGTCGTTTGGCACAGTAGGCACATGTATCGCACAATTGTTGATGCTTCTGAACACCTTGATAGTGCTTTTGCATGAATAAAAGTCAAAAATATAAATCAAATGCATTTTGAAAATATATATTTTTATACAAGAAAAAGTTAAGTCAGTGAATGCATTTGTTGGTAAATTTTATTCTTAATGGTACTTTTTAAAAAGCAATATTGAGCTATTCTGGATAGCTGCAATTTGACTGCATAGAAGTATAAAAACAACACTCCATATTTATCTGAGCAGTGTTAAAGACTTAGGATTTGACTCTGAGAATGTTTTTCACTGTAGCAGAGTCAATAATCTACACAGTGGTGTGTAACAGTAACAAATATCAGAGTTATTTGAGCCTCCAGTGTTAATCTTCTGTAACTCAGGGCAGTGTTACAGAGTTTTTTTAATCAGAGTTGATTCATTTCCACAGCAGTGTAATTATTTTACCTGTAGTGTTTAGTTTAGTTAACACTGTACAGTGTTAGCCCGTGTTTATTTTTTTACTCAATTTTGACTTAATTTTACTCTGACATGTCAACACTGTGGAAAAAGTAAATTTAACACCCATTCTGATGTGGACCAAAAACAATCACAGTGTTAATTTAACTCTGTAAGTGTTGATTCTACATTACAAAATTTGCTGTGTAAGGAACAAGGTTAAACACTAACAGCCAAAACATTCAAACTTTTTCAGATGAATTAAAATGTTTGATTCTTTACTTCCCTCTGAATTATGTTTTCAATCTGTGCTCAACGCTACTCAGTGAGTAAGGTTCAACTCATGCTGACTGGTATAATTATATTCAAGCTAATGTTAACATTTGTCCAAAGATGTCGTTTTATGCTGAACAGTTGTTCAAACATATTATGTTAGGGCAGATCAGTTCAAACATGTTTGTTCAACAGGTCAAATGTGTCATAAATCATAATGGCGCAATCTCAGTTAGACAGGACTGTGGTTTCAGTTAAGGACTGGGGGCCAGTTTCCCAATTTCACATCCTGTAGTTGATCCTGTGGTTTTGCGAAACTGCGAGAACTTTCGTTGAACTCTTGATTGAACTTCTTCCTTAAGTCTGACCTTTATCTAGCTATTATGTTTATCTTTCTTGACAGACATAGCTTATGAAACCAGACATGATCTTAACATGTGATTAGTTGGTACTGCCCAAGTCCTGATGTGTATAAGATCTATTGTACAATGCTCTTTGTCTGTACATCCCTGGTGAGGTGCAGAACAGAGCCCTCAGCAGCTGAGTGTTTTTATTATTTTTGTATTGTCTCACATATTGTCAATAAATGGTTGGCTAACCGATCTAATTTGGACTTGTGCCTTCTTCCAAACTGAACATGAACTTTCAACATGACCATGATGTCAAGAACATACTAAAACAAAAAGTTCACACAACTAAATTCCAAAGAAAGAAATATATTAGGAACTTAATACCATGAAAATCAGAGGAATGAAAAAGGATTGAAGGAACACTATAAACAGCAAACTCTGTGCTTGTAAGTCTGCTTCATCCCCCTAACTTTTTCTACCACAGCAAGTGTCTCTGTAGGAATTGTAGAAGATTGTTTGTGTTTAACTGTATTGAAGAACAAAGACCCTTGCTCTATCCAACAGACAATGCTTTTCTCACATTTGTGTCATGAACTTTCAACTTAATATATGCAGCACAATCAGTTTCATTTGTATTGTAATCTAAAGCTGACATACTGAATAGTTGGGTAATCAAGTTCAGATTACAGCCCTCCCCCTGCTCCTCTTGAATTTGTTTTAATGTTGATCTCAGTTCCTCTGTGTGGCTCAGAAACAAGTGTGATCACCAATCATGTGAACACTTCTGATTGGCCAATCACAAAAGCTTTAACCATGTAAAGGAGTCACAAGATCAAGTCCTCTTCAGTCACCATGCAGCCTGTCTTTAACAAAATGACTCGACTGAAGTTTGCTCTGTATGTGACATGTCTGCTCACTGGAGGAATGGGTGAGTTATGTCTCTAAGAAGTGTTTCTTTAACTGTTTTTTCACAAAAAAACTAGGAAAATGACATCAGTCTTTTCTAAGTTGACCATAATTTCCCTATATGTTGACATTTCCCCTTTCCAGGTGCAGTGACCCTGAAGCCGTCCTCATCTCTGCATATTCAATCAGTTAGTGTTGGTGAAGATGTGACTTTGGAGTGTTTCCATCATGAGACCAAAGCAGTGATGTTTTACTGGTTTAAAGAAAGTCTGGGACAAAAACTAGAGCAGGTGTCTGTGTCCTACAAGTACAATGAAAGAACCTCTCTGGTTGGTGAATTTGAGAATGATCCACGCTTCAAAGTGGACATCAGCCCGGGGAAATTTCAACTGAACATCGCAAATGTCCAACCATCAGATTCAGCTACTTACCACTGCATGACTAGCCATTCTATTAAGGTTGACTTTATAGGAGGCGTCATCGTCCATGTAACGAGTTCAATATTTAACGTTCCAACCATCATCCATCAGTCTGAATCTGAAGTGGTCCAGCATGGAGCCTCTGTGACTCTGAACTGTACGGTCCTCACTGGGAGCTGTGATGGAGACCTCAGAGTTTACTGGGTGAGGAACCCTCAAGAAGCTCATCCAGGACTTCTCTCCACCCATGGAGGCATGAATAAAGAGTGTGAGGGGGAAGTAAACTCCCAAACACACACTTGTGTCTACAGCTTGGAGATGGAGAAGTTCAATTGTTCTCATGCTGGGACCTACCACTGTGCTGTTGCTTCATGTGGACACGTACTGTTCGGGAACGGGACCAACCTGGAAATTAAAGGTGAGTGACTTGAACTAGAGTGTCAGGAAAATGTGTTTAATCAAATCTGATATCTAATCTGTCCAAATGTGAACCCATAGATGAAGATGAAAAAGAAGAGGATGTTTTGGTGAATGCCTTGAGTGCAGCTTTGGCTTTTATGACCATCCTGGCCTTTTTCCTGGCTTACAAAGTATTTGCAAAGAAGGAGACAACCAGCTGCATATCCACAGGTATGCTGAACTAACATAGTCTGAATATGACTCTGTGGTTTAATGTAAAACAGCTTGCATTGTTAGACAAATCAACAAATAAATAAATGAAAGGGGTAGTTAAGGTCCATAAAATCAGCATTCATCAGATTTGACTTGTTGACAGCAGCTGAATTTCAGATTTTCTTGACTTTCCACCCAAACTGAAGAGCCTCAGCAGGATTTACATGCACTTTACATTCAAGAGTTTACATGCTGGTTCTATTACTATGTGACAACATATCTAATATCACACTGTAGTATGTTCTCAATGAAACCGCCCTCAAAAATAGTCATGATGTTTAGCTGGTTCTCCTGTTTATGCTGTTATATTTGAAAGTTAAAGTTAAAGTAAACAAGAGGCTGAAAGGTGGTGTGTGTGTGTGTGTGTGGGGGGGGGGGGGGGTCTAATATGAAAAACAGATGCTTTAAATGCTCAAGTATCTAATATGTTTTTCAATGGTCTTTGAGGACTATACTTGTAACTGTTTCTCTCTGACATTTTGAAAACACCAGAGACCCCACCCACTTGTTCCCATTCTTGCTGTTACTGGCCTCTTTACCTCTGCTAACAAATACACAAGGAAGGCTGTTTCATTTGGTATGGTGATAGCAAAAAAACTGATCTTGAGGGTATGGAGCATAGACCATGTTCAAACCTATGATCTTTGGATGGGTGAAATGGCCAATACTCTGAATCTGAGGAGACTGAGGGCTCTAATTTCGTAGACCAGGCGCAAGCGCAGGTGCAACTGCCCTGCGCCGGCCTTCGCCTTGCAGACAGGGTGCAAGTTTCCTGCAGTGCCAAGAGAGGCACACTCCAGGAGCAGAGAGGCGCAGAGGAGCGCCTCCACGCCTCCGTGCCTGCCCCTCCGTGCAAATGCCAGCGAGGGAGGAGAAAAGGCATGAGTGGGTTTAACACAGCCGAGTGCTGTCTTCACCAATCAAATGACCGGCTCTCCTTGCATTTAAATGCACTGCGGCCGAGGCGCAGCGTCTGATTAGTCTGAATGATCCCCGCTACCGCGGAAAAAGTGTGTCGGAAAGACCCGGTAGCAGAGACGGTCAGAGCCGCTGTCCCTTCAGCAGGAGAATGGACAGCGGGCTGGCATCGGAGGCCACAAAGCGCGTCACAGAGTGGGCCAGCTCCCAGGACAGATGTAATCTGTTCCTTTGTCATTAATCGGAGTACAAAATTAAGAAACAGTTACACAGCAGCTGGCTTATCCATTCATAATGCTGTGATCCACCTGCATTCTTGGTCTGTCATAGCCAAATAGCAGAACCTTTGGTGATATACTGTATACTCTCCCGGTGTCTCCGTCTCATCCTCCTTACAATAATGTACTCCATCTTTTTAGATCACGTTAAAAATAAAGACTAAAACAGGGGAATATGGGAAATAACAGGTGACCTGTTCCTTAGTGACATACATTTATTTTATCTCTTTTTTCCTCCTCCTTTATTTGAATTTGATGAAATGAGAGAAGCCAGATATATAGTAGTATAGTAGCCAGATATAGTAGTCAGATATATCAGTATCGGATGTTAAGGCTATTTATTGTTGACTTGTAAGATGTGCATCAAACTTCCAGCTGACGTCAGGTTAAGTTTCCATTATGACAAACGGCTTTAATCTGACATCAGATGTGACAGGACAGTTAATATAGATAGAAATGTATATGCTGGTTCAGACGGTTACATTAAATAGTGATTGCTGTGATTGTTTATTGCATTAACATGTTCCTGACACTCTGGAAACTTGCCTCTGAGGCTTTGTTGACGTGTGCGCACATGTGCGCCTGTCACATAATTACAGCTGCGGAGGGTGCACTCCACTTGTGCAGAGAATAGACCAGGTTGGAGCTGGCGAGCTTTCAGCTCACCTTCCACACAGTTTTTTGGCACAAAATTGTCACAGCGCCAACATGAATCTGTCGGCACCTCCCCCAGGTGCACCGTCACACCCATGTCTGTGCAGTTGGTCTACCAAATTGTCAAATTGGCAGCGCACGGCAGTGCGCCGGATGAAATTAACACTTCGTGGGGTGCGCCAGGCTTGCGTTCACTGTGCTGCACCACGAAATTAGAGCCCTGAGTCTTTATAACGAGGTCAGAGGAAGTGTGCTTGATTAGAGTTTGGAACTTTTTGTTGAATTATTTTTATGGTTAAAAATCAGCTTTGATTCACCTATTCTGCATAGCTGATCATGTTTAATGTTGTTCATGTTGTCACTTTTACTAACTTGTTTTTCCATATGTATCTTTTTTTGCTTGATTTGAGGTTTGAAATCTCTGGTTTTTGGGAAGGAGTGATAATCGATCTTGTGTTTTTTTTAGGGGTGTAAAGGTACATGTATCCGTACCGAACCGCTCCAAATGGACGTTCGGTACGGTACAGTGCTGAACTGAATGAATACAGTACGTTTACTCAGCCGCTGCACATGGCTACTTAATATTGATGGTACTCGTCTATGATTGGCGTGGTTTGGGGATGCTTTTTAATATTCATGAGGAAAGTGGTCTGTGATTCCTGCTCTTAGTTATTGATCTGCATAAGCAGCACATGGCTACTTGAATATTCATGAGAAATTGTCTGAGCAGGTTAGCATGCTAAAGGCGGATAGCATGCTAAAGGCTATCCGCCTTTAGCATGCTCACAGCGGTGAAGACTTAAAGCTGATGGAGGGATAAAAAACAAAAGGACAGCACAAAACTACCAACAAATGGAGGACAACACTTAACTTTTACTGAACCAGAGGACCCATTTTTCATGGCTGGATGTTTAAGTTTAAGGTGAACAGCGGGTGCAGCTGAATTCATCGGCTCCGTCAGTGGGTGAGCAACAGTTCGTTTAAAATGCAGCGGTTTGTGTTGGTGTTTTGTGAGGGGGGAATGTGGCTGTGAGCTGCTAATCAGAGTTTATAAGCTGTGGGCTAACTGGGAGTTTACTGAAGCTACTTTGCTTAATGTGTGAAATTAAGCCAAAGACAGATAAGAAACAGATTGTCATGCTGAATGATCTTTTCTATCCAACTTGCAAGCAAATAGACGTAATTATGACTTTTCCAGTCATTTTGGAGTTGTGTCCATGTGTAATCTGTGTTCACAGACTGGCTGTAGGGACAGGATGGTCGGCTCAGACTTAGGCTGGGTTTGGTTTGTTATCGTCTTGAACTCTGGTGAATTTTCTACTGAAATAAGGGGCTCCAGCCTCGTTCTTGTCAGACATGACTCTGGATCAGTGTTTGTGTTTCTGTCTGTGTCGTTGCTGTCGCTTATGCCTGATAGTTGTTATTGAGTTCTGGAGTTTGGTCGGATGCCAGAGTGTAGCGTTAGCTCCAGACCTAATTTCACATTTTTTACTTCATTTTTAAATAAATATTTTACACGATTACAATCCTTAATCTGTGAAACCTAAGTCTTAGCCCTCTGTTCACAGTACTTGTGGTCTGTAGTTTTGAGTACAAGCATATCTGCTGCTGTCTCAACAGACAGCAGGTGGGAGTAGACCAACTGAAAATCATCCTTTTCTTGGTTTATAAAACTGGCAATTTTAAGGAGATTAAATCATTATTACTGAATTAAAGTATTCTGACAACTGTTGATTTGAATTCTTATAATGTATTGTCACCTCAGCCCCACCAAAAATATTTTCCACCAACCGCCACAGCTCAAGTGTAAAGATTTCCGCAGTAAGGAAAAAAACACTATAGTGCAAATTAAACTGACGTCTGCATTCAAGCAGCCTCTCCCTGACAATTCAGATCGGGCCAAAGTGATAACAGCATCCATCAGTTTTTTTATAGCATTAGATCTAAGACCATATTCAGGTGTGAAAAATGCTGGTTTTAAACACATGCTAAAGGTGATTGAGCCCCAGTATAAAGTACCAGTCGTCAACATTTAAGCCAGGAATTTAAAAAGAAACTCATTATTTTTAGTTTCATACATTTGTTACTTATTTATTTTATTTAACTGATTAGAATTTACAAGCAGCACATTGAATTTATTTTGTTTTTCAGTTTGTATTATGAGAAATTTGTGGTTTAATAAGCGTGCTAAACAAACAACAGGTTTTGCGTTGTTTCCATACTGTACCGAAAAATGTAAACCGTAAAAAATCGAATGCAGTGATTTTTTCTGTACCGTTACCCCTAGTTTTCTTTCTTATCTTTTCCTTTTTCTTGTGTTTGTGTAATCTCTTAAAAAATATATATATATATATATATATTTTTTTTTTTTTTTGAAGGGGGGGCATTTTGTGCCTTTATTGATAGGAGAGAGACAGTGGATAGGCTTGTGAAAGGGGGTGAGAGGGTAGGGGAAGACACTTTGCAAACTGGCCACAGGCTGGATTTGAACCCGGACCGGCAGAAGCATGTACATGGGATGTGCATGGTTGCTAACCACTCTGCCAAACCAGCACCCAGATCTGATACAACTGTTACTGGATGTGTAAGCATAAATGCTAATCTTTATAAGTGAAGTCACTTCCTGTAATCATCTCACTTGAAGCTTCTCTTCATCCTGCTCTCAGACGCAGATTGGGCTGTGCTGCTTGGACAGCACACAATCATTACAGACTGAAGTTTGCCACAACATTGGATCAATTAGATCCAGCTGCTGTGCAAGGGTAACTAACAAGGGCCCCAAAGAAAGTATTATCTGTGTTTTGTACAGAAGGATTCATAAAGGTCATATGTTTCTTTTAACAATTACATCATATAAGAAAAGAAGTTTTCTTTATTCTTAATTGTAAAAAAAATTAAATGTAGTTGTCTTTTGCTTTGGTAAATTCCCACAAAAATATTTTTTAAAAGAGAAACAAGGTTGATATTTACATTTATCACAGGCTACTAGTTTAATACATGCATTCCGTCTGTTCAGATAGCATGTAATAATATCTGAAATATCAAGATATTAATATCCAATGGCTGCCAGTTGAAAAAAAAAATGTTCCCAAGGGCATGGGATTAACATGTAGCTCTTAGGCTATGCCCATTGACCTCTGACTTTTTATATTCCTAATCCTTTATTCATCATGGACATAACTGCAAAATTGGATTAAAATCCCTTAAAGCAATTTTGATTTTTAGGGTAAGAAAACATGTAGGTTGAGGCTGTATCAATATGACATCATAAACCCCAGGAAGTAAAAAACAGAGCATTTTAAAGGGCATTTTTTAAAGAGGCTGAGAGCATTTCTCTGTGAACTGAGATTTTAGAATGAGGTGTCATGTCCTTCTGCTCCCTAAACCCCTTCTATCATTAGAAGCAATGTAGATTCAGAAAGCCATGACCTGTATGGATGGACTTAGAGAAGGATGGACAGTGTGAAACAGCACACCGGCCTTCACTGTCATTAGTGCAGAGGCATGAAGAGGCCTGTGATGTCACTCAACCAAAATGATCTAGAAAACTGAAAAGTATTGCTTGTTTAAGTTAAACTAGATTAGTTTATAAATGTATTAAATTCATTGTTTATTTCCAATCAGGCCCTGGAGGAAGAGCTTCAGCTGTTTCAGGTCCTAACAGAGGTGAGTTTTCTTTATGCTGTTATAATTGAAGTATACACAATAAACACATGCCGAAAAATTAATCATCAATTATCATTAAGATGGTAAATGGACACACTTCTGTTAATGTTCAGGGCTGTGACTGTATCAGAATGAGGAGTGGTCAAGAACAACCTCTCAATTAATGAGGAGGCAGAAACTATGCACCTCAGTCCACTGTCTCCAGCCTTTTGTGAACAACATTAGTTCTATGTATTGCAATATAGACACAGACTGTACTAATAGTGAGCTTTTAATGACTCTGTTTTGTATCATAACCAGGGTGACCAGATCCCAGAGAACCTCCATTATTCTGCTCTAAGGTGGACCCATGACGATCCACCAGCGAGACAAAGAGACAACAACAGGAATGAATAAGTGTACTCAGGCATCAGGCAGTGTAACTACAGACTAACATGTAACATGGATGTAGTTTAAGAGACATCATCACACATTAGTGTTGTGAAGGTCCCCTATTTATCTATTTTTTACTGGATATTGCAGGTCCCAGTCATCCTCCTGAAGTTTCTTGTAAACTTTCACATTAAATCCTGATGTGCCTCTCAACCCCTCTGTTTCAGCCTTCTGTAGAACAGGCCGTATTGATTTATATTCTAATGAACTGTTTCCAACCACTCTCTTCTCAAGAGAGATTGTGGCTTCATCTTTTTTTTTATCTTTATGCTGTAATGTTTTCTGTGGGTGCTGTGTATGCCAGACATGTTCCTCCAACTATCTCTTTATGACATCATAAAGCGACCATTTTCAAACAGAGTATTTGAGCACATGTTCCTGAGAGCTTAAGCTAAAAACTGACCGAGAAACCGTTTATGTATATATATATATATATATATATATATATATATATATATATATATATATATATATATATATATATATATATATATATATATATATATATATATATATATATATATATATATATATATATATATATATATATAAAACCCAGTTCATGAGGCTATCTTTCATTGAGGATTGGAGCAGATTTGAAAATTAAAAAAAGTAATTTAAATGAGCAAATAACTTCAATGCAACCAAATTTTGGCAATTTTGTGCATAGGTCTTTGCTTTTATTTCTTCATAAATGAAAATTAGTAGGTACAACGCTGTGGCTCAAATGTTAGGACATAAAATACTCTGGGCAGGGGCGTGGCTAAATGAGCAGCCCTTATCCGGCTTTTTGGTCTCCCCAGGTGCCATTAAAATATTCTTGACTCTGATTGGCTAGTTGGTTTGTCAATGTTGAGATTTAAATCAAAGTCAGCGTGCAGTATGGTTCACAGATTTCTTTGTCTTTCTTTCATTGTGACACATTTTCTCACTGTTAGAACTGAAATTTGTCATTTTGGATGTTTAACCTTTATAATTCTTCGATAAAATAAACCTGACAAATAATAAATGCTGCTACTGTGTTTTTTTACTTTGTAAAAGATTAAATTTAGCTTATTTTAAAGTCTGAGATGAATGAAAAATAAAAATAAATAAATAAAAACAGATTTTCAATGGTTTGATTTATTAATGAACAATATTTTTTAAATGAGTAGAAGTTAAGAGGTTATATTAACTCATATTCCATGCCTCCTTTGTTTAATCACCTTTAATGATAATAAGCACTCAGTCGATAATGAAAGAGAGAGAAACGTCAGTGTTCCCGCAGCACAACAAAAAGATGGAGAGTACAAGCAAAAAATGGAGAAAGAGGTGCAGAGAAACTTCGAGAAAAGAAAAGAAAAGCTCTGCAACACCAGCTGGTAAGATCAGAAAGAAGATGGAGATGATTGTTGCTCCAGCAGGTCCGTCACAGCAGCAGCTGGTGTCAGGTTACACTGCTGACAGTGCAGGAGCAGACCAGATTTGTGAGGCCGCTGAGCCCAGTGTGACCTTTCCTGTGGAGATGATCCCCTCAGAAACCCCACTCTTGAATCTTAATTACTTACTCCAGAGTCTGTCTTAAGAGTATGTAAGCACCAAACTGTATATTTATCATTTATTTACTCAAGGCTTTGGAATAAAAATGGATATTATTCAGCATAGTGGTGTTATGAAGGGTTTGTGTGTGTTTGTGCTCGGCAAGAAAAAACCTTCTGTTAAGCAGCAGGAAGTCTAGAATGTGGATCCCAGTCTCATGATGAACAGCAAATCCACATGATGCTGTGATGGGTGTGTGGACAAAGGAAGGGACGTAAGAGGAGACAAGTGGACTAAAGTAAGAACTAAAGTTAGGGACAGGTCCATGAACCATCGAACTGTCGTCTGATTTATTAGAGGTTAGCCTCTTGAGGTGCGACATCTTGTTTTCAGAAGGGTCCTCATGCCTGAATGGTTGTGGTGATCATTTTATAGAAATATAATCAATGATAGTCTTAATGAAAATAAGAATTCATGGTAGTGACAAACTCATGGGTGCCCAGACCACAAGTGCATCCCTACCATATTTGTTTCCATTAAATATAAATGTGTTAAAGGCCTCTTGAGATATGACACCCCATTTTCAGAGGGACCTCATGACTATGTGGTGATAAAAAAAATAGATACTGTAGATGTATCAATCATGGATATAGGGATCATGCTAATATCTGCATTAACAGCTATAATGATTATGGGAATGAAATGTTCCTAATGAAATGGCCAACTATGTGTCATGTCTGTGATTGTAGTTTTTGAGACTTCGTGACTCCACAGCAGCAGGCAGTCTCCACCAAGGATCCCAGGCCACCCACAAGACAAGAGCCAGAGACGAGTACAGGAGCAAACAAAAGGCAGATTTGGAGAGAGAGAGAGAGAGAGAGCCCAATGTGTCAGATCACCCCCAGCAGTCTAGGCCTATTGCATCTTAACTATGAACTAATTTATATGCACATTAACAAAAAGCATGTTTTATGTAGTTACTGATCCAACCAAGCTCAAATAAGGAGAGAAAGTAGTAAATTGTAAATTGTTATCTCAGGCCTTTTCATGTTTTTTCTGTATAACTATAACTGTAGAGAGGGAGGTTTGAGTACTTATAGCAGAAAAAAGAAATTATTAATGAACACAAAGTGGCCGCAATAGAACAATTAAAAACTCCTATCATTCTGGGCCTAGGAAAACTTAACATTTTTCTTTTTCATTCATGTTCATATTCATGTTAAATCAATGTAAAAGTGAATATGAATTTACCGCGGTCGAGCGTCCTGGAGTTTACATTATTTTCCTGAATTCAGTTTCTCCCGTGCGCTTGGACCAGCATATCCAGCTGTGACACCATCATCACTAAAAGACGCCACTTCATGTGACGCTCCAGAGGAGAGGATGTCTAATTTCTCTTCAAATGAATCTCCTCGTTTCCCCTCTCCTCTCTTCATTTCCTCGCGTCTTTGGCATGCATCTCTGGTGGGCGGGACTAAGACACAAGTGAACGACCCAAGTGGAGGAAGCGAGGATGAAACTTTGAAGCTTTGAGATGCAGCCTTTATTAATCCCTGTATGAGTAGTAACTTTAGCTTTTGTCTCACTTGTAGCTCCACATCTTCCTGTTGTGGAAGCTGTGATTGGGCCATGCATCTCTCAGCCATTTTATTGTAGATCGGAGCTTGGCAATATGCTGTTGCTGCTGTTCAAGGTTAGCATTACGGCCTCATCTCCCTCACAAGCTATCTCCCTCTTTTAGCGGCTCCCGCTACAGCCGCTAAAAGATGTTAAAGAGCTAAGCTACGAATGTGTTAAAGATACTTTAACGTTTTTTTACATTTATGGATGAAAGCAGCGCCAAACAGCCTTCCTTCTCTTCTTCTTCTATGGAAAAACACAACAGCATTGCATTGTGGTATACAGGAGTACAATATAGCGACATTGTATGTACACTCACTTTTGCTGTGCATTGTGGGTATTTTGTAGTGCACTATATAGTGAATGATATTAACTGCTGAGAATTCGAACAACACTACAAAATGGTGAAAACAGTATATACTTCACTATATCCGTGATACTGAGCGATTTTGAACACACCTAGTGATTGTTTGGTGCAGGAAATGGTTACCATGGTAGCGTCTTCTTCGTTCTCCTCCCTAGCAGGTTTGGTAACCAGTTACATGCATATCGCCCCCTGCTGTTTCAAACTGAGTAAATGTGCAAGTGGGCCCTGGCACAGTTCGATGATGCAAGTGTGAATGCAAGGCAGCAGGGGGAGGGGAAGGGGGGCGAACAGCACCGCGGCACGGTTTGAAACAAGTGGGCCTAATGTGGATGTGCCCTAAGGTAAAAGTCATGCTGACCATGATGTCATGTGCATACTCACTACAGAAGCAAAAAGTGAAAAAAACTAATTTCTGGAGAAAGAAATCTATTAGGAAATTATTAACATAAAAATCAGAGGAAAAATGGTCAATGTAACTGAAACAACAAAAACAGAAGGCTCTGTGCTTCAAAGCCTGCTTCCTCCTCTTCACTTTCTGCTGACACTGCAGGTATAAAAGTGTTGCTGTTGAAGAAGACCCTGCCTCTATACAACTGACAATAGTGTCCTGCATGTGTGACAGGAACTTTCATCTTAATATCTGCAACACAAAGAGTTTTTTTTGCAATCTAAATCAGACATACTGAAAAGTAGGTCATCAAGTTCAGATTAAAGCCCTTCCCCTTTTTATAAAAGAAGCCCCCTTGAATTTTGAGAAAATAGAGTTCCTCTGTGTGGATCTGAAAAAAAGGGTAGTCACCAAACATGTGAGCTCTTCTGATTGGCCTATCATACAGCTTTTACCATATAAAGGAGACAATAACTGATACCCTCCTCAGTCTCCATGCAGCGTGTCTTCAACAAAATGACTCGACTGAAGTTTGCTCTGTATGTGACATGTCTGCTCACTGGAGTAACGGGTGAGTTATGTCTCTAAGAAGTGCTTGTTTGACTGTTTTGTCACAAAATCTGACAACATGCTGTCAGTCTTTTCACTCAGTTAATAATAATTTTCCTCAATTTCTATTTTTGCCTTTTCAGGTGTGGTGAGCCTGGAGCCATCCTCATCTCTACATATTCATTCAGTTCGTGTTGGTGAAGATGTGACTTTGGAGTGTTTCCATCAGGAGAGCAAGGCGATGAAATTTTATTGGATTAAAGAAACTCTGGGACAGAAACCAGAGCGGGTGTCTGAGTTCTACAAGCATGACAAAGAAGCCTCACTGGTTGGTGAATCTGAGAAGGATAAACGCTTCAAACTGGACATCAGCCCGGGGAAATATCACCTGATCATCACAGATGTCCAAACATCAGACTCAGCGACTTACCACTGCATGAATGGCTCTCTTCTTACATTTGACTTTATAGGAGGCGTCATCGTCCATGTAACAGCTTCAGTATTTAACCTTCCAACCATCATCCATCAGTCTGAATATGAAGTGGTCCAGCATGGAGCCTCTGTGACTCTGAACTGTACGGTCCTCACTGGGAGCTGTGATGGTGACCTCAGAGTTTACTGGGTGAAGAACCCTCAAGAAGCTCATCCAGGACTTATCTCCACCCATGGAGGCATGAATAAAGAGTGTGAGGGGGAAGTAAACTCCCAAACACACACTTGTGTCTACAGCTTGGAGATGGAGAAGCTGAGTCGTTCTCATGCTGGGACCTACCACTGTGCTGTTGCTTCATGTGGACACGTACTGTTGGGGAACGGGACCAAGCTGGAAATTAAAGGTGAGTGACTTGAACTAGAGTGTCAGGAAAATGTGTTTAATCAAATCTGATATCTAATCTGTCCAAATTTCAATTCTTAGATGAAGAGGAGGATGTTTTGGTGTATGTCTTGAGTGCAGCTTTGGCTTTTATGACCATCCTGGCTGTTTTCCTTGCTTACAAAGCATTTACAAAGAAGGAGACAACCAGCTGTATATCCACAGGTATGCTTAACTGACATGGTCTGAATCTGACTGTGTCATTAAGTTTAAAACAGCCCAAAATATTACCACATGTATAAATGGGGAAGTTAAAAGCCCATATAATCAGCATTAATAAGTTTTGACTTGTTGACAGCAGCTGATGTTTAGATTTTCTTGACTTTCCTGCTGTGCTGAAGAGTTTAGGGTAGAGCGTATATATCACATCTCTTTGATCAGTTCAATAAACTCAGTAGAGGCTGATGTGACTTTTGCTGCTTGTCTGATTTTACTTTTAAGAGAGTTCACTCTAATTTTACACTATGTGACATGTCCAATATCGCCTTCATATATCTCACTCGTTGAAAAAAAAAAAAAAAAAAAAAAAAAAAAAAAAAAAAAAAAAAATAAAAAATTAAAAATAAAAAAAAAAAAAAAAAAAAAAAAAAAAAAAAAAAAAAAAAATAAAAAAAAATTAAAAAAAAAAAAAAAAAAAAAAAAAAAAAAAAAAAAAAAAAAAAAAAAAAAAAAAAAAAAAAAAAAAAAAAAAATTAAAAAAAAAAAAAAAAAAAAAAAAAAAAAAAAAGGTTCTTCTTTTTATGCTGTTATATCTAAATGTTCAAGTTGAAACAAGGAGCTGTAAAGTGGGGATCAGGGGGTTGGGGGTTCAGGTTGGGTGGAATATTAGAGGACTAGGAATGACAAGTAACATGGAGCACCAGTTAGATCAGCTCTATTCAATTTGCGGCCCAAAAGCAACCCTCAAATGGCCCGAAACCAACGTGATTGGGACTGAGGTCCGGCGAGAAAAACAGAAAAAACTTTTACAGACACTGATAAAGTCTTACAAAAATTCCAACATTTTTACAGACATAGAATGCAACACGTTCTGAAAGGTTGCTCTTAAGCAGGTTACTTTTAATTCACTTTCCCCTGTAGCACGTCCAAAAGATGGTGTTTTTAATCTGCACTTCTTTATGTTCATACGCACTTCAATATGTTCTTGTATTTACCAATACATGTTGGAGTTATCTGTTAGAAGTGTAAAATAAAAACAAAAATGTATTTCAGCAGAAGTTTAGTTTAAGCACTGCTTTTTGATGAGTCTATGCCCTTTTGGATATGGCAATAAATTAATGAACATCCAGTTTGTTTGTTATGTATTTGTGTTTCTTTTACGTGGTTAAATTTGCTCACTGTTTGCCAAAAATGTCTGGAAAACGTACTACATACTTCAGCAAACAAGCTTGGTCTGATGAACTAAATGTGGAAATCACAGAGGACTCCTGGAGTGACTGTTTGAGCACTATACTTGGCTGTTCTGTAAATTTGAAACCAAATTTAGATTTCTTCATAGAATTCATTATTCCTGTTTTATTTATTTATTTATTTTCAGATGTTTCTCCTCTATATAATAGATGAAAATCAGCTGATGGTAACTTAACTCTAACATTTTGGTCATATGGTGTTTTCATACAGGGGGAATACTTTAACTGCTTCTCTGTGGCATTTTAGAGACCTGACCCACTTGTTGCCATTCATGCTGTTACTGGCCTCTTAACCTCTGCTAATAAATACCAAAGGAAGGCTGTTTCATTTTGTATGATGTTAGTAGAAAAAGTGATCTTGAGAGTATGGAAGGTAGACCATGTTCAAACCTATGATCTTTGGATGGGTGAAATGACCAATACTCTGAACATGAAGAAACTGAGACTTTGTAACGAAGACACAGGATAATGTTTGATTAGACTTTGGAACCTTTGCTAAACTGTTTTGACAGTCAAAACATGAGCTTTGATTTCCTGCACCTATGCTGTACAATTGATCATGTTCAATGTTATTTATAGTGTCACTTTTCTCTTAGTTTGTTTAATATATATTACTTGTCTTGCTTGATTTGTGCTTTGACCTCCACTGACCTGATCTACTAAGATCGTTATCTACTATCACTGTACAGTTGATAACAGGCACAAAAGTGGTGTGGACCACCCTCCTTAAAGGAGGATTTTGTGTGTGGTACCAGGTGTCACCATACAGAGTTTGTCGAGCAGAGTGGCCGTTTGAGGGGAGTGAGCACAGTGATGAACTCCAGCATGCAACATTGAAGAAACGTGATTTGGGGGGCCATCTTTGAAAAGCACACAGCTCAAAGCTAGCATTTTAATGTTTCTACTATCTCTATTTCTGACCAGAGGTTGGCGCTAGGACCTAACTCCTCTTCATGCTTTGGATCTGGCCAAAAACACAAATAGCGCTGAAAAAGTCTGATATATTCACTTTATTTATATTACTTGTCTTGCTTGATTTGTGCTTACTTTCTACTAAGATCCCAAATAAAGAGCTCTAGTTGCATGTGCAAAGTAAAAATAATTGCACATGAAGCAGTGATCTACTATCACTGTACAGTTGATAACAGGCACAAAAGTGTGTGCAGACCTCCGCTCTCTTAAAGGAGAGTGTTTACCAGGCGCTATGAAAATATGGCCCCATCTGACAGTGATGAACACATGCAAGCATTGACGAGCAGATGCTATGAAGAGGGAGTCAATTTTTCAATGTCTCTACTGCTGTATTTCTGACCAGAGGTTGTGATAGGACCCAACTTGTTCAATCCCGGAATATCACTTTATTGCTGTCTGTCATTTTGATGGACAAGGTTGCCACTTTTCCCTCATGCCATATTTTTATCTGCTTGCCTAAGTATATTGGACTATGATGCTTTGTTGGAGGATTTTAATCCAAGTGATGTGCTTTTGTGGAAGCAGTTCAGACTCCCATTGCCCATCGAGCATTCGCATTGCATCTACACAATCAGAGGATGAGTCTTTATGGTCTAAGTTGAGGGTTCATGGTGTTTTTCCAGCCCCAGGGCTCTAGCTAGGACAGGTTCAGCAGCTGGCAAGTCTGGCGAATGTAAAGGAGTTCCCTTTCAAGAACTGATTTCAATAACAGTGATGATTCAAGCAATTTAGTTTCACATTGTCAAATGATTTGAATCTTTAGTAAAGCAGGTAGAGTAAGACAAGTATATCATCTGCGTAACTATTCAATATTTTACATGGTTAACAGATCATATTCATGGGGCTGATATATTCACAACAGAACTATGTGCAAATTTTGATGAAAATCCCTTACAGCACCCGGAAGATTTTGGGTTCTCAAGCAAAGGGTGACCACAAGACTCCATAAGTGACACCTAAAGGACCCATGCCCTGATGTGTTTGTTTTCATTATGTCTTTGGTGTCTATTTACAAAGGTTTTAATTTAAGCTAAAAATTAAAAAATGAATAATTGTGTCTATGTAGCCGTTTCCACACAGCTCTTTTTCCCTTCTCTTTGAAAAACTTTGGATCTTAAGGGGGCGGGGCTGCAGGAGGCTATGATGATCCTCCTTGTTGATAGGCTGCAAAAACGTCTGATGGGAGGAGGGAGGGGTGGTTAAAGGCCAAGAAGCAGAAGTTTAAAAAAAGTCATGGTGTCTGCCTTTGTTCAGCAGAAAACATGTAGGTGGAGACTGTACAGCTATGACATCATAAACCCCTGGAAGTCAAAATAGAGAATCTTAAGGGGCATTTTCTTTAAAGAGGCAGAGAGTATTTCTCTGTGAAATAAGATTTTAGGTGAGAGCAGTCATGTCCTTCAGTTTCCCAAGACCTCTCTAATAACAGAAGAAGCAAAGATTGACAAGACCATGACCTGTATGGATGGACAATTTAGAAACATAACACATCCGGCCTTCACTGTCACTGCTGTAGAGGCATGAAGAGGCCTTTCACGCAACCAGAGTGATCTGAAAAAGTCTAAAGAATTGCTAAATAAAGCTAAACCAGATTACTATAGAAATGTATTAATTGCTTTTTTTTATTTCCAACCAGGCCCCAGAGAAAGAGATTCAGCTGTTTCAGGTCCTAACACAGAGGTGAGTATTTTATGCCGTCATAATTGAAGCACAGTGAAACACTTGCCCAAATTATCATAAATCATCATTAAGATGATAAAAGGACACTCACTTCTGTTAATGCTCAAGGCTGTGTTTTTATCAGAATGAGGAGTGGTCAAGAACAACCTGTCATTTACAGAGGAAGCAGAAACTCTGCACCTCAGTCCAGTGTTTCCAGCCTTTTTTAAGCCATGTTCCAGTTCTGTGTATTACAATCAGTCACAGTGTGCAGCAGTGAGCTCCTAACAATTTCTGTTTTTTATCATAACCAGGGTGACCAAGTCCCAGAGAACCTCCATTATTCTGCTCTAAGGTGGAACCATGCCAATCCATCAGCGAGACAAAGAGACAACAACAGGAACGAATGTGTGTACTCAGGTGTCAGGCAGTGAAACTACAGACTAAGATACATCATCACACATTAGTTTTGTGAATGTCCTGTATTTAACTGAAAATAAACAGGATCATGCAGGTCCCAGCCGTCCTCTGAATTTTAAAGCACTTTAACATCAAATCCTGGTGTGTCTCTAAACCCTCCTGTTTCAGTCTAGCTTAGAATTGACTGTTTTTTTTTTAATTCCTAATGAACTTTCCAACCTCTCCCTTCTCCTCAAGAGTAGCTGTGGATTAAACTTTTTAGCTCTGTGCTCTAAAGTTTATTGTGGCTGTATGCCAAGTTGTTCCTTCAACTATGTGTAAATGATATCATCAAGAGAACATTTTCAGACTATTTTAGCACAGATTTCTGCAAACTTGAGCCATCAACTGAAAAAGAGGAGATTTTGTTGGGTTGTTTGTTTTTTTTATTTGATGGGACTCTGAATCCAAAACATTTGAACCCAGTTTGTCAAGACTAACTTTCATTTAGGATTCAAGCAACTGTGATTGTGACTGTAATTGGCTTTTCAAATTTAAATTTAAAGTCTGACTCTTTTAAGTCAAAACCAACGTGCGGTGTGGTTCACACCTTTCTTTTCTTCCAATGTGACACATTTTGTCTTCTGTTGGAACTTTTACTCTTGTCTTTGGATGTTTCCTCTTTTTAAGTCTTCAGTTAAATAAATCTGAACAGTTTAAATGCTGTCATTGTGTTGTCTTTCTTTTTGAATTGTAAAATTAAGGTTATCATTAATTATTAACAAAAATAGGATTTATTTATAATCAGTATAATTTGAATCAATATAAGTTAAGAGGACATATTCATGCTTTAAGTTTTGGTATAAAACATTTTTTTATAAATGTCAAAGAATCATTGCAAAAGTTCACTGTTATGTCAAACCAACCATTTTAGTGACCTCTGGTTGGAGGTTGAGGGGTTGAAAAAAGGTGACCTGACACACCAGATAGTCTGTTAATTTTTTTTTTTTTCTGTAGTTTTCTAAATAACAGCCCATTGTCTCTTCAACCCCCACCCCCCATGGTACCCTCATAATAGTAGCTAGAAGTAGAATGGTAAAAAAAAAATGGTAACAGAGTATAAAATTCAAAATAATAAGTCTGAACTGAAATAACTATAATCAGCTTAAAGCTAGACTAAAAAGTTAGGTCTGCACTTTGCTTTTAAAATACAGTATGAACAGTAGGTGCTGCTCTCAGGTCTTCAAGTAGACTGGGAACGGACAGGGACTGTAATGACGAAATGAGGCTTCACCATTAGTTTTAGTTCTTCTTATGGAACTATTAAAAGATCAGTTCTTGAAGACCTGAGGGCTCTACTGGGATCATACAGTAAAAGCAAATCTGAGAAATATGAAGGACCTAGACCATTGAGACATTTATAAACTAATAAAAGAACCTTAAAATCACTTCTAAAAGATTGATTGATTGATTGATTGATTGATTGATTGATTGATTGATTGATTGATTGATTGATTGATTGATTGATTGATTGATTGATTGATTGATTGATTGATTGATTGATTGATTGATTGATTGATTGATTGAAGCTGTTTGAAAATGGGCACAAACTTTCGAAAGCATGTCCAGCAGATGATTGCACAATTGTGCTGTCAACCACATAACTGACAGGCCAATCACATAACGTACTTCTATGACCTAAATTACAAAAAGCGAGCCACATGTTGAAAGTGTCATTTCTTTAGAGAATCGTTTTCAGTGTTCTCTGTTTTTCTTTTAATCAAGAAATGTGGTTGACATTGGACAAAATTGTTACTAAAGCTGTTAGCATCTACGCTAATCTCTGTATGAGCAGACACTTCTTGTTGTTTTGCTCATAGCTCCCTCCTCTTCCTCCCTTAAAGGATGCTGATTGGGCTGTGCCACTTTTGGAAAGATAGATCTGTATGATAACAGATATTAAATCAGGTGAATCCAGCTGAACAAAAGGCTCTCTTGACCTGTAAGGCAAACTGGGGTCCTCTGTCTAATGCAACGTTAGTAGGCAGTCCACAACGGCAAAACACATTTTTTTACCAGGAGGTCAGTAGTTTCTTTTGCAGAGGAGAGTTTAGGCAGGGCAAGGAAATGCTTTTGAAAAACGATCAATGATAGTAAGGATATCTGTATTACAGAAGGAGGAAGGCCGGAAAAAGGTCCTGGGTGATGTGTGACCAGGGGCGGCCTGGGATGGGTAGGGGGTGAAGAAGGCCAGAGCTTGGCTTGGTGGACATCTTGTTTTGAGCACAGATTGGGCAGGCCCTTATAAAGGAACAGGTGTCAGCTTCCATGGAAGGCCACCAGAAACGCTGCCACAGAAATGTCAAGGTACGACTGATGCCAGGATGACAAGTTAACCGTGAGGAGTGAGCCCACTGAAGAATCTCTAAACGAAGTGCATCTGTAACAAAGAGACTGTTAGGGGGACCATTACCTGGGTCAGTCTGTTGAATCTGGGCTTGTCTAACCAGTGGCTCAATATCCGAGGAAGTGGCTGCTACAATGCATGGCAAAATGGGTTCTGGATCAGGACTTGGCTCTTCTGAAAACTGTCTAGACAAAACATCAGGCTTGATGTTGTGTGATCCTAGACAACAGTTGAGAGTGAAATTAAATCTACCAAAATACAAAGCCCATCTAGCTTGCTGGGAGTTAAGACGCTGTGCCAGCCAGTGGCGCCACTCCTCCAGTGCCAGTTTCACAGCAAGCAGCTCCCGATTGCCAATATCATAATCCCTTTCTTTAAGTGAAAGTCTGCGGGAGAAGAAAGCACAAGGATGCAGTTTGTTATCAGAGGCTGCCCTTTGTGATAGTACGGCTTCTACCCCAGAATCTAATGTATCCACCTCCACTATGAATTGTCTTGTGAGGTCAGGCCGTGTCAGAATAGGAGCAGAGGTTAAGCAGTGTTTGAGCTTGTTGAGAGCAGCTTCAGTCTCTGAGGTCCAGCTGAATTGAACAGAGGTGGAGGTGAGAGCTGTGCGCAGTGCAAGGGGTAAACCCGACATTAAAGAGCTGTTTCTCAAATGTGGTGAGTGCTGACAGAGCAAAAGGTGAGCAAGTAACCTACAGAATAGATGCTGGGGTTCTGTTACAAAGATGGTGTCCTTGCAATGAAAAAGTGTGATTGGAGTGCAGTACACCAGGTGGTTGTCCCTACTGTGTATCGTCCCCATGTACTGTTTATGACGCATGAAAGTCTGTGGTCTGAACACTTAGAGAATAAAAAACATACCATTGCATATTGAAGCACTTCTTTTGATCAGGTATGAAAGCAGACGTAGTTAAATACTGTCAAATCACAGGTCAGCCTAATGAGGTTATACCTGCTGCCCGCTGCACCCTATACCTGCCATAGGAGAGCCTTTTGATGGTGTTATTGTTGATTATGTTGGTTCACTACCTAGGACAAAGAGTGGTACCAGTATTTACTCACAATAATGTGCGCTGCCACACTATTCTCTGAAACTGAAACTTGAGGTCTTCCAAAATACAAACAAAATACAAACTGATCAGGGGACAAATTTTCAGTCAAAGCTCTTCAATAAGGTCCTTCGTACATTAGGCCTGATTCTTATGTGCTTGTGAAAACACTCCTGCAAGGAAGCACAAGACTTGTGTGTCACAATAATATGATCAAGAATTATCACTCAAAGGAAAACCCTGCTGATGTTGTAGAAATTGGGCCTGCCTTGGAACCTGGTACATGTGCCCTGATCGTGGCAGACTCTGTGTCCTCCTGAGGATTTAGTTATGTGCCATTTGTCTCCCAAAGTGCTCGTCTGTCAAACTCAGAAATACTGCAGTGGCCTCCCTTGGCGCTGAACCTCCTGTCACCTGACCAGCAGCGTGACGTCAGTGGTCTAGTCAACAGTTTCCTGTGCTTGTTTAATGACATGTCCACTCAAACTAATGTGCTTAAGAATGACATAAATGTACAAACTGTTCAGTCCATAAAACAGCATCCCTACTGCGTAACCCTGGCCAAGCGTGAGATGGTGAAAATAGAGGAGGAGAGGGACAGTACAGGATACATTTTTTTTCTCCAGCTCGGGATTGGGACAGGACGGTATTTTTTCTCTGGGAGTGGGACGGGACAGGAGTGAAAATCTGTTCCCGTGTCATGCTCTAGAGTGGAGTTCACCCTGTCTGTTATAGGCAAAATCAGATGGTTCCACAGTTAATTACAGATTTCAGTCAAGTTAATGCTTTCACTGATCCAGACTATTACCCCCAAGAGTGTCAGCATACTCTGCTCCAGATCTTGCTCACCTGTTTAAGTTAGAGGTAGACCCAAGCACAGTGGGAGCCGGGGCAGTCCTGCTGCAAGAGGATGCAAGTGGGGTTTATCAACTGATGTGCTGCTTCTCGACAACAGGTAAATTACTGCACTATTGAAAAGGAGGCTCTTGCTCTGTTCTTGGAACACCAAAATTTTGAAGTGTATGTTGGGTCCAGACCCTTGCCAGTTGTTTTCACTGACCATGACCCACTCATACCCCTTTCATACTGGCCAAAAAACCTTTTCAAACCTGGTAACAATCGGCTCCTGTCAGCAGTTTGAAAGGGTTTAATCGGCATGTCCACCCTGCAAGCTACACAGGATTTTATCGGCTCGCCTCAGATTGGCTTAAGTGAACATCACACCAGGGTCAACCTGCTAATTTATGAATGACGTCAGGGTAACATGCCCACACCATTACACCACACTGTGACACCTCCGTCTGTAACTTATGTGACTCTTTGCTGTCTCAACAAATTCCATCTGTCTTTGTATCATCAGTGCAGAGTTTGTCCATTTTTAAAAAAGGACACAAGTAAAAAGTACAGAAAACTGTGTCCACGTCTTACATGCTCCTTTCCATTTACATGGTTGTACTTCATTGCACTGATGATGTCATCAACGTTGACATCAGCTTGATTCGCCAGAGGAAAAACAACGCCACGCCGTTCGTCTGCTGTGGATTAGGCCCGGTTCTTCTGGCAGTTGGCAGTTGCCGATTGTTAGCGGGTTAACGCACATTGAAAAAAAAATCTGTGTCCCGCTAATTTTAGTGTGAAAGCAGTATCAGATTCCTTGTAAACATGTAGAATCAAAACCAGAGTCTGATGCGATGGACATTCATCATGCAGGACTTCAACTTAGTAAGGAGAAGAAAATGTCTTGGCAGATGACTTGTCCAGGTATGAATATTTTTTTTTTTCTTTTGTATTTGTCAACAACCAGTGATTGTTGATTTAAGGGGAGGGTTGTTAAGGCCGGTGTTGTAAAGGTTGTTGTGTATGTGTGCATGTGTGGGTGGGTGCATGTCTATGTGTTTTTAGACAACTTCCAAATTGGCTCTTGAAATAGTTTTTAGTTTTCATATTTTTCAGTAGTTGGAGATTGTCTTTTTGAGATAGTCTTTCTTTGGTAATGTCTGTTAATTTTGATTTTTGGCAATCCCTTATTTGGAAGAAAACTCTTCACTTGATGAAACACCTCTGTTATACTGCTCCATCTGGTTTTATGTTACCTTGTTTTTGAGTCGTGAATGTAACACTGATAGGTAAATATACTGACATGTAGTATTTATAGGTGCAATCACTCTAATGACTCCCACTAATAAGCCTGATGTGATGGAGAAACACCATAAACAGCAGGCTCTGTGTTTCTGAGTCTGCTCCTCCTCTTCAGTATCTGCTGTCAAAGCAGGTATAAAGTGTCTCTGTTGTATTTTTAGAAACAAAGACCCTTCCTCTACCTGCAGCATAATCAGTTTCATTTGTAATGTAAAGCAGACATACTGAAAAGCAGGTCATCAAGTTCAGATTTTAAGCCCCCCCACCAAAACCACCACCTTCTGTTAACAGAGGGCCTTTTTCATCTAAGTTCCACTGTGTGATCAGCCACAAGAATAATCAACATCACGTGAGTAATTCTGGTTGGCCACACAAAAAGCTTTATCCATATAAGGCAGACATTGTCTAATACCCTCCTCAGTCTCCATGCAGCGTGTCTTCAACAAAATGACTCGACTGAAGTTTGCTCTGTATGTGACATGTCTGCTCATCGGAGGAATGGGTGAGTTGTGTCTCTTAAAAGTGCTTCTTTAACTGTTTTGTCACAAAATCTGACAAAATGCTGCTGGTCATTTCACTCAGTTAATAATTATCCTTAAAATGTATTTTTCCCTTTCCAGTTGCAGTGACCGTGGAGCCGTCCTCATCTCTACGTATTCAATCAGTTCGTATTGGTGAAAATGTGACTTTGGAGTGTTTCTATCAGGAGAGCAGGGCAATGACATTTTATTGGTTTAAAGAAACTCTGGGACAGAAACCAGAGCAGGTGTCTGTGTTCTACAAGTATGAAATACAAGCCTCTCTGGTTGGTGAATATAAGAAGGATTCGCGCTTCAAACCGCACATCAGTCCGAGTAATTATCATCTGAAGATCACAAATGTCCAACCATCAGACTCAGCGACTTACCACTGCATGAGTAGCTCCCCTCATAAGTTTGACTTCATAGGAGGCGTCATCGTCCATGTAACAGCTTCAATATTTAATGTTCCAACCATCATCCATCAGTCTGAATCTGAAGTGGTCCAGCATGGAGCCTCTGTGACTCTGAACTGTACGGTCCTCACTGGGAGCTGTGATGGAGACCTCAGAGTTTACTGGGTGAAGAACCCTCAAGAAGCTCATCCAGGACTTATCCCCACCCATGGAGGCATGAATAAAGAATGTGAGGGGGAAGTAAACTCCCAAACACACTCTTGTGTCTACAGCTTGGAGATGGAGAAGCTGAGTCGTTCTCATGCTGGGACCTACCACTGTGCTGTTGCTTCATGTGGACACGTACTGTTGGGGAACGGGACCAAGCTGGAAATTAAAGGTGAGTGACTTGAACTAGAGTGTCAGGAAAATGTGTTTAATCAAATCTGATATTTAATCTGTTCAAATGTTAATCCATAGATGAAGATGAAAAAGAAGAGGATGTTTTGGTGTATGTCTTGAGTGCAGCTTTGGCTTTTATGACCATCCTGGCTGTTTTCCTGGCTTACAAAGCATTTACAAAGAAGGAGTCAACCAGCTGTATATCCACAGGTATGTTCAACTGACATGATCTGAATCTGACTGTGTCATTTAACTTAAAACAGCATAAATTAATAAAAAATATTAACAAATGTGTATAAAATAAATAAATGGGGAAATTAAAAGCCCATATGACTGAAGTTTGACTTGTGAACAGCAGCTGACTTTAACATTTTCTTGACTGTCCTCTTTTGGTAAACAGAGCCTTTGCTTGATTCAGTTGCACCGGGTTAAAATCACATCACTATGGTCAAAAAAATGAGGAGCAGCTGGCTTGACTGCTGCTGCTGCTTGTTTGAGTTTATCATTAAGAGTCTGAAAGCTGATTTTAACACCATGTTATGGCATGTCCATTATAACTCTGTAAGTCTGACCCTTGTTAAAATCATCCTCAAAAAAATTTCCGACTTATCTGGTTCATCTTTTATGCAGTTATATTTAAAAGTTACAGTTAAGTGAACAAGGAGCTGTAAAGTGTGGACGGGATTGTTCTAGAGACGTAGGAAACGACAGGTAGCCAGACTAGACTGTTTAGTATATTTCAGTTGAATAACATATAGATACTTTAGCAATTAAACAAGCTTGGTCTGGTGAATTAAATGTGGAAATCACAGAGGACACCTGGAGTGACTGTTTGAGCGCTATACTTGGCTGTTCTGTAAATGTGCAAGACAACCTCATTAAATTACATAGTTTTTTTGCAGATGTTTCTCCTCAATATAATAGGTGGAAATCAGCTGATGGTGACTAAACTCGAACATTTTGGTCATGTAGTCATCTGTTTTCATACTGGGAAAATATTTTAAATGTTTCTCTGTGGCATTTGGAAAACACTAGAGACCTGACCCACTTGTTGCCATTCATGGTGCACCTGATCTCTTAACCTCTGCTAATAAATAGAAAAGGAAGGCTGTTTCATTTTGTATGATGTTCGTAGAAATACAGTTCTTGAGGGTGTGGAGGATAGACCATGTTCAAACCTACGATCTTTGGATGGGTGAAATGACCAGTGTTTTGAGTAACAGCATTAAAAACAACAGCGTTACTAATGCCATTACTTTTTCCCAGTAACGGGTAATCTAATTAATTACTATTTCAAACGTTATTACGCCGTTACCATTACCGACAGTGAGATGTGGCACATTGCTCTGCACCGATGACAAGCAGCTTTTATCCGAACTGTATGCTTCAGCCAGACACACGAGGGTACTCAATGCCAGAGTTGCCAGGTCCACTTATTACAAGAGACTTTCGGC
Organism: Scarus forsteni; assembly: GCA_036419115.1. Taxonomy (NCBI): domain Eukaryota; kingdom Metazoa; phylum Chordata; class Actinopteri; order Labriformes; family Labridae; genus Scarus; species Scarus forsteni. The sequence continues at coordinate 504,950 of JAZDUH010000128.1, read as the reverse complement.
TTCTTCTCTCTGTAACTTGCATATGTATATTGGGAGTTGTGGGTTGCTGTTTTTGGGCTTGTTCCAATACTGCAGTTGCTCGTTTGGGTTTGTTGTGACCCAAAACCCAGGAGGAATCTGGTGCATGATCTACCATCAATGTAAACCCAGCTCAGAAGATATTAGAATTATTTTAACCCACACTAAAACAAATTAGATTTTTACAGTAAAAATGATGTTTCCACCTAAAATAAATACTTATAGTGAGATTAAAATTTATTCGTAGTGTAGTTACTCCTATTTACACCATAATAAAGCTGTAGAGGATTAAGATAAAACTTAAACACCTGACAAGTCTGTTTGGTTACAAAATTCAAGGTTAGACTGACTGTTTAGCAATAATGGAGTTACAAATAAACAGCAGCCCCTCCCTTCACATCTGTATAAAGAAAAGGATGTCCCACCTCCCAAAAAAGGGTGTTTAATAAGTAAATTGATGACAAAAAAGAAGAGATATGACTTTGAAATCGAAACACGGATAAAAATTAAAACATGCTTCATTTAGATTTCTCTTTAAAAATGCTTATTTAAATCACAAAATCTGGCAACACGAGTGGTGTGGACCACCCTTCTTAAAGGAGGATTCTGTGTGTGCTACCAGGTGCCACCATACAGTTTGTCGAGCAGAGTGGCCGTTTGAGACAAGTAAGCACAGTGATGAACTCCAGCATCCAACATTGCCAGAATTTGGAGATGGCCTCGTGATTTGGGAGGCCATCTCTGAAAAGCACACAGCTCAAAGCTGGCATTTTCTCTACTATCTTTTTGAGGCTATTTTTTCAGAGGTTGTGGTTACCTTTTATTGCTGTCTGTCATTTTAATGGATGGGGTTTGCCACTTTTCCCACATGCCATATTTTTATCTGGCATTTTTATTTTCCTTCTCTGACTCCTATTAAACTTAATCTAAATGTCATCATTCATATAGTTATACAGATTCACCATCAAATACTTCTAATGGGAAGAGCAGTCTTACAGTCACACACACACTGACTGAGTGTTGAACATCCTTTACAGAGAAAGTCTACAAAAATCAATTTATCACCTCTGAGTGACACACAGAGTAATTTTGGCAATGAGATAGATATTTTTTTACTAAGGTTCAAGGACTTCAACTTGTATTAACAACACAAAACGTGTGTTCATGAGTATGATGGCACGCTGGATCGTCCCTCTTTTTCCAGTCCTTCATAATGACAGACAGCCTCAAAATCTTAACATCATCATAAAGATGGAAAATTAGTTCAGTCAGGAAGACTATCTCTTTGTGTATGCCCTCGAAGTCACAATCAATTTCCTGCTACCTTCACGTTCCAGTAATCATCATCCTTCTCATCCAATCCCAATCTGCCACCCTCTCTCTCTTAACCAATCAGTCATTAGCTGTCAAATGTAAAAGTTTTCTCGCTCGCTTTGATTTCATTCAGCCTAATGCTGCGTTCACACCGCGCGCTACTTGTACTACCTCGGCGATCACTCTCCATGTAAAGTCAATGTACAGCCGCGATGGGGCGGGGCTAACCCTCCCACGACACGACAGCCGCTTGTCACACTACCACATCGCTCGTCTCGCGATGTCAAAGTAAAAAAAAGTTAATCTATTCAGACTATGTCGTGCGTGGCTGTGCGGCAACAGCCAATCAGCGGTGTGTGTATGTGTGACGGTACCCTAGACAAACAGTTATTCATCCAGACTACAGGGTGGATGAGTTGCGTCAAGGCGGAGCTAATCTCAGTGGGGACATTAGTTCCGCCAAGACGGACCGTGGTAAACTCACAGATAATGCTGCTGCAGGGCATCAGCTGCAGTGTTTTGTGTTTGATAAGTGAGTGAAAATGATATAGCTGGAATAATGTCCGCTTATACATCCTACTATGTAAAATATGATATGATCGCGGTGAAACTCGAGCGGACGTGACGTCACCGAGCGACGGCCGACGGCAACAACCAAAATGAGGTCGCGCGACGCTACGTCAGTGGGCGACGCGACTTTTGTCACTGGGTCGCTTGCGGTTTGAACGCAACATGAGAAGTTTGGCATGGTGCTGTATATCCTTATAGTGTTTGCTCTTCTACTCTTTTCCTGCCTCTTCACTGCTTGCCTAAGTATGTCGGACTATGATCCTCTGTCAGAGGATTTTAATCCAAGTGATGTGCTTTTGTGGAAGCAGCTCGGACTCCCATTGCGCATTGCATCTACTCAATCAGGGTATGGTAAATGGACTTGAGCTTATATAGTGTTTTTCTAGTCTTTGACTACTCAAAGCTGCTTTACACTGCAGGTCACACCTACCCATTCACTCTCACATTCACTCACTGATGGTTCAGAGTTTCTACATTAGTTATCCATCAGTATTTCTAACACATTCACGCCCTTTCATGCCCATTTACACACCACTGATGCAGCAGTGGGAGCAACTTGGCGTTAAGTGTCTTGCCCAAGGCTTGAACCTGCAACCTCCCGATCACTGACCAAGCGCGCTATCTATCCGCGCCATCCCTTTCAAGAACTGATTTCAATAACAGTAATGTTTCAAGCAATTTAGTTTCACATTGTCAAATGATTTGGATCTTTAGTAAAGCAGGTACGAGAGTAAGACTAGTGTATAATCTGCAAAACTACTCGATATTTATTGGGTTAGCAGATCATGTTCATAATAATAATACATTTTATTTATAGAGCGCTTTTCAAAAACTCAAAGTCGCTTTACATTAAAACGTTAAAAGTGCAGGTAAAAACAAGTGTACAATAGAAAACAGATAAAAGCAATGCTTAGTGAGATAAAAAGGTGACAGGGCAAGGTAAAAACATTAGTGTAATAAGCAAGGGACTGACAAAACAGTTGGGATATGATCATGGAGCTGATATAGTGCCAAGGCCTCCAGTTGATGATCTCTGTCTTAAAAATGCTCTCGAAAGCAATGGGTAAACATGAAGATCTAAGACGATGGCATTTAACCTCTGGCCTCTTGAATTGAATCCCTAAATCATTGATTCACAACAGAAATATGTGCAAAGTTTGATGAAAATCCCTTACAGCACCCTGAAGATTTTGGGTTCTCAAGCAAAGGGTGACCACAAGACTCCATAAATGACAACTTAAGGACCCATGTCCAGATGTGTTTGATTGTTTTCATTGTCTTTGGTGTCTATTTACCAAGGTTTTGATTTAAAAGCTTAACTGAAAAATGAATAAATGTCTCTATGTAGCCGTAAAATATTTCCACACAGCTCTTTTTCCCTTCTCTTTGAAAACTTTTGGATCTTAGGGGGATCGGATGAGCTTCTTTTCATAGGCAGTTATGAACAACGTCTGATGAGCATGTGCCCAATGCAGTCGGTACCTCAGACCAACGTCCTGATGGCTCAGCAGAGGGTTTACAAAAAAGTACAGTGTCTACGCTTAGTTGTACTAAATGTACTTTGAGATTAATTACTGACGATAGTGCAACCCCAGGAAGTAAAACAGAAAGGCATTTGTTTATGGGGCATTTTTTTCTTTGAAGAGGCTGAGAGCATATCTCTACTGGCCTCCTCACGATTTTAGGTAAAGGTGGACGTGTCAAGATTGACAAGGCCATGACCTGTATGGATGGACAATTTAGAAAATATTGTTGAAATATATAACTGTCATTGTAGCCTTCACGACAAGACTGATCCTCACCCAAACTAGGCCAGAAAAAGACTAAGAATTGCCAAATTAAGCTAAACAAGATTACTGTAGACATGTATTAAGTGCACAGAAAACATGTCGGTGGAGACTGTACAGCTATGACATCATAAACCCCAGGAAGTAAAAACAGAGCATTTTATGGGGCATTTTCTTTGAAGAGGCTGAGAGCATATCTCTGTGTACTAAGATTTTAAGTAAAAGGTGTCATGTCACGTGTCAAGATTGACAAGGCCATGACCTGTATGGATGGACAATTTAGAAACATGACACATCCGGCCTTCACTGTCATTGCTGTAGAGGCATGAAGAGGCCTGTCACTCACCCAAACTAATCTCGAAACGAATAAAGAATTGCCAAATTAAGCTAAACCAGATTACTATAGACATGTATTAATTGCCTTCTTCTTATTTCCAACCAGGCCCCAGAGAAAGAGCCTCAGCTGTATCGGGTCCCAACACAGAGGTGAGTATTTTTTATGCTGTAATAATTGAAGCATACACAGTGAAACACATGCCCAAATAATCATCAATCATTATTGGATGGCAAAAGGACACACACTTCTGTTAATGCTCAGGACTGTGTTTTTATCAGAATGAGGAGTGGTCAAGAACAACCTGTCATTTACAGAGGAAGCAGGAACTCTGCACCTCAGTCCAGTGTTTCCAGCCTTTTTTAGGCCATGGTCCAGTTCTGTATATTACAGTCAGTCACAGTGTGCAACAGTGAGCTCCTAACGATTCCTGTTTTTTATCATAACCAGGGTGACCAGGTCCCAGAGAACCTCCATTATTCTGCTCTGAGGTGGAACCATGCCAATCCATCAGCGAGACAAAGAGACAACACCTGGAGTGAATGTGTGTACTCAGGCGTCAGGCAGTGAAACCACAGACTAACATGTAACATGGATGAAGTTTAAGAGACATCATCACACATTAGTTTTGTGAAGGTCCCTTATTTAACTGAAAATAAACAGGATCATGCAGGTCTCAGCCGTCCTCAGAATTTTAAAGCACTTTAACATCAAATCCTGGTGTGCCTATTAACCCTCCTGTTTCAGTCTTGCTTAGAACGACTGTTTTGCTTTAAATCCTAATGAACTTTCTAACCTCTCCCTTCTCCTCAAGAGTAGCTGTGGATTAAGCTTTTTATCTTTGTGCTCTAAAGTTCATTGTGTCTGGATGCCAAGTTGTTCCTTCAACTATCTGTAAATGATATCACCAAGAGAACATTTTCAGACAAACTATTTTAGCACAGATTTTTGCAAACTTGAGCTAACAGCTGAAAGAGAGAGGATTATTTTTGTTTGTAAGATTTTCTTGATTGGGACCCCGATTTCAAAACATTTGAACCCAGTTTGTTAAGACTAACTTTCATTTAGGATTCAAGCAACTTTGATTGTGACTGTAATTGGCTTTTTAAATTTAAATTTAAAGTCTGACTCTTTTAAGTCAAAACCGATGTGCAGTTTGGTTCACACCTTTCTTTTTCTTCCAATGTGACACATTTTCTCTTCTGTTGTAATTTTACTCATGTCTTTGGATGTTTCCTCTTTTTAAGTCTTCAGTTAAATAAATCTGAACAATTTAAATGCTGTGTCACTGGGTTGTCTTTCTTTTTAAATGATAAAATTAAGGTTATCATTAATTATTAGCAAAAGTAGGATTTGTTTATAATCAGTGTAATTTAGATAAATTTAAACTATGAGGATATATTAATGTTTTATTTTTGGTATAAAACATAAAAAAAATGCAAAATGCATCATTGCAAAAGTTCACTGTTATGTCAAACCCACCATTTTAGTAACTTCTGGTTGGAGGGTGAGGGGTTGAAAAAAGGTGGAGCAGTCCTGGCTTGTCTCCAGATTCTAAAACAGCGCAGCATATGGGCTTGAATGGAAAGAACAGCTTATCCCCTTTCCTGTGCAGGAAACAAGGGAGGTTGGTATCCAAGTGAACATAGGAAGAGTGAAAGACCAGAGGAAGCATTGGGCAAGGTGTCGTTGTGCAGCCTGCATCTCCTGATTGGCCCACTCAGTTTGACTGCTGGTTTGAGGGTGTTACCCAGAAGAAAGGCTGGCTGAGGCTCCCAGGGCAGAACAAAAGGCTCTCGAGACCTGTGAGGTAAACTGGGGTCCTCTGTCTAACGCAATGTCAGTAGGCAGTCCATGACAGCAAAACTTTTTTTACCAGGAGGTCAGTAGTTTCTTTTGCAGAGGAGAGTTTAGGCAGGGCACGGAAATGCTTTTGAAAAACGATCAGTGACAGTAAGAATATCTGTATTACCGTCAGAAAGAGGAAGGTCCAGGGTGATGTGTGACCAGGGGCGGCCTGGGATGGGGGGGAAGAAATCCAGAGCTTGGCTTGGTGGACATCTTGTTTTTAACAAAAATTGGGCAGGCCCTTATAAAGGGATAGGTGTCAGCTTCTATGGTAGTTTTGCCACATTGCTACAGAAATGTCAAGGTACGACTGATCGCAGGATGATAAGTTAGCTATGAGGAGTGAGCCCACTGAAGGACCTCAGAGCGAACTACATCTGGAACAAAGAGACTATAAGGGGGACCATTACCTGGGTCAGTCTGTTGAATCTGGGCTTGTGTAACCAGTGACTCGATATCCGAGGTAGCGGCTGCTACAATGCATGTACGTGGGAAGATGTGTTCTGGGTCACGACTTGGTTCTTCGGAACTGTCAAGACAAAGCATCAGGCTTGATGTTGTGGGATCCTGGATAATAGGTGAGAAAGAAATTAAATCTACCAAAATACAAAGCCTATCTAGCTTGCTGGGAGTTAAGACGCTTGGCACTTTGTATGTATTAAAGGTTCTTGTGAACCGTCCATACCACAAAAGAGTGATCAGCCCCTTCCAGCCAGTGGCACCACTCCTCCAGTGCCAGTCTCACAGCAAGCAGCTCCCGATGGCTAATATCATAATTCCTTTCTGTAGGTGAAAGTCGGAGAAGAAAGCACAAGGATGCAGTTTGTTATCAGAGGCTGCCCTTTGTGATACTACGGCTTCTACCCCAGAATCTGATGCATCCACCTCCACTTTGAATTGTCTTGTGAGGTCAGGCCGTATCAGAATAGGAGCAGACGTTAAGCAGTGTTTGAGCTTGTTGAGAGCAGCTTCAGTCCCTGAGGTCCAGCTGAATTGAACAGAGGTGGAAGTGAGAGCTGTGCGCAGTGCAAGGGGTAAACCCGACATGAAGAGCTGTTTCTCAAATGTGGTGAGTGCTGACAGAGCAAAAGGTGAGCAAGTAACCTCCAGAATAGATGCTGGGGTTCTGTTACAAAGATGGTGTCCTTGCAATGAAAAAGTGTGATTGGAGTGCAGTACACCAGGTGGTTGTTCCTACTGTGTATTGTCCCCAGGTACTGTTTATGACGCATGAAAGTCCATGGTCTGAACACTTAGAGAATAAAAAAAACATACCATTGCATATTGAAGCATTTCTTTTGGTCGGTTTGAAAGCAGACGTAGTTAAATATTGTCAAATCACAGGTCAGCCTAATGAGGTTATGCCTGCTGCCCACTGCACCCTGTGCCTGCCATAGTCGAGCTTTTTGCTTGTGTCATTGTTGATTATGTTGGTTCACTACCTCGGACAAAGAGCGGTACCGGTTTTTACTCACAATAATGTGCGCTTCCACTCTATCCCCTGAAACTGAAACTTGAGGTCTTCCAAAATACAAACAAAATACAGACTGATCAGGGGACAAATTTTTAGTCAAAACTCTTCAATCAGGTCCTTGATACACGAGGTCTGATTCTCCTGTGCTTATGAAATTTGTGAGTGTCTTAGTGACACTGATTTGTCATTCACACTTCTGAAAGGAAGCACAAGACTTGTGTGTCACAATAGTATGATCAAGAATTATCACTCAAAGGTAATGCCTGCTTATGTTGTAGAAATTGGGCCTGCCTTGGTATCTGGTGCATGTCCCCCAATCGTGGCAGACTCTGTGTCCTCCTGAGCATTTCGTTATGTGCCATTTGTCTCCCAAAGTGCTTGTCTGTCAAACTCAGAAATACTACAGTGGCTTCCCTCGGTGCTGAATCTCCTGTCACCTGACCAGCAGCGTGACGTCAGTGGTCCAGTCAACAGTTTCCTGTGCTTGTTTAATGACATGTCCACTCAAACTAAGGTGCTTGAACATGACATAAATGTACAAAATGTTCAGTTCATAAAACAGCATCCCTCCTGCGTAACCCTGGTTAAGCGTGAGATGGTGAAAATAGAGAGACAGTATATCTTGAAAAATGGATTAGCCACACCCAGTTCTTATTTGTGGAGTGGAGTAGAGGATGATATTTTTCGGAAATTCCCATGGGTCACGTGATTCCCACAGCATAGGAGTCATTTTTTTAATTAATCCCATGATCGGGACGGGACGGGAAAAAAGCAATGGGAGCGTAGTCTTTGAAAATAAAAGCCTTTTAAACGGTTGTATTTTCCTTACATTAGGCCAAAAGCTAACATTTAGTTGAAAAATATATATATTTATCTGATATAAGTGGATCGCTCCAATTCGGATTGATAGTACATGACGTAAGGATAACACTCAGAAAAAATCAGCTCATTCTGATGTGAAAACTGGAGTGTCACAATAAAGCCCTCTGAGCTTTCAGATTTCACTGTATTGTATCTATATTGAGAATCATATTTCTAAAAAACTACCAGTTATAACTGGACCATTCCACTTTGACCCTTCTCAGCCATTCTTCTCGATTTGCAGCTGTTTTCTTGTGCAGCGCGCTTGACCCTTCTCGGCCACCGTCGGTTCCCTTTTGTGCTGACTGTGATATCATGTACATACTCACTACAGCAGCAAATAGTGCACGAAAAAAGTTCTGAGTAAAATGATCTATGAGGAAATTAATAACATGATAATCAGAGTAAAGAAAAAGGTTGGTGTGATGGGAGCAACACCATAAACAGCAGGCTCTGTGTTTCTGAGTCTGCTCCTCCTCTTCAGTTTCCGCTGCCAAAGCAGGTATAAAGTGTCTCTGTTATATTTTTAGAAATGTCTCTGTGTTTAACAGTACTGAAGAGGAACAAAGACCCTTCCTTCATAGAGCATATAACAGCTTTTCTCACATTTGTGTCATGAACTTTCATCTTAATACCTGCAGAACAACCAGTTTCATTTACAATCTAAAGCAGACATACTGAAAAGCAGGTCATCAAATTCAGACTCCCCTACAACACCACCACCTTCTGTTAACAGAGGGCTTTTTCACCTAAGTTCCACTGTGTGGATCAGCCACAGTATGATCGATGTGAGTAATTCTGATTGGCCAATACAAAAAGCTTTATCCATATAAAGCAGACATCGTATGAAATCCTCTTCAGTCTCCATGCAGCGTGTCTTCAACAAAATGACTCGACTGAAGTTTGCTCTGTATGTGACATGTCTGCTCATCAGAGGAATGGGTGAGTTGTGTCTCTTAAAAGTGCTTCTTTAACTGTTTTGTCACAAAATCTGACAAAATGCTGCCAGTCTTTTTTTCAGTTAATAACAGTTTTCCCGAATCCTTATTTTTCCCTTTTCAGGTGCTTTGACCCTGGAGCGGTCCTCATCTCTACATATCCAATCAGTTTGTATCGGTGAAGATATGACTTTGGAGTGTTTCCATCAGGCGATCAGGGAAGTGGCATTTTATTGGTTTAAAGAAACTCTGGGACAGAAACCAGAGCGGGTGTCTGTGTTCAAGAAGTACGAAAAAAACGCCTGTCTGGTTGGTGAATATGAGAAAGATTCACGGTTCAAAGTGGACATCAGTCCGAGTAATTATCATCTGAAGATCACAAATGTCCAACCATCAGACTCAGCTACTTACCACTGCATGAGTAGCTCCTTTCAAAAGTTTGACTTCATAGGAGGCGTCATCGTGCATGTAACAGCTTCAGTATTTAACCTTCCAACCATCATCCATCAGCTTGGAGATGGAGAAGCTGAGTCGTTCTCATGCTGGGACCTACCACTGTGCTGTTGCTTCATGTGGACACGTACTGTTGGGGAACGGGACCAAGCTGGAAATTAAAGGTGAGTGACTTGAACTAGAGTGTCAGGAAAATGTGTTTAATCAAATCTGACATCTAATCTGTCCAAATGTTAATCCATAGATGATAAAGAAGAGGATGTTTTGGTGTATGCCTTGAGTGCAGCTTTGGCTTTTATGACCATCCTGGCTGTTTTCCTGGCTTACAAAGCATTTACAAAGAAGGAGACAACCAGCTGTATATCCACAGGTATGCTTAACTGACATAGTCTGAATCTGTGTCATTTAATTTAAAACAGCATAAATTAATAAAAAACATTACCAAATGAATAAAAAATAAACAAATGGGGAAATAAAAAGCCCATATTACTAAGGCTTGACTTGTTAACAGCAGCTGACTTTAAGATTTTCTTGACTGTTCTCTTTTGCTAACAGAGCCTTTGCTTGATTCAGTTGCACCGGGTTAAAATCACATCACTATGGTCAAAAAACTGAGGAGCAGCTGGCTTGACTGCTGCTGCTTATTTGAGTTTATCATTAAAAGTCTGAAAGCTGATTTTAACACAATGTTATGGCATGTCCAATATAACTCTGTAAGTCTGGCCCTTGTTAAAATCATCCTCAAAAAATTTTCTGATACTTATCTGGTTCATCTTCTATGCTGATATATCTAAAAGTTAAAGTTAAAGTGAAAAAGGACCTGTAAACCAGTTAGACTGTTTTATATTTTTCAAAAGAAAACGTACAAGATGATTAAGCAATTCAACAAGCTTTGTCTGTTGAATTAAATGTGGAAATCAGTGACAGATTGACTGTTTGAGGAGTATGCTTGGCTGTTTTGTAAAGTTGAAACATACCCTCAGTGAATTTAAAACCCTTTAAGAATTTATCACTCCACAATCAATCTACAAAGTTTTTGCAGATGGTTCTCCTCTATTTAATAGACGGAAATCAGGTGATGGTAACTTCACTTGAACGTTTTGGTCATATGGTGTTTTCATACTGGGAAAATATTTAAGCTGTTTCTCTGTGGTATTTGGAAAACACTCGAGACCTGACCCACTTGTTGCCATTCATGGTGTTACTGGCCTCTTCATCTCTACTAATAAACACCAATAGAAGGCTGTTTCATTTGGTATGATGTTAGTAGAAAAACTGATCTTGAGGGTATGGAAGGTAGACCATGTTCAAACCCATGATCTTTGGATGGGTGAAATTACCAGTGTAAATCTGGTGCATGATCTACCATCAATGTAAATTCGGTAACACTTTACTTGACGCATACCTTTATAATGCATTATAAGTACATTTATAAAGCATTATAATGCCATTATAGCGCTGTATAACTACAGTTATAAACACTCATAAACGATCATAATGCTTTATAACAATAATCATAACACACTATCCAGCATTTTATCATCGCTTACAAGGTCAGATATTATAATACATCATAACTGTTATCAACTCACTGACAATGCCCACATACATAATGAATTATACATATATTCATGATATGCTTATCAATGTCTATATCTATCAATATAAACACCCATAAATCTGAATAAGTCTTTATAAAAATGTGTGTTGCTGTCTTATCCGTATGGCATTTGCTCTACTTCTACTCTTTTCCTGCCTCTTCACTGCTTGCCCAAGTATGTCGGACTATGATCCTCTGTTTGTGGATTTTAATCCAAGTGATGTGCTTTTGTGGAGGCAGCTCAGATTCCTATTGCCCATCGAGCATTCGCATTGCATCTACTCATTCAGAGGATGAGTCTTTATGGTCTAAGTTGAGGGTTCATGGTGTTTCTCCAGCCCCAGGGCTCTAGCTGTAACAGCTTCAGCAGCTGGCAAGCATGTAAAGGAGTTCCCTTTCAAGAACTGATTTCATAACAGTGATGTTTCAAGAAATTTAGTTTCACATTGTCAAATGATTTGAATCTTTTGTAAAGCAGGTAAAAGAGTAAGACTAGTGTATAATCTGCAAAACTATTCAATATTTACTGGGTTAACAGATCATATTCATGGAGCTGATATAGTGCCAAGGCTTCCAGTTGATGGTCTTTGTCTTAAAAAATGTTCTTAAAAGCAATGGGTAAACGTGAAGATCTTAGACTATGGCCTTTGGCTTCTGGCCTCTTGAATCTAATCCCTAAATTATTGATTCACAACAGGAATATGTGCAAAGTTTGATGAAAATCCTTTACAGCACCCGGAAGATTTTGGGTTCTCAAGCAAAGGGTGACCACAAGACTCCATAAGTGACACCTACAGGACCCGTGTCCTGATGTGTTTGATTGTTTTCATTATGTCTTTGGGGTCTATAAACCAAGATTTTAATTTAAGCTAAAATTGAAAATGAATAAGGTTGTTTATGTAGCAGTTTCCACACAGCTGTCTTTCCCTTCTCTGTGAAAAACTTTGGATCTTTAGGGGGTGGGGCTGCAGGAGGCTATGATGACGAGCTCCTTGCTGATTGGCTGCAAAAACGTCTGATGGGAGGAGGGAGGAGTGGTTAAAGGCCTAGAAGCAGAAGTTTAAAAAAGTCATGGTGTTTACCTTTGGTTAGCAGAAAACATGTAGGTGGTGACTGTACAGCTATGACATCATAAACCCCAGGAAGTAAAAACAGAGCATCTTAAGGAATGTTTTCCTTGAAGAGGCTGAGAGTATTTCTCTGTGAAATAAGATTTTAAGTACGAGGAGTCATGTCCTTCAGTTACCAAAGACCCCTTTCATAACATAAGAAGCCAAGAAGATTGACAAGACCATGACCTGTATGGATGGACAATTTAGAAACATAACACATCCGGCCTTCACTGTCACTGCTGTAGAGGCATGAAGAGGCCTTTCACGCAACCAAAGTGATCAAGAAAAGTCTAAAGAATTGCTAAATAAAGCTAAACCAGATTACTATAGAAATGTATTAATGGCTTTTTTTTTATTTCCAACCAGGCACCAGAGAAAGAGCCTCAGCTGTTTCAGGTCCCAACACAGAGGTGAGCATTTTTTTTATGCTATTATAGTTGAAGCATACACAGTGAAACACATGCCCAAATAATCATAAATCATTATTGGATGGCAAATGGACACTCACTTCTGTTAATGCTCAGGACTGTGATTGTATGAATGAGGAGTGATCAAGAACAACCGGTCAATTACCAAGGAAGCAGAAACTCTGCACCTCAGTCCAGTGTTTCCAGCCTTTTTTAAGCCATGTTCCAGTTCTATGTATTACCATAAAGTCACAGCGTGCAACTGTGAGCTCCTAACGATTTCTGTTTTGTATCATAACCAGGGTGACCAGGTCCCAGAGAACCTCCATTATTCTGCTCTGAGGTTGAACCATGCCAATCCATCAGCGAGACAAAGAGACAACAACAGGAACGAATGTGTGTACTCAGGCATCAGGCAGTGAAACTACAGACTAACATGTAACATGGATGAAGTTTAAGATACATCATCACACATTAGTTTTGTGAAGATCCCTTATTTGACTGAAATTAAACAGGATCATGCAGATCCCAGTCGTCCTTGGAATTTGAAAGCACTTTAACATCAAATCCTGGTGTGCCTATAAACCCTCCTGTTTCAATCTAGCTTAAAACGACTGTTTTGCTTTAAATCCTAATGAACTTTCTAACCTCTCCCTTCTCCTCAAGAGTGGCTGTGGATTGAGCTTTTTAGCTTTGTGCTCTAAAGTTTATTGTGGCTGCATGCCAAGTTGTTCCTTCAACTATGTGTAAATGATATCATCAAGAGAACATTTTTAAACTGATTATTTTAGCACGGATTTCTGCAAACTTGAGCCATCAACTGAAAAAGAGGAGATTTTGTTGGGTTGTTTGTTTTTTTATTTGATGGGACCCTGAATCCAAAACATTTGAACCCAGTTTGTTAAGACTAACTTTCATTTAGGATTCAAGCAACTGTGATTGTGACTGTAATTGGCTTTTCAAATTTAAGTTTAAAGTCGAACTCTTTTAAGTCAAAACCGACATGCGGTGTGGTTCACACCTTTCTTTTCTTCCAATGTGACACATTTTCTCTTCTGTTGTAACTTTTACTCATGTCTTTGGATGTTTCCTCTTTTTAAGTCTTCAGTTAAATAAATCTGAACAATTTAAATGCTGTCACTGTGTTATCTTTCTTTTTAAATGAAAAAATTAAGGTTATTATTAATTATTAACAAAAATAGGATTTATTTATAATCAGTATAATTTGAATAAATATAAGTTAAGAGGACATATTCATGCTTTTATTTTTGGTATAAAACATTTTTTTTAAATGTAAAAAGAATTATTGTAAAAGTTTACTGTTATGTCAAACCAACCATTTTAGTGACCTCTGTTTGGAGGGTGAGGGGTTGAAAAAAGGTGACCTGACACACCAGATAGTCTGTTAAATTTTTTTTTTCTGTGGTTTTCTAAATAACAGCCCATTGTCTCTTCAATCCCCACCACCCACAGTACCCCCATGATAGAAGCTAAAAGTAGGATGGTAAAAATAGGGCAGGTAACAGAGAATAAAATTTGAAATAATAAGTCTGAACTGAATAACTATTATCAGCTTAAAGCTAGACTAAAAATTTAGGTCTGCACTTTGCTTTTGAAATACAGCATGAACAGTAGGTGCTGCTCTCAGGTCTTCAAGTAGACTGGGAATGGACAGGGACTGTAATGACGAAATGAGGCTTCACCATTAGTTTTAGTTCTTCTTATGGAACTATTAAAAGACCAGGTCTTGAAGACCTGAAGGCTCTACTGGGTTCATACGGTAAATGCAAATCTGAGAAATATGAAGGACCAAGACCATTAAGACATTTATAAACTAATAAAAGAACCTTCAAATCAATTCTAAAATATTGATTGTTTGATAGATTGATAGATTGATTGATTGATTGATTGATGGATTGAAGCCATTTGAGAATGTGCACAAACTTTTGAAAGCATGTCCAGCAGATGATTGCACAATTGTGCTGTCAACCACATAACTGACAGGCCAATCACATAACGTACTTCTATGACCTAAATTACAAAAAGCGAGCCACAACATGTTGAAAGTGGAGTTGAAATGTCATTTCTTCAGAGAATTGTTTTCAGTGTTCTCTGTTTTTCTTTTAATAAAGAAATGTGGTTGACATTGGACAAAATTGTTACTAAAGCTGTTAGCATCTACGCTAACCTCTGCAAGAGCAGACACTTCTCGTTGCTTTGCTCATAGCTCCCTCCTCTTCCTCCCTTAAAAGATGACGATTGGGCTGTGCCACTTTTGAAAAGATAGATCTGTATGATAACAGATATTAAATCAGGTGAATCCAGCTGAACAAAAGGCTCTCTAGACCTGTGAGGTTAACTGGGGTCCTCTGTCTAATGCAATGTCAGTAGGCAGTCCATGACGGCAAAACACATTTTTTACCAGGAGGCCAGCAGTTTCTTTTGCAGAGGAGAGTTTAGGTAGGAAACGGAAATGCTTTTGAAAAACGATCAGTGATCGTAAGGATATCTGTATTACAGAAGGAGGAAGGCCGGAAACAAAGCCCAGGGTGATGTGTGACCAGGGGTGGCCAGGGATGGGTAGGGGGTGAAGAAGGCCAGAGCTTGGCTTGATGGACATCTTGTTTTGAGCACAGATTGGGCAGGCCTTAATAAAGGAACGGGTGTCAGCTTCTATGGTAGGCAACCAGGAACGATGCCACAGTAATGTCAAGGTATGACTGATCCCAGGATGACAAGTTAGCCATGAGGAGTGAACCCACTGAAGGAGCGAACAATCTGGAAAAAGGAGACTATTAGGGGGACCATTACCTGGGTCAGTCTGTTGAATCTGGGCTTGTCTAACCAGTGTCTCGATATCCGAGGTAGCGGCTGCTACAATGCATGTACGTGGCAAGATGGGTTTTGGGTCAGGACTTGACTCTTCTGAAAACTGTCTAGACAAATCATCAAGCTTGATGTTGTGGGATCCTGGACAATAGGTGAGAGTAAAATTAAATCTACCAAAATACAAAGCCTATCTAGCTTGCTGGGAGTTAAGACGCTTGGCACTTTTTATGTATGAAAGGTTCTTGTGATCCGTCCATACCACAAAAGAGTGATCAGCCCCTTCCAGCCAGTGGCGCCACTCCTCCAGTGCCCTATTCACAGCAAGCACCTCCCGATTGCCAATATCATAATCCCTTAAATATCATAATTTGCATCCACCTCCACTATGAATTGTCTTGTGAGGTCAGGCTGTATCAGAATAGGAGCAGACGTTAAGCAGTGTTTGAGCTTGTTTAAATCAGCTTCAGTCTCTGAGGTCCAGCTGAATTGAACAGAGGTGGAAGTGAGAGCTGTGAGCAGTGCAAGGGGTAAACCCGACATGAAGAGCTGTTTCTCAAATGTGGTGAGTGCTGACAGAGCAAAAGGTGAGCAAGGAACCTACAGAATAGATGTTGGGGTTCTGTTACAAAGATGGTGTCCTTGCAATGAAAAAGTGTGATTGGAGTGCAGTACACCAGGTGGTTGTCCGTACTGTGTATCGTCCCCATGTACTGTTTATGAGGCATGAAAGTCCATGGTCTGAACACTTAGAGAATAAAAAAACAAACCATTGCATATTGAAGCATTTCTTTTGGTCAGGTATGAAAGCAGACATAGTTAAATACTGTCAAATCACAGGTCACACTAATGAGGTTATACCTGCTGCCCACTGCACTCTATACCTGCCATAGGAGAGCCTTTTGCTTGTGTTATTGTTGATTATGTTGGTTCACTACCTCGGACAAAGAGTGGTACCAGTATTTACTCACAATAATGTGTGCTGCCACACTATTCCCTGAAACTGAAACTTGAGGTCTTCCAAAATACAAACAAAATACAGACTGATCAGGGGACAAATTTTCAGTCAAAGCTCTTCAATAAGGTCCTTCGTACATTAGGCCTGATTCTTATGTGCTTGTAAAAGCACTCCTGCAAGGAAGCACAAGACTTGTGTGTCACAATAATACGATCAAGAATTATCACTCAAAGGAAAAGCCTGCTAATGTTGCGGAAACTGGGCCTGCCTTGGTACCTGGTACATGTGCCCTGATCGTGGCAGACTCTGTGTCCTCCTGAGGATTTAGTTATGCGCCATTTTTTGTCTCTTCAAGTGCTCGTCTGTCAAACTCAGAAATACTGCAGCGGCTTCCCTCGGTGCTGAATCTCCTGTCACCTGACCAGCAGCGTGACGTCAGTCACAGTCACAGTTTTCTGTGCTTGTTTAATGACATGCCCACTCAAACTAATGTGCTTGGACATGACTTAAATGTACAAAATGTTCAGTCCATAAAACAAGTGAAGCGTGAGATGGTGAAAATAGAGAGACAGTATCTCTTGAACAATGGATTAGCCAGTTCTAGTTTGTGGAGTGGAGTAGAGGATGACATTTCTCGGGAATTCCCATGGGTCATGTGATTCCCCCCGGAATCCCACAGCATAGGAGTCCTGTGATCGGGACGGGACAAAAAGCAACGGGAAGCGGGAATGACATTAATAGATGATCATTTTCAGCCATGTTAAACAACCAGATGAACAGATGTGTCCATTTTTGTAGTTATCTCTCAGTGAGAGCCAACACTCTTGACCGCGCTAGTAACACAAAGAACTACAAAAGTGGGATGACTTCCTGTCACCACCGGAAGTGAAAAGTGACTCGGAGCAGCTGCCGGTGACACACATAACAAAACAACATGGAGGGAGAAGACGACACATCGAAAAGAGAGCTGTTTACACCGACCGAATGTCAGGCATGTGAAACTTAAAGGCAGGGCCTTTTATATGCACTGAACTTTTACCTAAAATAAAAAATGCAACATTTTTTCAACAAGTTTGGTTTTATTCAAACGGGAACGGGACAGGAGTGGGAGTAATTTTGAGTGGGACGGGACAGGAGTGAAAATCTGCTCCCGTGTCATGCTCTAGAGTTGAGTTCAGCCTGTCCGTTAGAGGCAAAATCAGATGGTTCCACAGTTAATTACAGATTTCAGTCAAGTTAATGCTTTCACTGGTCCAGACTATTACCCACAAGAGTGTCAGCATACTCTGCTCCAGATCTCGCTCACCCATTTAAGTTAGAGGAAGATGCAAGCACAGTGGGAGCCGGGGCAATCCTGCTGCAGCAGAATGCAAGTGGGGTTGATCAACTGGTGTGCTGATTCTCGACATCAGGTAAATTATTGCACTGTTGAAAAGGAGGCTCTTGCTCTGTTGTTGGAACACCAAAATTTTGAAGTGTATGTTGGGCCCAGACCCTTGCTAGTTGTTGTCTTCACTGACCATGACCCACTCATACCCCTTTCACACTGGCCAAAAAACCTGTTCAAACCAGGTAACAATCGGCTCCTGTCGGCAGTTTGAAAGGTTTAATCAGCATGTCAACCCTGCAAGCTACACAGGATTTTTTTGGCTCGCCCCAGATCGGCTTCAGTAAACATCACACCCGGGTCAACCCGCTAATTTATGAATGACATCAGCATAACCTGTCCACACAATTACCTCACAATGTGACACCTCCATCTGTAACTTACGTGACTCTTTGCTGTCTCAGCAACTAATTCCATCTGCCTTTGTATCATCAGCGCAGAGTTTGTACATTTTTAAAGGACAAAAGTACAAAGTACAGAAAACCTTGTCCACGTCTTCCATGCTCCTTTCCATTGTTTACATGGTTATATTTCATCGCGCTGATGATATCATCAACGTTGACTTTAGCTTGATGCGCCAGAAGAAAAACAAAGCTACGCAGTTCGTCTGCTGCGGATTAGGCCCGGTTCTTTTGGCAGTGGGAAAAGAGTCACTTGCCGATTGTTAGCGATTAACGTGCCTTGATATTGCTCTGATCCGCTAATTTTAGCGTGAAAGCGGTATCAGATTCCTTGCAAGCGTGTATAATCATAACCAGAGTCTGATGTGATCGGCATTGATCATGCAGGACTTCAACTTAGTAAGGAGAAGAAAATGTCTTGGTAGATGCTTTGTCCAGGCATTGAGAATTTTTTTTCTTTTGTATTTGTAAAATTTGTCAACAGCCAGAGATTGTTAATTTAAGGAGAGGGTTGTTAAGACTGGTGTTGTAAAGGCTGTTGTGTATGTGTGCGTGTGTGTGTGGTAGCATGTCTGTGTGTTTTTAGACAACTTCCAGATTGGCCCTTCAAATAGTTTTAATTTTCATATTTTTAAGTAGTTTGAGATTGTCTTTTTGAAATAGTCTTTCTTTGGTAATGTCTACAATTTTTTATTTTGATGAAACACCTCTGTTATACTGCTCCATCTGGTTTTATGTTACCTCTTTTAACCTTTTCAGAGTCATGAATGCAACACTGATAGGTAAATATACTGACATGTAGTATTTATAGGTGCAATCACTTTAATGACTCCCACTAATAAGCCTGATGTGATGGGGGAAACATCATAAACAGCAGGCTCTGTGTTTCTGAGTCTGCTCCTCCTCTTCAGTTTCCGCTGCCAAAGCAGGTATAAAGTGTCTCTGTTGTATTTTTAGAAATGTCTCTGTGTTTAAAAGTACTGCAGAAGAACAAAGACCCTTCCTCTATACAGCATATAACATTTTTCTCACATTTGTGTCATGAACTTTCATCTTAATACCTGCAGCACAATCAGTATCATTTACAATATAAAGCAGACATACTGAAAAGCAGGTCATCAAATTCAGACCCCCACACACACACACACACACACAACACCCACCAACACCACCACCTTCTGTTAACAGAGGGCTTCTTTTCATCTAAGTTCCACTGTGTGAATCAGCCACAAGTAAAATTAACATCATGTGAGTAATTCTGATTGGCCAATACAAAAAGCTTTATCCATATAAGGCAGACATTGTCTAATACCCTCCTCAGTCACCATGCAGCGTGTCTTCAACAAAATGGCTCGACTGAAGTTTGCTCTGTATGTGACATGTCTGCTCATCGGAGGAATGGGTGAGTTATGTCTCTTAAAAGTGCTTTGACTGTTTTGTCACAAAATCTGACAAAATGCTGCCAGTCTTTTCACTCAGTTAATAATAATTTTACTGAATCTTTATTTTTCCCCTTTCCAGGTGCAGTGACCATGGAGCCGTCCTCATCTCTACATATCCAATCAGTTAGTATTGGTGAAAATGTGACTTTGGAGTGTTTCCATCAGGCTATCAAGGAAGTGGCATTTTATTGGTTTAAAGAAACTCTGGGACAAAAACCAGAGCAGGTGTCTGTCTTCTACAAGTACGACAAAAAGGACTCTCTGGTTGGTGAATATGAGAATGATTCACGCTTCAAACTGGACATCAGTCCGAGTAATAATCATCTGAAGATCACAAATGTCCAACCATCAGACTCAGCTACTTACCACTGCATGAGTAGGTCCTCTCATAATGTTGACTTCATAGGAGGCGTCATCGTCCATGTAACAGCTTCAGTATTTAACCTTCCAACCATCATCCATCAGTCTGAATCTGAAGTGGTCCAGCATGGAGCCTCTGTGACTCTGAACTGTACGGTCCTCACTGGGAGCTGTGATGGAGACCTCAGAGTTTACTGGGTGAAGAACCCTCAAGAAGCTCACCCAGGACTTATCCCCACCCATGGAGGCATGAATAAAGAGTGTGAGGGGGAAGGAAACTCCCAAACACACTCTTGTGTCTACAGCTTGGAGATGGAGAAGCTGAGTCGTTCTCATGCTGGGACCTACCACTGTGCTGTTGCTTCATGTGGACACGTACTGTTCGGGAACGGGACCAAGCTGGAAATTACAGGTGAGTGACTTGAACCAGAGTGTCAGGAAAATGTATTTAATCAAATCTGACATCTAATCTGTCCAAATGTTAATCCATAGATGAAGAAGAGGATGTTTTGGTGTATGCCTTGAGTGCAGCTTTGGCTTTTATGACCATCCTGGCTGTTTTCCTGGCTTACAAAGCATTTACAATGAAGGAGACAACCAGCTGTATATCCACAGGTATGCTTTACTGACATGGTCTGAATCTGACTGTGTCATTTAATTTAAAACAGCATAAATTAATTAAAAATATCACCAAGTTAATAAAAAATAAACAAATGGGGAAATTAAAAGCCCATATTTCTTAGTTTTGACTTGTTAACAGAAGCTGACTAACATTTTCTTGACTGTCCTCTTTTGCTAAACAGAGCCTTGGCTTGATTCAGTTGCACCGGGTTGAAATCACATCTCTATGATAAAAAAACTGAGGAGCAGCTGGCTTGACTGCTGCTGCTTGTTTGAGTTTATCATTAAGAGTCTGAAAGCTGATTTTAACACCATGTTATGTCTTGTCCAATATAACTCTGTAAGTCTGACCCTTGTTAAAATCATCCTCAAAAAAATTTCACTCATCTGGTTAATCTTTTATGTTGATATATCTAAAAGTTAAAGTTAAAGTGAAAAAGGACCTGTAAACCAGTTAGACTGTTTTATATATTTCAAAAGAAAACGTACAAGATGATTAATCAATTCAACAAGCTTGGTCTGTTGAATTAAATGTGGAAATCAGTGACAGATTGACTGTTTGAGGAGTATGCTTGGCTCTTCTGTAAATTTGAAACATACCCTCATTGGATTTAAAACCTTTGAAGAATTTATCATCCCTCAATCAATCTACAAAGTTTTTGCAGATATTTCTCCTCTATATAATAGACGGAAATCAGCTGACGGTAACTGATCTTGAACATTTTGGTCATATGGTGTTTTCATACTGGGAATATATTTTAACTGTTTCTCTGTGGCATTTGGAAAACACGAGAGACCTGACCCACTTGTTGCCATTCATGGTGTTACTGGTCTCTTAACCTCTACTAATAAACACCAAAGGAAGGCTGTTTCATTTTAACTGATCTTGAGGGTATGGAAGGTAGACCATGTTCAAACCTACGATCTTTGGATGGGTGAAATGACCAGTGTTTGGAGTAACGGCATTAAAAACAACAGCGTTACTAATGCCGTTACTTTTTCCCAGTAACGGGCAATCTAATTAATTACTATTTCAAACTTTATGCCATGTCCACTTATTATAAGGGACTTTCGGCTTCTTCTCTTTGTAACTTGCATGTGTACATTGGGAGTTGTGGGTTGCTGTTTTTGGGCTTGTTCCAGCAGTGCAGTTGCTCGTTTGGGTTTGTTGTGACCCAAAACCAGGGAGAACTCTGGTGCATGATCTACCATCAATGTCAACCCAATTCAGAAGATATTAGAATTATTTTAACCCACACAAATTCAATTTTTACTGTAAAAATGATGTTTCCACCTAAATTAAATACTTATAGCCAGAATAAAATTTATTCGTAGTGTAGTTACTACTATTTACACCATAATAAAGCTGTAGAGGATTAAGACAAAACTTATATGAAAACCTGACAAGTCTGTTTGGTTATAAAATTCAAGGTTAGACTGACTGTTTAGCAATAATGAAGTTACAAATAACAGTTGCCCTTCCTTTCACATCTGAATAAAGAAACGGATGTCCCACCTCCAAAAAAAGGGTGTTTAATAAGTAAATTGATGACAAAAAGAAAAGAAATGACTTTGAAATTGAAATGTAACACAGATAAAAATTAAAACATGCTTCATTTAGGTTTCTCTTTAAAAATGCTTATTTAAATCACAAAATCTGGCTACACGAGCGGTGTGGACCACCCTTCTTAAAGGAGGATTCTGTGTGTGCTACCAGCTGTCACCATACAGTTTGTCGAGCATAGTGGCCGTTTGAGGCAAGTAAGCACAGTGATGAACTCCAGCATCCAACATTGCCAGAATTTGGAGATGGCCTCGTGATTTGGGAGGCCATCTCTGAAAAGCACACAGCTCAAAGCTGGCATTTTAATTTCTCTACTATCTTTTTGAGGCTATTTTTTCAGAGGTTGTGGTTACCTTTTATTGCTGTGTGTCATTTTAATGGATGGGGTTTGCCACTTTTCCCTCATGCCATATTTTTATCTGGCATTTTTTATTTTCCTTCTCTGACTTCTATTAAATATAATCTAAATGTCATCATTCATATAGTTATACAGATTCACCATCAAATACCTCTAATGGGAAGAGCAGTCTTACAGTCACACACACACTGACTGAGTGTTGAACGTCTTTTACAGAGAAAGTCTACAAAATCTATTTATCATCTCTGAGTGACACACAGAGTAATTTTGGCTGTCATGAGATAGATATTTTTTACTAAGGTTCAAGGACTTCAACTTGTATTAACAACACAAAACAGAGACGGTTTACTTTACATGTGTGTGCATGAGTATGATGGCACGCTGGATCATCCCTCTTTTTCCAGTCCTTCATAATGACAGATAGCCTCAAAATCTTAACATCATTTATAAAAAATGCTTAATGATGTAAAATTAGTTCAGTCAGGAAGACTATCTCTTCGTGCATGCCCTCGAAGTCACAATCAATTTATTGCTACCTTCATGCTCCAGTAATCATCATCCTTCTCATCCAATCCCAATCTGCCACCCTCTCTCTCTTAACCAATCAGCCATTAGCTTTCAAATTTAAAAGTTTCCCTCTCTTTGACTGCATTCAGCCTGAGAAGTTTGACATGTTGCTGTCTTATCCGTATGGCGTTTGCTCTACTACTCTTTTCCTGCCTCTTCACTGCTTACCTAAGTATGTCAGACTATGATCCTCCATTAGAGGATTTTAATCCAAGCGATGTGCTTTTGTGGAGGCAGCTCAGACTCTCATTGCATCTACTCAATCAGAGGATGGTAAATGGTAAATGGACTTGAGCTTATATCGCGCTTTTCTAGTCTTTGACTACTCAAAGCTGCCTTACACTGCAGGTCACAGTTACCCATCCACACCCATTCACTCTCACATTTACTTACTGATGGTTCAGAGTTTCTATGGTAGTTATCCATCAGTTTCTCTCACACATTCACGCCCTTTCATGCCCATTTACATTTACTCACCACTGACGCAGCAGTGGGAGCAACTTGGGGTTAAGTGTCTTGCCCAAGGACACATTGCCATGTGTCGCCCGGAGCTGGACTTGAACCTACAACCTCCCGATCACTGACAAAGCACACTATCCAACTGCGCCACCGACGCAGCCTTTATGGTCTAAGTTGAGGGTTCATGGTGTTTCTCCAGCCCCAGGGCTCTAGCTTTGACAGCTTCAGCAACTGGCAAGCATGTAAAGGAGTTCCCTTTCAAGAACTGATTTCAATAACAGTGATGTTTCAAGCAATTTAGTTTCACATTGTCGAACGATTTGGATTTTTAGGAAAGCAGGTACGAGAGTAAGATTGGTGTATAATCTGCAAAACTACTCAATATTTACTGGGTTAACAGATCATATTCATGGAGCTGATATAGTGCCAAGGCCTCCAGTTGATGACCTCTGTTTTAAAACATGCTCTCAAAAGCAATGGGTAAACATGAAGATCTTAGACTAAGGCCTTTGGCCTCTGGCCTCTTGAATCTAATCCCAATATAAACAAGGTTTTGATTTAAGCTAAGTTGAAAATGAATAATATTGTCTATGTAGCTGTTTCCACACAGCTCTTTTTCCCTTCTCTGTGAAAAAATTTGGATCTTAAGGGGGCAGGGCTGCAGGAGGCTATGATGATGAGCTCCTTGCTGATTGGCTGCAAAAACAACGTCTGATGTGAGGAGGGAGGAGTGGTTAAAGGGCAAGAAGCAGAAGTATAAAAAAGTCACGGTGTTTACCTTTGTTCAGCAGAAAACATGTAGGTGGAGACTGTACAGCTATGACATCATAAACCCCAGGAAGTAAAAATAGAACATTTTACGGGGCATTTTCTTTAAAAGAGGCAGAGAGTATTTCTCTGTGAACTATGATTTTAAGTAAAAGGTGTCATGTCACGTGTCAAGATTGACAAGGCCATGACCTGTATGGATGGAGAATTTAGAAACATAACACATCCGGCCTTCACTGTCACTGCTGTAGAGGCATGAAGAGGCCTTTCACTCACCCAAACTGATCAAGAAAAGTCTAAAGAATTGCCAAATAAAGCTAAACCAGATTACTATAGACATGTATTAATTGCTTTTTTTATTTTCAAACAGACCCCAGAGAAAGAGCCTCAGCTGTTTCAGGTCCCAACACAGAGGTGAGTGTTTTTTATGCTGTCATAATTGAAGCAAAGTGAAACACATGCCCAAATAATCATAAATCACTATAAGATAGCAAATTGCCAAACATTTCTGTTAATGCTCAGGGCTGTGATGTGTCAAAATGAGGAGTGGTCAAGAACAACCTGTCAATTACCAAGGAAGCAGAAACTCTGCACCTCAGTCCAGTGTTTCCAGCCTTTTTTAAGCCATGTTTCAGTTCTATGCATTACAGTCAGTCACAGTGTGCAACTGTGAGCTCCTAACGATTTCTGTTTTTTATCATAACCAGGGTGACCAGGTCCCAGAGAACCTCCATTATTCTGCTCTGAGGTTGAACCATGCCAATCCATCAGCGAGACAAAGAGACAACAATGGGAACGAATGTGTGTACTCAGGCGCCAGGCAGTGAAACTACAGACTAACATGTAACATGGATGAAGTTTAAGAGACATCATCACACATTAGTTTTGTGAAGGTCCCTGATTTAACTGAAATTAAACAGGATCATGCAGGTCCCAGCCGTCCTCTAAATTTTAAAGCACTTTAAAATCAAATCCTGGTGTGCCTATAAACCCCCCTGTTTCAGTCTAGCTTAGAATTGGCTGTTTTGCTTTAAATCCTAATGAACTTTCTAACCTCTCCCTTCTCCTCAAGAGTAGCTGTGGATTGAGCTTTTTAGCTTTGTGCTGTAAAGTTTATTGTGGTTGTATGCCAAGTTGTTCCTTCAACTATCTGTAAATGATATCACCAAGAGAACATTTTCAGACAACTATTTTTGCACAGATTTCTAAGAGCTTGAGCCATCAACTGAAAAAGAGGAGATTTTTTTTGTGAACAGTTTTTTTTTTCTTGATTGGGACCCTGAATCCAAAACATTTGAACCCAGTTTGTTAAGACTATCTTTCATTTTGGATTCAAGCAACTGTGATTGTGACTGTAATTGGCTTTTTAAATTAAAGTCTGACTCTTTTAAGTCAAAACCGATGTGCAGTGTTGTTCACACCTTTCTTTTCTTCCAATGTGACACATTTTCTCTTCTGTTGGAACTTTTACTGGTGTCTCTGAATGTTTCCTCTTTTTAAGTCTTCAGTTAAATAAATCTGAACAATTTAAATGCTCGCAGTGTGTTGTCTTACTTTTTAAATGATAAAATTAAGGTTATTATTAATTAATAACAAAAGTATGATTTATTTATAATCTGTGTAATTTGGATAAATATAAGCTACGAGGATATATTAATGCTTTATTTTTGGTGTAAAACATCAAAAATAATGTGTAAAATGCATCATTGCAAAAGTTCACTGTTATGTCAAACCTACCATTTTAGTAACTTCTGGTTGGAGGGTGAGGGGTTGAAAAAAGGTGGAGCAGTCCTGGCTCGTCTCCAGTTTCTAAAACAGCACCACACGTGGGCTTGAATGGAAGAAACAGCTAATCCCCTTTCCTGCCCAGGAAATAAGGGAGGATCGTATCCAAGTGAACAAAGGAAGAGTGACATACCAGAGGAAGCATTGGGCAAGGTGTTGGAGCTCCAGGAAGAGGGATTGGAGGATGTTACACATCATAGTGCAGCCTCCATCTCCTGATTGGCCCACTCAGTTTGACCGTTTGTTTGAGGGTGGTACCCAGAAGAAAGGCAGGCTGAGGCTCCCAGGGCAGAACAAAAGGCTCTCTAGACCTGTGAGGTAAACTGCGGTCCTCTGTCTAATGCAATGTCAGTAGGCAGTCCATGACGGCAAAACTTTTTTTACCAGGAAGTCAGCAGTTTCTTTTGCAGAGGAGAGTTTAGACACGGCAAGGAAATGCTTTTGAAAAATGATCAGTGATAGTAAGAATATCTGTATTACCGTCAGAAGGAGGAAGGCCGGTTAACAAAGTCCAGGGTGATGTGTGACCAGGGGCGGCCTGGGCTGGGTAAGGGGTGAAGAAGGCCAGAGCTTGGCTTGGTAGACATCTTGTTTTGAGCACAGATTGTGCAGGCCTTAAAAAAGGAACGTGTGTCAGCTTCTATGGTAGGCTACCAGAAAACACTGCCGCAGAAATGCCAAGGTACGACTGATCCCAGGATGACGGCAGTTTGAAAGGGTTTTACAGGCATGTCCACCCTGCAAGCCAGACAGGATTTTATCGGCTCGCCTTCGATCAGCTTCAGTGAACATCACACCTGGGTCAACCTGCTAATTTACAAATGACGTCAGCGTAACATGCCCACACCATTACATCACACCCGTCCCCTTGGTCTGTAACTTATGTGACTCTTTGCCGTCTAAGCAACAAATTCAATCTGCAGTTGTGTCATCAGCTCAGAGTTTGTATATTTTTAATATTTTTAAAGAAGGACAAAAGTACAAAGTACGGCATGTACATATGTTTTGGACTTCTGATAAATTAATGCTGTTTTGGCTAGCTATTTTTGATACATCATCCAAGGCATATGGTTACGCTGTCACCCCGAACAGTTTATCTGGATTTTTTGGTATTGCCCCTTATTCATCTAACTTAAAGCTTGAGAAGCTCAGGTTTTCATTGAAAGGCTTGTTGAGTTCTTTCCATACAACATGGGATCCCTTTATGAACTTTGTACTTTCTCGCGATTTTTCCTTTGATTTCGAGGATTGACTTTTGTTTGTTGTTTGTCCTATTTATGTTTTCCCAAGTGTTTATTGCCCACTTTTTTTTCTTTCTTTCTTCTTTTATTTATTTATTTACTTATTTATTTAAATATTTTTAGGAGGGTTGAGGGTGGGGTGGGGGACGTTGTCTTTACTTGCAGATGTGATGCTTAATGGATGCTGTTTTTATGTATATATGTCTTTTATCTTATTGTCGCTCTGTTTGTCCTATTTGTTTAAAAATGTTCTATAAATAAAGTTTGAAAAAAAAAAGTACAAAGTACGGAAAACTTTGTCCACATCTTCCATGCTCCTTTCCATTGTTTACATGGTCGTATTTCATCGCGCTGATGATGTCATCAACGTTGACTTTAGCTTGATGCGCCAGAGGAAAAACAAAGCTACGCAGTTCGTCTGCTGCAGATTAGGCCCGGTTCTGTTGGCAGTGGGAAAAGAGTCACTTGTCAATTGTTAGCGATTAATGCGCATTGAAAAAAGAATTGCGTTGACCCACTAATTGTAGTGTGAGATTCCTTGCAAACATGTATAATCATGAATGATGCGATGGGCACTGATCATGCAGGACTTCAGCTTAGTAAGGAAAGAAAAATGTCTTGGCAGATGTCTTGTCCAGGCATTAAGAATTTTTTTTTTCTTTTATATTTGTAAAACTTGTCAACAACCAGAGATTGTTGATTTCAGGGGAGGGTTGTTAAGGCTGTGTGAAGGGTTTTCAGTTGGTCTTCCTGAGCCTGTGGGGCAATCATCTCAGAGCAGGACCAGGTGTGTGTGTGTGTGTGTGAGAGTGTGCTTGATTGCTCCTGATCTGGAGCACCTGTGAGAAGGTTATTTAGGTGCTGTGGCTGCAGCTCTCAGTGCTGACTCATTACCTGACCATCACAGGTACTAAGAGGCTGCTCCTGAGCTTTGAGAGTTAGTGTGGTTTTTCTGGCACAGCGCTGTTTCACAGATATCCCCAAGAAGAAGTTTAGATTCAAGATAATTAATAACTTGGTGTTTTATAAACCAAGCTCTTTGTGTTCATCTTTTGTTTTCACTTGAAAGTGATTCTGTTTTGAGTTTCGGTTCAGCTGCTTGGCAGTGGTGGTTCTTTTCTTTGTTCGGTGAGCCTTGTCTTCTTGGCTCTTTTGTTTTTTCCCTGTCCCCTTGGTCAGTTTTGACTTTAGTGGTTATTCCTCAGAATAACTTTCAGAACCCTCCCTTTTTCTTTGGTCCGCAATTGTGTCCAATTCCGCTACCCGTGACAGAATGAGTCAGCCTACAGTGGACACAGTGGACCCTGTTGCTAGTGGTGCTCAACCAGTAGACCTAAGTGAAAAACTGTCTGTGCATGGGCAAGCTCTGACCGCACAAGGAGCCCTTTTAGGCTCTCATGAAAAGATCCTCTGTGCAATCACTGAGCAACAGGCTACACATGAGAATATGTTAAAGGAAATACTGGCTCATCTACACACACAGGGGCTTGCCCAAGTACAAGCACCAAGCCGAGCAGTTCACCAGGAACCCTTAGCCCAAGGTGCTAATGCAGCTCTTGAGACAAAGTTAGCAACCCCAGCCCGCTACGATGGACATCCCGGGAAATGTAGGGGATTTATTACCCAGTATAGTCTGGTGTTTGAATTGCAGCCCTCCATGTTTAGCTCAGAGTGGGCCCGGGTTGCATACATTATATCCCTACTTTCTGATAAAGCTCTTTCATGGGCCACAGCTCTGTGGGAGAAGCAGGCTCCAGTTTGTGTTGATTCTACCCGTTTCATGGCTGAGATGAAAAAGGTGTTTGACCATGATATTACTGGGCAGTAGGCTGCTAAACGCCTTATTGGTCTACGTCAGGGCCCCACCAGTGTTGCTGAATTTTCCATCCAGTTCCGCACCTTGGCCACTGAATCGGGGTGGAACACAGAAGCCTTGACAGCAACCTTTATCAATGCCCTCTCTGAAAAAATCAAAGACGAATTGGCTTCCCGCAATGTTCCTGAATCCCTTGAGGATCTAATTTCCCTCGCAATTCGTATTGATAATCGAATACGTGAACGCAATAGAGAGAGAGCACAGGGTTATGCCCACTCCAAGCCAGCAGAGGCATTCCACGTTCCTGGAATGTTACTAGAAATGCCCCATGAGGTGACAAACCAGGATGAACCTATGCAAATAGGGAATACCCGACTCTCCCGGGCAGTGAGAGAGAGACGTATGAGCAGTGGAGTTTGTCTTTACTGTGGACAGGCAGGTCACTTCATACGAATGTGTCCTCCAAGAGGCAAGAAAAAGGTCTCGGGAAACGAGTAGACTCGTCAGAACATGGGGAGGTACTGCCGAGTCAGAACAATTCCCCCCGAGTTATCAACAATCACACTTCGCTGTCTGCTGATCTTTCTTGGGGCAACATCAAGATGAACTTCCCAGCTTTTGTTGATTCTGGAGCAGCAGGTAGCTTTATGGACAAAACCCTGGCCTTAAAACTTAAAGTGCCTATATCTGCCCTCCCTTGCCTTCTTGCTGTCACTGCTGTCGATGGGAGACCTTTGGGGATTGGTAAGGTTCAGCAAATTTCTGGTCCTATTTTTATGAGCATCGACAGCCATATTGAGAGAATGCATTTTTTTTCTCATTGATGCAGCTGAGTTGCCCATCATTTTAGGACACCCTTGGCTAAAAGAACACAATCCAGATATTGACTGGAGAGCAGGGATGGTGAGGAGTTGGGGCCAGGATTGTGGTTCCCATTTAGTTCAAGCCGATGCTGTCAAATTAAGCCCTCTGTGCCTGCAATCCACTGCTACATCCCCAGGTCCCGCTAATGAGGCCTCTCTGGTTTCTTCCGCTCCAAGGGACTCGATCCTTGATCCTTCAGCACCAAGGTCTCTTGACCCTCTAGTTCCTTCCTGCTCCACGTCCTGCAAGTCTGTGTTGTCTCCTCCCTTCTGGGGTTCCTATGAATATGCAGACTTCAGTGAGGTGTTTAATAAACACAAGGCTTCCATCTTACCTCCCCACAGACCCTATGACTGTGCCATCAACCTCCTCCCTGGCACTACACCTCCCAGGGGTCACCTGTATTCCTTGTCAGGTCCCGAAACGGCAGCCATGAAAAAGTACATTGATGAGGCCTTAGCTGCAGGTTTTATCCGCCCATCCACATCACCAGCTGGAGCTGGGTTTTTCTTTGTGGGTAAAAAGGATGGGGGGCTCAGACCCTGCATTGACTTCAGGGGCCTAAACAAAGTAACGGTGAAGAATCGTTACCCTCTCCCTCTCATGTCCACAGCCTTTGAGCGCCTACAAGGTGCGTCCGTCTCCACCAAATTGGATTTGAGAAATGCATACAATTTGGTTCGCATTAAAGAGGGAGATGAGTGGAAGACGGCATTCAACACCCCTAGGGGGCATTATGAATACCTCGTAATGCCCTTTGGGCTGTCTAATGCTCCAGCGGTTTTTCAGGCATTTGTAAACGATGTTCTCAGGGATATGCTTGAACAGTTTGTGTATGTATACCTTGATGACATTTTGATTTTTCTCTGCTAGCTATGAGGATCATGTGTCTCATGTCAAATTGGTGCTCCGTAGGTTGTTGGAGCACCAATTGTATGTTAAAGCAGAGAAATGTGTGTTTCATGCCTCAACGGTTGACTTTCTTGGGTATGTTGTGTCACAGGGCAGTTTGAAGATGGACCCAAGCAAGGTCAAAGCAGTGCTAGAGTGGCCCAGGCCTGACTCAGTCAAACAGGTCCAGCGTTTTCTGGGATTTGCAAATTTTTACCGGCGCTTTATCAGGGGCTTTAGCTCTATTGCTGCTCCTCTTTCTGCCTTGACTAAGAGTACATCTACTAAGTTCAGCTGGTCTCCTCAGGCTCAAGAGGCGTTTACAGAACTCAAGAGGAGATTCACCGCTGCCCCAATCCTTATGCACCCTGACCCCTCGCAGTCCTTTATTGTAGAGGTTGATGCATCGGATGTGGGAGTTGGGGCAGTTCTGTCCCAACGTTCTTTGAAAGACCAGAAGATCCACCCATGTGCTTTCTTTTCTCGCCTGCTGCCAGCCGAGAGGAATTATGATGTGGGTAATAAGGAGCTCTTGGCAGTGAAATTGGCTTTGGAAGAGTGGCGACATTGGCTAGAGGGTTCTGAGAAGCCATTTCTGGTCTGGACTGACCATAAGAACCTGGCGTATATCCAACAGGCCAAACGCCTTAACCCACGCCAGGCTCGGTGGGCCCTCTTTTTCAACAGGTTTGATTTCACCCTGTCGCATACCGTGGCCCAGGGTCCAAGAACATTAAGCCAGACGCACTCTCTCGACAGTTTGACCGTTCTGAGAGGGACAGTTCTCCTGAACCCATTGTTCCTTTGGCTCGATTCTTGCACCAATCACCTGAGAGATTGCTTCAGTGGTTCAGGGGCTAGGAGCAGGAACCAGACCCAGGAGGGGTCCTCCTGGTCGGCACTTTGTCCCTAGGAGTGCGCCTCCCAGGTTCTCCAGTGGGGACACTCATCTCGCCTCACCAATCACCCAGGGGTGCACCGTACTCTGGAATTCCTTAAAAGGAGATATTGGTGGCCTCAAATGGAGAATGATGTACGGGAGTTTGTGGCGGCTTGTTCAATTTGTGCGCGAAACAAAACCTCACAACATCCTCCTTTGGGTCTGCTGCAACCGCTGCCGATTCCTCGTCGCCCTTGGTCACATATTGCCCTGGATTTTATATCAGGGTTACCTCTGTCAAAGGGGTTCACGGTTATTTTGGTTGTAGTGGACCGGTTTTCTAAAGCCGCTCACTTCATCCCTCTCCCAAAGCTCCCCACGGCACTAGAGACGGCCTGGCTGGTTGTCCAGCATGTTTTTTGCCGACATGGTCTTCCTGTAGATATTGTGTCAGACCGAGGTCCGCAGTTTGCTTCCCGGTTCTGGAGGGCGTTTTGCTCACTTGTGGGTGCTTCTGCTAGCTTGTCTTCAGGATTTCATCCGGAGACCAATGGCCAGACAGAGCGTACTAATCAAACGCTTGAGAGGACTCTCGATGTTTGGTCTCTTCTAACCCGACAACTTGGAGTGATCAATTTACCTGGGCAGAATATGCTCACAACACTTTGCGAAACACCTCCACTGGTCTTTCTCCTTTTGAGTGTCAGTTTGGCTACCAGCCACCACTCTTCGCAGAACAGGAGAGAGAAGCAGGAGTGCCTTCGGCTACCCACTTTATTCGGCGGTGCAGAGCCACTTGGAGGCGAGTCCGGTCCTCTCTTCGGAGGTCTACGGCTCCCAGAAGGAGTATGCTGATCGGCATCGGCATCCAGCACCACTCTACCGAGTTGACCAGCGAGTATGGCTCTCCACGAAAGACCTTCCCCTGAAGGTAGAGTCCCGCAAGCTTGCACCGCGTTTCATTGGTCCTTTCAAAGTAATTCGAAGGATAAACCCGGTCACAGTTCGCCTCCTGCTCCCCCGGTCAATGAGAATTCACCCTACTTTCCACGTTTCCCGCCTCAAACCTGTCCGCTCTAGTGCACTTGCACCTGCGGAGCCACCCCCACCTCCCCCCCGTTTGGTTGACGGCCAGCCTGTGTACACTGTTCAGCGGATTCTGGATAGTCGCAGGGTGGAACGCGGGACACAGTATCTGGTCGACTGGGAGGGGTACGGACCAGAGGAGCGGGCCTGGATCCCTGCTAGATACATTCTTGACCCTCAACTGATCCAGGACTTCCGAATTCGCCAACAGAACAGGGAGGCTGGAACGTCAGGCGCCGTTCCTTAGAGGGGGGGTCCTGTGAAGGGTTTTCAGTTGGTCTTCCTGAGCCTGTGGGGCAATCATCTCAGAGCAGGACCAGGTGTGTGTGTGAGTGTGTGAGAGTGTGCCTGATTGCTCCTGATCTGGAGCACCTGTGAGAAGGTTATTTAGGTGCTGTGGCTGCAGCTCTCAGTGCTGACTCATTACCTGACCATCACAGGTACTGAGAGGCTGCTCCTGAGCTTTGAGAGTTAGTGTGGTTTTTCTGGCACAGCGCTGTTTCACAGATATCCCCAAGAAGAAGTTTAGATTCAAGATAATTAATAACTTGGTGTTTTATAAACCAAGCTCTTTGTGTTCATCTTTTGTTTTCACTTGAAAGTGATTCTGTTTTGAGTTTCGGTTCAGCTGCTTGGCAGTGGTGGTTCTTTTCTTTGTTCGCTGAGCCTTGTCTTCTTGGCTCTTTTGTTTTTTCCCTGTCCCCTTGGTCAGTTTTGACTTTAGTGGTTATTCCTCAGAATAACTTTCAGAACCCTCCCTTTTTCTTTGGTCCGCAATTGTGTCCAATTCTGCTACCCGTGACAGGCTGGTGTTGTGTAAGCTGTTGTGTATGTGTGTGTGTGTCTGTGTGTCTGTGTGTCTGTTTCGTCCATGTCTGACCAAACTTCCAAACTGACCCCTGAATTAGTTTTTGTTTTCAAAATTTTAAGTAGTTTGAGATTGTCTTTTTTAAATAGTCTTTCATGTCTGTTAATTTGGATTTTGGGCAATCCTTTATTTGGGAGAAAATTATTTTGATGAAACACCTCTGTTATACTGCTCCATCTGGTTTTATGTTACCTCTTTTTGCCTTTCCAGAGTCGTGAATGCAACACTGATAGGCAAAAATACTGACATGTAATATTTATAGGTGCAAATCACTCTAATGACTCCCACTAATAAGCCTGATGTGATGGGGGAAACGTCATAAACAGCAGGCTCTGTGTTTCTAAGTCTGCTCCTCCTCTTCAGTTTCTGCTGCCAAAGCAGGTATAAAGTGTCTCTGTTGTATTTTTAGAAATGTCTCTGTGTTTAACAGTACTGCAGAAGAACAAAGGCCCATCCCCTATGCAGCATATAATGGTTTTCTCACATTGTGTCATGAACTTTCATCTTAATACCTGCAGCACAATCAGTTTCATTTACAATCTAAAGCAGACATACTGAAAAGCAGGTCAAGTTCAGATTTTAAGCCCCCCCTCAACACCACCACCTTCTGTTAACAGAAGGCTTTTTCATCTAAGTTCCACTGTGTGAATCAGCCACAAGTATAATTAACATCATGTGAGTAATTCTGATTGGCCAATACAAAAAATCTTCGTCCATATAAAGCAGACATTGTCTGATACCCTCCTCAGTCACCATGCAGCGTGTCTTCAACAAAATGACTCGACTGAAGTTTGCTCTGTATGTGACATGTCTGCTCATCGGAGGAATGGGTGAGTTATGTCTCTTAAAAGTGCTACTTTGACTGTTTTGTCACAAAATCTGACAAATGCTGTCAGTCCTTTTATACAGTGAATATAATTTTCCTTAATTTTTATTTTACCCTTTCAAGGTGCAGTGACCGTGGAGCTGTCCTCATCTCTACATATTCAATCAGTTAGTGTTGGTGAAAATGTGACTTTGGAGTGTTTCCATCAGGCGATCAGGGCAGTAGCATTTTATTGGTTTAAAGAAAGTTTGGGACAAAAACCAGAGCAGGTGTCTGTGTTCTACAAGTACGGAAAAAACGCCTCTCTGGTTGGTGAATATGAGAAGGATTCACGCTTCAAACTGGACATCAGTCCGAGTAATTATCATCTGAAGATCACAAAGGTCCAAACATCAGACTCAGCGACTTACCACTGCATGAGTAGCTTCTCTCATGAGTTTGACTTCATAGGAGGCGTCATCGTCCATGTAACAGCTTCAGTATTTAATGTTCCAACCATCATCCATCAGTCTGAATCTGAAGTGGTCCAGCATGGAGCCTCTGTGACTCTGAAGTGTACGGTCCTCACTGGGAGCTGTGATGGAGACCTCAGAGTTTACTGGGTGAAGAACCCTCAAGAAGCTCATCCAGGACTTATCCCCACCCATGGAGGCATGAATAAAGAGTGTGAGGGGGAAGTAAACTCCCAAACACACTCCTGTGTCTACAGCTTGGAGATGGAGAAGCTGAATCGTTCTCATGCTGGGACCTACCACTGTGCTGTTGCTTCATGTGGACACGTACTGTTCGGGAACGGGACCAAGCTGGAAATTAAAGGTGAGTGACTTCAACTAGAGTGTCAGGAAAATGTGTTTAATCAAATCTGATATTTAATCTGTCCAAATTTCAATTCTTAGATGATGAAGGGGATGTTTTGGTGAATGTCTTGAGTGCAGCTTTGGCTTTTATGACCATCCTGGCTGTTTTCCTGGCTTACAAAGCATTTACAAAGAAGGAGACAACCAGCTGTATATCCACAGGTATGCTTTACTGACATGGTCTGAATCTGACTGTGTCATTTAATTTAAAACAGCACAAATTAACAAGAAAATATTACCAAATGAATAAAAATTAAATAAATGGGGAAATTAAAAGCCCATCTTAGTTTTGACCTGTTAACAGCAGCTGATTTTAAGATTTTCTTGACTGTCCTCTTTTGCTAAACAGAGCCTTTGCTTGATTCAGTTGCACCGGGTTAAAATCACATCACTATGGTCAAAAAACTGAGGAGCAGCTGGCTTGACTGCTGCTGCTTGTCATTAAGAGTCTGAAAGCTGATTTTAACACCATGTTATGGCATGTCCAATATAACTCTGTAAGTCTGGCCCTTGTTAAAATCATCCTCAAAAAAATTCCAATAATCGGGTTCATATTTTATGCTGTTATATCTCAAATTTAAAGTGACCAAGGAGCTGTAAAGTGGGGACAGGGGTTTGTTCTAGAGATGTAGGAAACGACAGGTAACCAGTTGGATTGTTTAATATATTTCAGTTGAATAACATAGAGATACTTCAGCAATTAAACAAGCTTGGTCTGATGAATTAAATGTGGAAATCACAGGGGACACCTGGAGTGACTGTTTGAGTACTATACTTGGCTGTTATGTAAATTTGCAACATAACTTCATTAAATAAAAAAATATATATTTAAAGATAAATCTACATAGTTTTTTTGCAGATGTTTCTCCTCAATATAATAGGTGGAAATCAGCTGATGGTAACTTAACTCAAACATTTTGGTCATGTAGTCATCTGTTTTCATACTGGGAAAATATTTTTAACTGTTTCTCTGTGGCATTTGGAAAACACTGGAGACCTGACACAGTTGTTGCCATTCATGCTGTTACTAAATAGAAAAAGAAGTCGTTTCATTTTGTATGATGTTAGTAGAAAAACAGATCTTGAGGGTATGGAAGGTAAGACCATGTTCAAACCTACTGTATGATCTTTGGATGGATGAAATGACCAGTGTTTGGAGTAACAGCATTAAAAACAACAGCGTTACTAATGCTGTTACTTTTTCCCAGTGACAGGTAATCTAATTAATTACTATTTCAAACATTAGTACACTGTTACCAGCAGTGAAATGTGGAGCATTACTCTGCATCGATGTCAAGCAGCTGTTAACGGACAGATGAAAGCCTCACTCTTTTGTTCGTTTTGCAGGTTTTCGCATAACAGCAGCAATACTTAATACATACGAGTATGAATGCTGATTTCAATAAAGACACGTGGTTCGAGAAGGCACTAATAAGTTTTATTATTTTTTCTTGACATTTTAAGTTGCAGTTTCAAAGACTGTTTATTTATCACATATAAATATGGTGTTTATTAATATGACATGCATGTAGAAAAATGAATCTATTGTCAATTTCACTTGATGGAAATTAATTAACAGCAAGGTGTCTTTTATGCTACAACTCACAGTAACAAACTGCAAATTTAAGAAAAACTGCATAAACAGTAATAAACTGCCAAACTTTTCAACAGTAGTTTACTGTTAAGGTTTGAAAGGACAGCTCCTTGTTGTATTTGTAAAAACAGGAGCAAATATACTGTTCATTTTACAGTTACTTCCTGGCAACCCTACTGCCATTGTTTTCTGTTTTTTAACAGGGGGGATTTCTAAGAGTGTATTTCCTCACCCTCCAGTAGTCATCATCCTTCTCATCCAATCACAATCTGCCACCCTCTCTCTCTTAACCAATCAGTCATTAGCTGTCAAATTTAAAAGTTTTCTCTCTTTTTGATTTTATTCAGCTTGATAAGTTTGACGTGGTACTGTCTTATCTGTATGGCCAGGAGCAGGGATCCCACTGGAATTTGCTTTTATACCCATCCTTAGTCTTAGTGTGTATGTTAACATGTACACGTAACAGTGAATATACGGCAAAACACTGTAAAAACATGCCGAACATACAGCAAAACCGGCAAATTAACAGCAAAACACGGCCAAAATTGGGCAAAAGAACAACAAGGAAACACTCCAGAGTTAAACTAACGCTATTATTTGCAATACTTGTACACTTACTCAGAAAATACTGATAATCCACCGATAAATCACTCACGTTAACTCTGAATCATCTCTCTCGCATGCGTGCGCTGTGCGTCTCGTCCGAGCAGGCATCAGTGCGTATGACGAAATCACGTTGGGGCAAGCCCCCCCTGAGCCCATAGAAATGCATTGTAAGGTCCAAAATTTGAAAAAAAGAGCCTCTCCAAGTAAGTCTATGAGAGCGCCTGGGGCGATTTTCAGGCCGACTGAATTCGCTGTGCGCACTCACCCGTGCATGACAGGCCCTTCAGGGTGGGCCCCCACACAGCAGTGGGCCCGGGGCAGCTGCCCCCTCCGCCCCCCCGCCTGCTCCGCTATTGTGTATGGCATTTGCTCTACTATTTTTTTTCCTGCCTCTTCACTGCTTGCCGAAGTATGTCGGAATATGATTCTCTGTTTGAGGATCTTAATCCAAGTGATGTGCTTTTGTGGAGGCAGCTCAGACTCCCAATCAAGGTTATAATAGTTAACTAAAACAAAACTAAAAATGAAAACTAAAATTTAAAATACATTGCTGTTGACTCAAACTAATAAAAACTAGAAAACAAAACAAAAACGATAAGTAAACTAAAACTGTATCTTGTTCACAAAACTAACTGAAACTTACCAAAATTATAGGCAAAATGTCCTTCATTATCGTTTTTTACAATATTTATTAGCCCCAAGTGTTCATATTAATCTGACACATTTTCCCAACCAATTTTACAACAGTTTTCGGCAGTTGTCAGCGCCGTACGGCACCATCATAGCAACGTACTGGGACGTGCTTGTTTACTGCACTGACTGGCTGAAACGAAAACGAAACGTGTTGTTGGACCAACGGAAGAAATGGCTAAAGTTAAGAGGAGGCGGCAGTGTCCCATTTGGGATTTTTTTGAGTACCACAGTGAGACAAACAAATGAAAGTGCCTGGCGGAAATTAAAACTGGTGAGATATGTGGAGCACTTCTTAAGGGGAAAAATCCCCCAAACTTAAGAGCCCATTTGAGGAGCACCCATAAGGAGGCTGATACAGCCTATGAAAACAAGG
Source organism: Scarus forsteni (assembly GCA_036419115.1). NCBI lineage: Eukaryota > Metazoa > Chordata > Actinopteri > Labriformes > Labridae > Scarus > Scarus forsteni. Next base: position 466,143 of record JAZDUH010000128.1, on the reverse strand, counting down.
AAGCCCAGAGTTTATATTGTTTATATTGATTTTTATATTTTTATGTTAAGTTTATTTTATTTTATTGTGTTTAAGGCAGCAGCCAACAGTACAGTATCAGCACTGACTGAGCAGTGAGCACTATGTTGGACTTGGAAATAACCAGTATTACAAAATACTTACTCTGACCTTTTTGAATCCTCCTTTTTGAATCCTGCACCTGGCAAATAAGGTATGAAAAAACTAAAACTAAACTGAAACTAATCTAAAACTAAGCCTTGTCACACAACTAAAGAAAAACTAGAATGCCCACTGTAAAACTAATTAAAACTAAACTGTAATGGAAAAAAAATGTCAAAACTAACTAAAACTAAACTATACTAAATGATCCAAAACTATTATAACCTTGCTCCCAATGAGCATTGCACCTACTCAACTCAATCGCAGTATGAGTCACTGTGGTCTCAGTTTAGGGCTCATGGTGTTTCTCCAGCCCCAGCGCTCCAGTCCTCTCTGCTCTCAGTGATGTTACAAGCAATTTGTTTTTTTTCCAGATACCATTGTAAAATATTTGAATCTTTAGAAAAACAGGTTATAGAGTAAGACAAGTTTATAATCTGAAAAACTGTCCAATATTTTACTGGGTTAACAGATCAGATATTCATGAAACAGATTTAGTCCCAAGCTTTCCAGCTGATGATCACTGCATCAGAAACTGCTCTCAAGAGTAACAGGTTCACATCTTTGGCGATGGCCCTTGACTTCTGACTTTTTGAATCTAATTATTACATCCTTGATTCACAGCGGACATACAGTGTGAGCAAAGTTTGAGGAAAATCAAAGCAATCACAGCAATCTTGAGATTTAGGGTTTCCAAGCAAAGACTGACCTCTACCCTACCACAAACCTTAACCTTAAAAGGTCCCATATTCTGATGTGTTTGACTTTTTAAACCATGTATTTGATGTCTACTCATTTTTTTTTTATTTAAGTTAAACAAAATGAAAAAAAAGTATGTATGGCATTAGACACAGCTCATTTCCCTCCCTTCTGGAAAGTTTGGATCTTAAAGGGGCGGGGCTATAGGAGGCTATGATGTTGAGTTCCATGCTGATTGGCTGCCAAAACAATGACTGATGGGAAAAGGGAGGAAGGGTTACAGACCGAGGAGCAGACTTTCAAAACCATAATGGCGCCTGCCTTCGATGAGCAGAAAACATGTAGGTGGAGGCTGTGTAGCTATGACGACATAAACCCAGGAAATAAAGACAGAGCATTTAAGGGGTGTTTTCTTTAAAGAGGCTGAGAGCATTTCTCTGTGAACTGAGATTTTACTCAAAGGTGTCATGTCCTTCTGCTGTTTACACCCTCTCTAGTATTATTAAAAGAAATGCAGATTCACAACACCATGACCTGTATGGATGGACTTAGAGAAGGATGGACAATGTGAAACAGAACACCTCTGGCCTTTGCTGTCATTAGTGTAGAGCAGTGGTTCCCAAACTTTTTAAAGCCCGTACCTGTTTGTAAATTTGACCACTGTCATGCAATTACAGCAGCTGGAAAAAGAAACGTCTGTAGGCCTGCCACCACTGTATGTATGTATGTACCACTGTATGCACCACATTTCCAGTAGACAACTGAGCATGTAAGTGGAGCTAAATGGTAGTGAACGGGGAGTGTGAGCAGAAGGACTTCGGCAGAGTGCAGGGTTTGTTTTTTTTCAAAAATTCTCCAAAGTCTTCTTATCTTTTGCTCCATCCTGCTCCAATTTTGCTTCAGTACCACTCACCATGCATCTGAAGCATGGCTCAGCCAGAATGATCTGTTTATAATTAATTGCTCAGCCGCCCACACTGTTTTCAGTCAGAAATTGGATGTTGGCAAATCAAAAATGGAGTTTTTAAAAGTACTTCAAAAAGGATGCAGTGAGGTTATACAAGTGTCATGTTCCTGTGAGTCTCATGGGTGACAATCATCTCATCAAAAATTTGAACACTTTATCTAATTATATTGTAATTACGAAATCAGGTTCTTGCAATTAAAAAAAAAAAAAAAAGAAAATGGAAATTTCTGTAAATCCTCTCACAGTGGCAATGATGACACTATGCCACTTATGCTATTAACATCCTCTCCATTTAAGACACTTGGAAATACTGATATTTAAAAAAAAAAAAAAAGAGGATGGTGTTAACCTTTGTATGTCAACGCTGCACAGGGATTATGTCTCTCTGACTGTTCAGATAGAAAGCCCAGTCTGACGTGCTGGATGATGCCGCCTTTCTTCAGGAGCAGCTGAACCAACACAGGATGCTTCACAGAAACTAATTCATACATTTAAAATGCATCCAGTAGGTTGAGACTCAACTTCCTCCAACCACTGCTGTAGCCACACAGATGGCTGTGGAACGAGACACAGTGCTGAGCTGTTCATGGTGCTGAACCTGAGACATGGACTGGATCAGCACCACGGACAGAGCAAAACCTCTCAGACCTCAGTGCAGATCACTTGCAACCCTCTAATTTTTTCATCCACTGAATTCAGTGTGCTTCTGTATTCTCGTAGAGTGGGTGATGAATGATTTGAGTAAAGTGGGTAGGAATTTGAGTGGAAGGTGAAGCGATTATTAGATTATTAGAACAGCTCTGTGTCTCAGGAGCAGGAAACTCTTAACGCTCCACTCTGCTCACATGCTTGGAGGGCAACACCAATTCACTTTTAAAAAATAATTTACTTTTTAGAAAATACTCAGTAATGAACTTTAAACTGTATTTCACCTACCCCCTACCCCATTTTGGGAATTACTGGTGTAGAGGCGTGAAGGAGCCTGTGATGTCACTCAACCAAAATAATCTAGAAAAGTGAAAACTATTGCTATTTTCAACTAAACTACATTAGTACTGAAATGTACTGATTCCTTTTTTTTATTTCCAACCAGGCCCTGGAGAAAGAGCCTCAGCTGTATCAGGTCCTAACACAGAGGTAAGTTTTCTTTATGTTATTATAATTGAAGCATTCACAGTAAACACATGCCCAAATAATCATCAACTATCATTAAGGTGCCAAATGGACACACATTTCTGTTAATGCTCAGGGCTGTGATTATATCAGAATGAGGAGTGGTCAAGAACAACCTGTCATTACAGAAGAGTCAGAAACTATGCACCTCAGTCCAGTGTCTCCAGCCTTTTGTGAACCATATCCCATGTTAATGTAGTCCAATATAGTCACAGATTGCACTAACTATGAGCTTTTACTTATTCTTTTTTTATTTCATAAACAGGGTGATCAGATCCCAGAGAACCTCCATTATTCTGCTTTGAGGTGGAAACATGCCAATCCATCAGCAAGACAAAGAGAAAACAACGGGAACCAATGCGTGTACTCAGGCGTCAGGCAGTGAAACCACAGACTAACATGTAACATGGATGTAGTTTCAGTGACATCACCATGCATTAGTTTTGTAAAGGTCCCTTTGTTCACTGAGAATTAATCAGGATTATGCAGGATCCAGTTTTTTGACTTAAAACACTTTACTTTTAAATCCTGAAGTGCCTCTAAACCCCTCTATTTCAGCCTTGCTTAGAACAGGCTGTTTTGCCTTGAACTCTGATGAACTGTTTACAGCCACTCCCTTCTCAAGAGTGACTGTGGATTGAGCTTTTAAGTTTTGTGCTCTAATGTTTACTGTGGCTGCATGTGTATGTTCCTACAACCATCTGCCGATGACATCATCAAGGGAACAGTTTCAAACAGACTATTTGAGCAAATACTTTTTTCAGGCCAGAACTATCAACTGAAGGGGGTGAGTTTTTTGAGGACATGTTTTTGCTTTTTGTTTTTTTCTCTTTTTTTAAATAGGACCTTGAATACAAAACAATTGAACCCAGTTTCTTTTGTCAATTTTGTCAGTTTTGTGTATATGTCTTTACTTTTAGAACTTCATAAATCAAAATTAGTATGTTTCAAGCTTGGATTCTCAAATTTTGGGGAAATTTTCTCTGAGCTGAGGTGCGGCCAAAAGACCGAGCCTTTTTATCAGCACCTGGTCTGCCAAGAGGACAATAAAAAAAAACAAACTCTGAACTCTGATTGTAAAATTGGCTTGCAAAATTTAAATTTAGGATGACTTTCATTTAAATCAATGTGCAGTGTGGTTCACAACTTTCTGTTTCTTCCACTGTGATAAATTTTCTGTTTTGATGGGACATTAACTTGTTACTTTGGATGTTTACTCTTGTTAAGTCTTCAATTAAATAATCTGAATAATATATATGCTGCCATTGTGTTGTCTTACTTTTAAAAAGATAAAATTAAAGTTATTATTTATTCTTAATAGTGGGATCCATTTATAATACATTTTAAGAGGAGTTAAGAGGAGTTAAGTCAAGAGGATATATGAATGCTTTTATTTTTGGTGTAAAACATAAAACATTTGTGAAATTAATCATTGCAATAGTTAACTGTGATGTCAGCTCCACCATTTTTGTAACTTCTAGTTGGAGCAAGGACGTAGAATTGGGTAGGGACACTAGGAACACGTCCCACCAATATTATGCCACTACTAAGCGCTGTCCCACATGCTGTGTGTAGGGCCCCATTTTGCGCAAAAGGACGGATTCTCCGTCGTCTGATGCAGCCACAGTCCACTCTGTGGACTACGTGCCTGATATTTTCCATTTAAAGCTATGGTCTACGATTTGGAAGCTTTGTACATATTAATAACACCGTTTATAAGGCTGTTATGGTCCTATGGTCCTATCTACACAGTATAAAGACCAAAAAGAACGAAAAAAATCCACTCAGTATATCCGCTGAAAAGCTGCATACTAGCTGACCAATCAAGCCTAAGAACCTGCGACTATTAATTGGTCCGTGAGTTGGTCTGTGAGTCCATCCAATCTCGCCTCGCCACGCAGCTGCCATGCCCATGGTCCCGCCTCTCTACCTCCGTGAGCAGCTAGCAGCGTTAGCTACTGAACTATCATGGAGCCGAAAAGCCTAGCGCCGAGACCGGCCGCCTCTCGCTGGGCCCAACGGAGTTTCTGCCCGCTGGTTGAGGCCTGTTAGCGGCTAACGGCTAACGAATAGCCTCAGCCGCCGCCAGACCTTCAGCATCGACCGCTTTCGCCCCTGGTTGATCAGGTAATGGCTTTGTTTACTACAGTGGAGATGTCTGCTGAATAACTCTGGTTAGTTTGTGCCTGCACGGGCTAATAACTTGTAGGGGAGCGGGTTAGCCTGTTAGCCGCTAATCGCTTGCACTGTAAGCTGAGCTGGGAGGACAGGCTGAGAAAGATAAATCCTCCCCACAATTGGCTCCGGCTTGGCGGGCGCCAGACCCGCATTGCCGCCGGTCCCAATTGAAATGGCTACTGCTGTGTGTTACAAGGGGGATGTCTGTCGTGTTTGATACTTTCAGTTGAGCTGAGCTGTTTTTGATTGAGTTTGCTGCTGATATATTGTGCTAGTCGCTCGTAGCTCTGTCCGAGGGGGCTTTATGAAGCGACACGAGCTGGGGGCGGGATCTTGGAACACGAAGGGGAGAGGTGAGGGAAGGAGGGGCAGGCTGCGGTTTCAAATCGTAGACCCTAGCTTTAAAAACAAGAAAACTTTATTTGTTGTGTATTTGAAGGAATCTTTTAAGGCCTGTGGCATAAGTTAATAATCTGATTGTCATGGAGGGTGCCTTATAGGTTGCTTTTTGTGTGTGTTTTAGAGTTTGTGTGCAAGCTTACATGTGTGTCTCTCCCCCTCATGTTGCCAGATGGAGGTGGAGCATGGACCACCTGGCCTGCAGCGTTCACTATTCAGAGCTAGCGAGAAAATGGTACCCCCCAAAAGTCTGGTTGGACTCAGTCGTGAGCGGTTGGATGAGAAGTGAAATGTTGCTGAACCTCATCTGGATTGGCAAAACCATTGAAATTATTCCTTGAAATAGTTTAAGTTTTCAAATTGATTAGTAGTTTGAGATGGTCTTTATGAAATAGTATTTCTTTGGTATTGTTTGTTAATTTTGATTTTGGACAATCCTTAATTGTAAGAAAAAGCCTTTTATTTTCATGAAACATCTCTGTTATACTATTCCATCTGGTTTTATGTTATCTCCTTTTATCTTTTAAGAGCCTTGGATGCAACACTGATAGGTAAATATACTGAGATATACAAACACAATTGTTGGTGCTCTTCAGTTAATAAAAAAGATAACCCCACATGGTCAGTGAAATAACCTGAAATCTACAAAAGTTCAGTCAGTCAGCTCACGTTTAAATTGTTTTAGTTTAGCTGCAAATACATGTTATAGGTTTGGCGTCCAGACCCGGGTCTCATCACCCCCTGCAGAAAGGTTTACATGATTGCATGAAGGAGTGATGAGTCAGTCATATTTTTAGAAATTCAACAGTACTGAAGAACAAAGGCCCTTCCTCTGTACAACAGACAACAGTCTTCTCACATTTGTGGCAGGGGCTTTCATCTTAATACCTGCAGCACAACCAGTTTCATTTGTAATCTAAAGCAAACATACGGAAAAGCAGTTCATCAAGTTCAAAAAACCCCCGCCCTTGATGAGAGGTCTCTAATCTGATTGGCCAATATAAAAAGCTTTAACCACATAAAGGAGACACCAGATCAAGTCCTCTTCAGTCACCATGCAGCGTGTCTTCAACAAACTGACTCCACTGAAGTTTGCTCTGTATGTGACATGTCTGCTCACTGGAGGAACGGGTGAGTTATGTCTCTAAGAAGTGCTTCTTTGACTGCTTCGTCACAAAACCTAAAAACATCTCTCTGCAAAATTTATAACAATTTTCCTTAATCTTGATTTTTCCCTTTTCAGGTGCAGTGACCCTTGAGCCTTCCTCATCTCTACATATCCGATCAGTTAGGGTTGGTGAAGATGTGACTTTGGAGTGTTTCCATCAGCAGAGTTCAGAGAAGACGTTTTATTGGTATAAAGAAATTCTGGGTCATAAACCCAAACGGGTGTCTACCTTCCTCAAGTCTGAGAATAGCAGCTCAATTATTGGTGAATTCAAGAAAGATTCACGTGTCAATCTGGAAGTCAGTCCAGTAAAATATCACCTGAAGATCAAAAACATCCAAATATCTGACTCAGCTACTTACCACTGTGTGAGTGGTTATTCATTTACCTTCATTGGAGGTGCCATCGTCCATGTAATCAGTTTGGTATTGGACGTTCCAACCATCATCAATCAATCTGAATCTGAAGTGGTCCAGCATGGAGCCTCTGTGACTCTGAACTGTATGGTCCTCACTGGGAGCTGTGATAGAGACCTCAGAGTTTACTGGGTGAAGAACCCTCAAGAAGCTCATCCAGGACTTATCTCCACCCATGGAGGCATGAACAAAGAGTGTGAGAGGGAAGTAAACTCCCAAACACACTCTTGTGTCTACAGCTTGGAGATGGAGAATCTGAATCGTTCTCATGCTGGGACCTACCACTGTGCTGTTGCTTCATGTGGACACGTACTGTTCGGGAACGGGACCAAGCTGGAAATTAAAGGTGAATGACTTGAACTAGAGTGTCAGGAAAATGTGTTTAATCAGATCTGATATTTAATCTGTCCTAATGTTAATCCATAGGTGATGAAGGGGATGTTTTGGTGTATGTCTTGAGTGCAGCTTTGGCTTTTATGACCATCCTGGCTGTTTTCCTGGCTTACAAAGCATTTACAAAGAAGGAGACAACCAGCTGTATATCCACAGGTATGCTTAACTGACATGGTCTGAATCTGACTCCATGTGATAGTCTAAAACAGTATGCATTAATAAACAAAATAACACATTTATAAATAATTAAATACATGGGGCAGTGAAGGGTCCATGTAATCAGCATTAATCCTCTTTGACTTGTTGACAGCGGCGGACTTTTAGACTCTCTTGACCCCCCTCCTAAAGTGCTGCTGCTTTTCTGAGTATACTACAGTAGTCTGCTCTCTGATTTACATACTGTGTGATGGCATGTTCAATGCCGTGTGGCCCTTATTAAAATAGAGCTTGTAAATGTTTATGGTATTTATGTAGTTCTCTTTTATGGTCTACAGGTTTATTAATGACAGGTAACTTGGAGCACCAGATAGACTGATTTATTTATTTCACTACTCCATTTGGGGGTGAGTCCATAAAAAGTGTTTGTGGAGGGCAGAACCTTTTAAAAGCATATCTGACAGGTGATCGGATGATCAATCATATGCATTATGGGCAGGCCTGGATCAAGAAGACAGGGGCCCCTGGGCACATAAACAAACATAATTTCATTTTGAGGCCCCCCTCCCAATCAAGTCAATGGAAACCCTCCTATAAACCTGACCCCACAAACTATCACCAACTGCAAAATTACGAACTCCTTTTTCAACAGAGATGAATATATTGTATATGCAGTTAACTTAAAAAATTATAATCTGGGCTGCAGGGAAACTTAATCTCTAGTCTTTATCCAGACAGAATTATCCTCTCTTCTGTCTTATGATTGTAGGCTAGCAGATGGGATGTTTATGCTACAAGGTTTTTCTTTTTTAGTTCAACAACACACATGCCCACATGAATTTATCAGTTAGAAAACAGTGAGTGAGTGAAACAGTGACTCAGAGCTGGACTGATGAAGAACAAGTGACTGATGATCCATCACTGGCCCTGCGGTGTGCGTCCATTGGCACACGGAAGATTGCGCGCCCAAAGACGCCGAGCGATTCGGGAGGAATGTAGATAAAGTGTTCATGTGCACATCGGCGGCACAGCAAACTGATAGACAACAATGGTAACACCCATATTTTAGATGAAAATTATCAGGCCTGCTGTCCACAAAGCCGATCATTGCTGCTTCAGACAGTGGAGGATGCGCCCTCGTCCGCAAAATGGGTCTCCCGATGAATCATGGAGCCCTATGCACATCGCGTGTAAAATGCAGGATCGCTAATATTAGGGCCCCCTCTCGCTTCACCGCGACGCTCTCTATCTTTGCTCTCACGGCAGCCTGGCTCTGAGTCTGACCCTCCGCTCTGGGGCAGCAGGCTCCTCGCGCATCTCTGCCCTGCTGTGGGCCCCCCCCCCGTCCAGGGCCCGGGACAACATACCCGTTTGTCCCCCCCGTCGGGGGGCGTGATAACGGGTATGACCAGCAGTGCTGCTGTCTGGTTGGGCCCCAGATGCCCTTGGACCCCTGGGCCTGTGCCCATAAGGCCCATTGGCTAATCCGGCCTTGATTATGGGTGAATCACATAGTGCTGACAGGGGCTATTGTACTACAGAACATGAGCCACTCAATAAAATAAATTCTCATTAAAACATGTTAGAAGTGGAGTGAAGATATCCTTACAATAGAAAATTCTATAGTGTGGACGTTTGTTTTTCATTTCAGAAATGTGGTTAAGATCTGATAAAGATAAAATAATATTCAGGGTTGGGTGATGGATCCAAAATACATGAAATAGTACAAATGATCCACAAACATAAAGAGTTCCCTTCAAGAAAGTTTTTGAAAAAAGTGATATTTCAAGCCAAAAGACTGTCAACTCTGAGGAAGAGACATACGGCTCAAACTGTTATTAAAATAAATTTGTGAAAGTAACTCCTTTTGGTGGGCAGATCTTTTGTACTTTTCATGTTAAGACCAGATAAAACTGTGACTGGATTTGTAAGCATCATTGCCCATCTTTATAAGTGAAGCCACTTCCTGTCATCATCTTGCTCATAGCTCCACTTCTACCTGCTCTCAGGAAACTTATTGAGCTGCTTTGGGCAGCTCACAGTTGTTGTAGATTAGAGCTCAGTAAGATGCATCTGCCTGATTAGCAGACATTGAATTAGGCAGATCCAGCTGCTGCACGGGCTTAACTAACAGGGGCACCTCAAAACAAAGCATTTTCCATATTTGGCACACATTGATTTACCAATGTCTTGCCATTGATTTTTTTCATGTCACAAAAGATATATACAAAGCTTTATTGTTTTTAAATAACATGAAGACATATTTTTCTGTCATAAAATCAATGCATTTTTAAGTAAAGATAGCTGTTAAGATTTATCACTGGCAAGTAGGTTCATATATTCAATTTGGTTTTCAAGACAGCATGTTACATTTTTTGGGGGTCTTTACGAACACAGGTTATAGAGTAAGACAAGTGTTTATCTGCAGAACTGTTTAATATGTAACGGGTTTAACAAATTAATTATGTATAAAACTGTTATAGTCCCAAGGCTGCCAGTTGATGATCCCTGGAAACAGCTCTCCGGAGCGAGGGGTAAACATGGAGATCTTTGGCTATGGTTCTTGACCTCTGTCCTTTTTAATCTGATGGGCCCTAATTTTGTGGCGCAGCACAGGGTGGCACAGGGTGCGCAGAGTCTGGTGCACCCCGAGCAGTGTTAATCTCGTCCGTGCGCTGCCAATTTGACAGTTTAGTAGACCGTCTGCGCAGAGATGGGTGTGACGGCGCACGAGGGGGAGGTGCCGACAGATTCAAGTTGGCGCAGTGACAATTTTGTGTTAAAAAACTGTGCGGAAGGTGCGCTGAAAGCTCGCCAGCTCCAACCTGGTCTATTCTCGGCGCAGGAGAAGTGCACCCTCCACAGCTGTAATTTGGTGACAGGCGCACATGTGCGCACACGTCAACAAACCCTCAGAGGCAGGTTTCCAGAGCGTCAGGCACTTTTTAATGCAATAAACAATCACAGCAATCACTATTTAATGTAACCGTCTGAACCAGCATATACATTTGTATCTATATTAACTGTCCTGTCACATCTGATCAAAAAAAAAGCCATTTGTCATAATGGAAACTTAACCTGGCAGCAGCTGGAAGTTTGATGCACATCTTACAAGTCAACAATAAACAGCCTTAACATCTGATACTAAGTATATATATGGCTTCTCTCATTTCATTAAATTCAAAGAAAAGAGGGAGAAAAAAGACGAAGAAATTAAATGTATGTCACTCTGTGTCTTAGGGATTTACCTGTAATTGCCCATATTTCTCTGTGTTAGTCTTTATTCTGAACGTGATCTAAAAGGATGGAGTACATTATTGCAAGGAGGATGAGGAGGAGATACCTGCAGAGTATACAGTATATCACGAAAGGTTTTTCTATTTGGCGATCACAGACCAGAAATGCAGGTGGATCAAAAGCATGAATGGATTAGCCTGCTGCTGTGATTAAAAGTCTGTCACTTAATTTTGGATTCCGAACAATTACAAAGGCACAGATTACATCTGTTGCGGTAGCTAACCCACACGGTGACGCGCATCGTGGCCTCCCGTGTGCGCCCCGATGGCCCCTCCACTCTCTCTAACAGTGACAGCTGCTCTGATCGTCTCCACTACTGGGTCTTTCCAGCACACGTTTCCACGGTGATGGGAATCATTCAGACTAATCAGTCGCTGTGCCTTGATCACAGTGCATTTAAAGGCAAGGAGAGGCGTTCATTTGATTGGTGAAGACAACACTCGGCTGTGTTAAACCCACTCACGCCTTTTCTCCTCCTTCTCCGGCACTTGCACGGAGGGGCAGGAATGGAGGCGTGGGTGCGCCTCTCTGTGCACTGTAGGAAACTTGGAAAGTATGCTGACAGGTGCACCGTGACTGGTCTACGAAATTAGAGCCCGATATTTTAATCCTCAAATCTCAAATGGACATATGTGCAAAGTCTGATGAAATCCCTTACAGCAATTTTAAGATTTGGAATTTCCATGCAAAAGGTGACCACAAGACCCCATGACATTGGCCTTTGACCCTAAAAGGTCCCATATCCTGATGTGTTTGATTGTTTACATTGTGCATTTTGGTTGACTGAAGTGAAATTAACAAAATAATATATTTGTCTATGTAGAGGACTGGACACAGCTCTTTTTCCCTCCCCTTTGGACATGTTTGGATCCAAGGGGGTGGGGCTACATGAGGCTATAACCCTGTGCTGACTGGCTGCCCGAGAAAAGTCTGATGGAAGGACGAAGGAGTGGTAACAGGATGAGGAGAAGACTTTAAAAAAACGTTATGGCATCTACCTCTGTTGAGCAGAAAACATGTTGGTGAAGACTGCACAGCTTTGACATCATAAACCCCAGGAAGTATACACAGAGCAGTTTAAGGGGCATTTTCTTTAAAGAGGCTGAGACAATTTCTCTGTGAACTGAGATTTTAGTAAGAGGTGTCATGTCCTTCTGTATCACAAGGCCCTTCTAATATCACAACACCATGACCTGTATGGATGGACTTAGAGAAGGTTGGACAATGTGAAACATACCTCTGGCCTTTACTGTCATTGGTGTAGAGGCATGAAGAGGCCTGTGATGTCACTCAACCAAAACGATCTAGAAAAGTCATAAGAATTGCTGGCTTTAGCTAAACTAGATTAGTATTGAAATGTATTAATTTTCTTTTTATTTCCAACCAGGCCCTGGAGAAAGAGCCTCAGCTGTTTCAGGTTCCAACACAGAGGTAAGTGTTCTTATACTGTTATATTATTGAAGCATACACAGTTAACACATGCCCAAATAATAATCAGTTATCATGATGACAAATGGACAAACACTTCTGTTAATGCTCAGGGCTGTGATTATGTCAGAATGAGGAGTGGTCAAGGACAACCTGTCATTACAGAGGAAGCAGAAACTATGCACCTCAGTCCAGTGTCTCCAGCCTTTTGTGAACCACATCCCATGTTAATGTAGTCCAATATAGTCACAGATTGCACTAACTACAAGCTTTTAATTATTTTTTGTATCATTACCAGGATGATCAGGACCCAGAGAACCTCCACTATTCTGCTTTGAGTTGGAACCATGTCAATCCATCAGCAAGACCAAGAGACAACAACAGGAACGAATGTGTGTACTCAGGTGTCAGGCAGTGAAACCACAGACTAACATGTAACATGGATGAAGTTTCTGTGACGTCATCATGCATACGTTTTGTAAAGGTCCCTTATTCAACTGAAATTAAACAGGATTATGTGGGATCCAGTTGTCCTGATGATTTCTGAAGTTTATTGACTAAAAACCACTGTACTTTTAAATCCTGATGTGCCTCTAAACCCCTCTGTTTCAGCCTTGCTTAGAACAGGCTGATTTGATTTAAAGTCTAATGAATTGTTTCTAACCACTCCCTTCTCGAGAGTTACTGTGGATTGAGCTTTTAGCTTTGTGCTCTAATGTTTACTGTGGCTGCATGTGTATGTTCCTTCAACTTTCTGTCAGTGACATCATCAAGGGAACATTTTCAGATGGACTGTTTGAGCACACATTTCTGAATGCTAGAGCTATCAACTGAAGGAGGGGTGAGTTTTTTTGAGGACATGTTTTTGCTTTTTGTTTTTTTCTTTCTTTTTAAATAGGACCTTGAATACAAAACAGTTGAACCCAGTTTCTTTTGTCAATTTTGTCAGTTTTATGTATAGGTCTTTACTTTTAGAAGTTCATAAATCAAAACTAGTATGTATGTATAAAGCTGAGCAGAGGCGAATTCAAAAGACTGAACCTTTTTTTATCGGCACCTGGTCAGTAAAGGGGACAGTAAATAACTTTCAACCCACACTGCACATTGGTTAAAACAAAACCAATGTGCAGTGTGGGTCACACATTTCTGTTTCTTCCATTATGACGCATTTTCTCTTTTGATGGGACATTAACTTGTGTCTTTGGATGTTTATTTTTTTAAGTCTTCAATTAAATAAAAATCAGAATAATAAAAATGCTGCCATTGTGTTGTAAACCTCCATTATTCTGCTTCGAGGATGAACCTTTCCAATCCATCAGCAAGACAGAGAGACAACACCTGGAGTGAATGTGTGTACTCAGGCATCAGGCAGTGAAACCACATATAACATATAATATACCGAGATGTACCATGGATGTAGATTCAGTGACATCATCATCACCATGCCTTACTCTTATTACCAGTTTCTTACAGGAATGTGCAGATCCATGCCGTCCTTAGAATTTCGAGTTTCTTGTCTAAAAACCACTTTAACACTGAATCTTGGTGTGCATACAAACCCCTGTTTCTGTGGGAGGAGAGATTTATCTTACATTTGAAGGTGCTATGAGGAGAATCTATTTCAGGTGACATAAGGACTCTGCTACCCATGGGCATGCGCGGCGACTTTCGTAAAGACGTGACCCAAGCCAAAGCGTGTGTTTGTTGTGATGCTAATGAATGCAGCCCGGACCTTCCTCAGAACTCTGCATTGCTTTACAACTTCTTTTTTCAACAACTTACAGGATGCAAAGTGACGAGGTAATGTATCTCTTTCTAGTTACATAGTGGTAGTTTTTGATGTGTGACAACAAGCAATTTTTGGAAAACTTCGTATTGTAGTTTTGTAGCCGGCTATATATCGCTACTTACAGCCCGGTGCTCTAAGACGTGTCAGAATAATATAAATTTGCTCTAGTTTTAATTGTCTTGTTCCTGAAGTTGTAAACAATAAACAATAAACAGCATTTGTGGGTCAGTTGGTATAAAATAAAAATTTAGTTGGTTGGTAAATTCTAGGAAAAGAAAATCTTCTCATGTTTTTTAGTTATTACTGAATCAATTTCATGTCCTATCTTTGTGTTTGGATGGTTGTGGTTTGTTTCACACATTGTTTGGGAGGAAATGCTGCAGATCGCTCATCTCTATACTGTTGTGGTTCAACGTCACACTCTGGCTTTGTCTCTGTGAGGCAGCAGCTACGTGTTTTTCAGCAGGAAGTGAATGAGGCCGCCCTCCCACAAAGATGCCCTTAAAAGTCAAAGACCACAAACAACACACTGATATTTTAGTTTATCAGTCAATTTAATCACCAAAGTTTCAAACAAGGGTCTACACAATTTCATACCCAGACATTTAGCAGCGTGTAGAGGAGGAGAAGGAAGATGCATTTTGCAACATTTAAATACATATATATATTAGTATTATTATTAAAACTAATAAAAACACAGAGAAAAGATGTTAAAGGTCCTTTGTCCTGCAAAATCATTTTTTTTTGCTTTTAATGTCGTTAGAAGGGACATTAGGAGCAGAAGAACATGACATCTCCAACCAAACTCAGTTCACAGAGAATTACTTTCAGCCTCTAGACAGAATTTCATAGCTATTCAGCGTCCACCTGGTGGATCCTGGCATCAATGCTTTTTCATGTTAGTTTTAATTTACTATATTGTGAGAAATTCTTGGCCCCTCTGCAGCAATGCACAGCAGTTCACTGTAAGTAAACCTTTTAAATAGAGCTGATCAGAATTACTGAAGCTTATGTGTTTAAGCTTATAAACCTGGACTCCAAAAATACTGAACTATCCCTTTAAGACAGAGAGCCACTATTTTCCTCTAACATTCACCAAAGCAAACTAAGCACTACATGCTGCAGCGGAAATCGTTTCCATAGAAGGACGTACCGTGACACTGTAAGCTGACCAATCAAATGCATTCTTGTACCTGAGGTGTCAAACAGAATTAGAAAATCTTTCCATTCAATTCAGAAACAGCGACAGGATGACATCTGCTGTGTTGGTCTGCTTTTTCATGCACTTGTTCTTGGAGGGGATGGGTGAGTTTGTTTTTTTGTTTTTACTTGAGCAGAAGTTCTGGATGCTTCTCTAACATTTATCATATTTGAGTGACTTTCTCTCTGATCCACTCCAGGGCAGAATGCTGATCAGAAACCATCCTTCACCCTGCGTCAGGATCAGCGTTTTGTCTCAGCTCACACTGGAAACATTGTGACTCTGACATGTTTCTATGAAGGTGCAGATGCCTGGCTTTACTGGTACAAACAAAGTCTGGGGGACAATCTGAAGCTCATCTCCACTTTTTACTTCTGTGATACAAGGATCACTTTTCAGGATGAATTTAAAGACAGTTCTCGCTTCAGACTCAGCACAGAAAACAAGTCCCATCACCTGACAATCAGAAAACTGCAGACTTCAGATTCAGCCACTTATTACTGTGCAAGGAGCTTTGCATATGTCCTGACCTTTGCAGAGGGCACAACCCTCACCGTGAAGGGTTCAAGTTTGACCGTCCAGCCTGAAATCCATCAGGACATAGTCCAACATGGAGAGTCCACAACCCTGGACTGCACAGTCCACACTGGGAGCTGTGATGAAGAACACAGGGTTTACTGGTTCAAAAGCTCTGAGAAATCTCATCAGGAAATGATCTACACATATGGAGGAACAAGAGATGAGTGTAAGGGGGAGAAAAACACCTGTGTCTATAATTTACTGATGAAGAACCTGAACTCCTCTCATGCTGGGACCTACTACTGTGCTGTTGCTTCATGTGGACTCGTTCTGTTTGGAAACGGGACCATGCTGGAGATTAAGGGTGAGTGACTTGAACTTAAGTGTCTGGAAAATGTATTTAATCAAATCTGATAATTAATCTTTCCAAATGTTAATCCATAGATGATGAAGAGGATGTTTTGGTGAATGTCTTGAGTTCAGCTTTGACTTTTACGATTGCCCTGACTGTTTTCCTGGCTTATGAAGCATCTACAAAGGAGGAGACAACCAGCTGTATATCCACAGGTATGATTAACTGATGCAGTGTGAATATGACTGTGTTTTAATCTAAAACAACATTCAAAATAAATCCATGAAATAATGAGCAAATAAATAAATGGGGTAGATTAGGGTCCATATAATCAACATTAATCATTGTCACTCTTTAAAATATTTCACTAGTCCATCTGGAGAACACTCTAGAAAAATGTACCGCATTGGCAGAACCTTTTAGTAGCGTATCCAGGAGTCAATTGGATGATCATCACGTCAATCAGATTCATTTCAGGCCAGTCAGATAATTTCGGAGTCTGGCATGACAGCACTACAGAACATGAGCTGCTTCATAAAACAAGTGGAGTGAAAATATGCTGGAGAAATTTGTTGTGTTGATGTTTGTTTTTCATTTTTAAAAAAAGTCAGTCATGATCTGGTAAAGCTGCTACTGAAGCTGTTAGCATCTATGCTAATCTCTGTATAAGCAGCCACTTCATCCTATTGTTTTGTTTGTGTCTTTCACCTCTTTTCCTGCTCTAAAGGATTCTGATTGGGCTGTGACAAATAATGCAGCTCACAATCATTGTCCACTGGAGCTTGGTAAGATGGAGCTGCCTTATTACAGACATTGAGTCAGCAGATCCAGCTAATGTGCAAGATCATTCAACTGGCCTGAAAAAATATAGGACTATCAGTATTTCATACACATTTATTAGTAAAATCATCTTCCCATATGTTCTTTTTAATGATCATGTCACATAAAAAATACCAAGCTTTTTATTTTAAAAAAGAACATAATATTTAGTCATCTTGTGCTTTGGTAAAATCAAATAAAAAATGGCCATGACCTGTGTGGATGGACTTAGAGAAGGATGGACAATAAGAAACAGAACACCTCCGGTCTTCACTGTCAACATGAAGAGGCCTGTGATGTCACTTAACCAAAATGGTCTGGAAATAAACTAGTTTATTTAATAGATATTTTAATTCCTTTTTTTCAACCAGGCCCTGGAGAAAGATCCTCAGCTGTATCAGGTCCCTGTACAGAGGTGAGTGTCCTTTATGTTATGATAATTGAAACACATGCCCAAATAATACTGAGTAGTGAGGGGACACTTCATGACATTTTATAAAGCTGTTAAATTAAATTCAACAAGATGACAAGGTAATTCTGTTCTGATGTAAAACTCTTGAATGTGAAGCAATGACTCAGTCGTCAGTATTACATTTGGCATTTGGGTCATTTTGGTGACGGATGGACATGCTAGTGATGTGCCATACCACTGATTTCCTTTCCAATCTAATACCAAGAATAAAATTCAGGCTGAGATCATGGTAACTCATCCAAAACTGATACTTTGTAAAATATGTGTTTAAAAAAAAAAAAATAGCTTAATTAAAATAATAGCTTCACAATGAATACAAGGCATCAGACTACTTCTTAATGTTTGATTATGAAGAATTATCATTACTTGACAGCATCTGCAGCCTGAACTCACCTTGTTTGAACAATAACACAAACAGTATATATCACTTTCCCAAATTCAGAGACGGTGCTGCACATGGCCACAGCTCATTATTTTCTCTTTCATTTGTCAACCATCTTTTCAATCTTTACCTGGATAGTGTCTGTCTGCAGACCCAAAGGACTCATTTTAGTTCACCATAGTCACAGACTGCACTAACATTGAGCTCTGAATGATTCTGTTTTATATCTTAACCAGGGTGTGCTGATCCCAGAGAGCCTCCATATTTCTGCATTGAGGATGAAGAATGTCGATCCATCAGAGAGACAGAGAGACAACACCTGGAGTGAATGTGTGTACTCAGGCATCAGGCAGCGAAACCATGTCACATGTTACCAACATGTAACATGGACGAAGTTTCAGTGACATCATCATGCATTACTTTTGTGAAAGTGTCTTATGTTACCAGTTTTTCACAGGATTATACACGTCCCAGCCGTCCTCACATTATCTGAAGTTTCTGACTAAAAACCACGTCAACACTGAATCCTGGTGTTCCTATAAACCCCTCTGTTTCAGCCTTACTCAGAACAGGCTGTTTGTTCTGAGCAAAAACTTATAACTCATAGTGTGAAAAAAAGTTTCTGGGTGGGTTTGTCTGTTTGATTTGTGTTTTTTTTTTTTGTTGTTTTTTGTTGTTTTTTCTGTTTCTTTTTTTAGTAACAGTTAAGGACCCTGAATACAAAACAGTTGGACCTGGTTTCAATGAGCTATCTTCATTTAGGATTTATCCATTTGGAAACTGACAGAAGTTGAATACTGCTTTTAAAACTTTATCAATCAAAAGGAGAAGGTATAAAGCCGTAATTCACAAATAATGGGGCACAAAATAGTCTGGACAGGAGCGTGGCCCATTGACCCTCTTATTGGTCTCCCTAGGGGACAATAAAAAGTGGTCAGCTCAGATTGGGAAATTGGTGCAAAGTTGGAATTTAAATCAACTTTCATTTTCTATCAATGTGACATATTCTCTCTTCTGTTGGAAGTTACATTTTTGACTGTCATTATTTACTGTTTGTAAGTTTTCAATTAAATAAATCTGAGAAATTATAATGTTGCTACTGTGTTGATTTATGTTTTAAAATTTAATATTATGGTTTTATAAATGATAACCAATGGTGTGACTAATTAATAATCAATATTAGTTGAATAAGTAGATGTTAAGAAAATATATTAATACTATTATTTTTCTGTTCAAAATATAAAATTAATTTTGATATTTATCCTTGTTATAATTAATTGTTCTGTCAATCCTGCCATTTTGGTGACTTCATGTTGGAAGGAAAGGGGAGCAAAAAGGTAACATGACACAATAAAGACTTCAATATTTTTCACTATTTGGTCAAAATGACAGCCCACTGAAAGTATTCAGGAATTAGCAAAACTATTGAGTTACATATCCTGCATGTGATTGGATATGTGTTCCATCAATCACATCCATCACAAGGCAATTATAATGACTGTTTTTTGTTTTTCATTTCATTTTATTTTCATTTTAAAGCAAATGTGGTCCAGATCTGTCAGAAATTCTACTAAAGCTGTTAGCATCATTGCTAATGTCTATATGATCAGTCACTTCCTGTAGACCAAGCAGGAGTTCATAAAAACAGGATGCTAAGCAGTGGTAAACTGACCAACAACCACAGACAGGTCGACCAATCAGATCAGACTAGACTCGCGTTGGGGCTTTAAGTGTCAGAAGTTCTTCCAGAGTGCCTCAGATGGACTGAA
The DNA here is from genome assembly GCA_036419115.1 of Scarus forsteni. Taxonomy (NCBI): domain Eukaryota; kingdom Metazoa; phylum Chordata; class Actinopteri; order Labriformes; family Labridae; genus Scarus; species Scarus forsteni. The sequence continues at coordinate 446,407 of JAZDUH010000128.1, read as the reverse complement.
GTAGTTTTTACACCAACTGCCTTTAAAACAGCATATTTAATATTTCATGATCACATGGCAGTATTCTGAGCCCGATCACAGGACTGGCTGTATGTCCTTATGTCCCAGCCAGTGTTGCCATGACTACAAGTCATATTCATAATAGAAAGCTAATGGCCAAGCTATCTATGAAACAAGTCATAGTATAACAAAAAGAGTTCAAATTACTTACTAACCATTATACATTCATTCATTGATTTTCTATACCACTCATCCTTTTCGGGGTTGCAGGGGGGCTGGAGCCTATCCCAGCTGTCATTGGACAAGAGGCGGGGTACACCCTGAAGCAGTAGCCAGTCAATCGCAGGGCCACATAGAGAGACAGACAACCAATCATGCTAAAACTCATAATTAAGGGCAATTTAAATTCACCAATTAACCTAATGAGCATGTTTTTGGTCTGTGGGATGTAACTGGAGTGCCTGGAGGGAACCCAAGCATGCACAGGAAGAACATGCAAACTTCACACAGAAAGGCCCTGACTGATCCAGTGTGTGGCAGTAGCATAACACTTAAGAGTGTCTGCAGGGAGTTAGAGATGCAGAAGCTGTGATGCGTTTAACATAACTTATACAGCAGTAGTGTGAACCCGATGATTGTGTCCTCACTGCAAGTGAAACGCTCCACTGGTTTGTTGACAGTGAGTCAAGATCACCTCTTTCAGGTGAGCTCATGAACCAGGCAGGAAACTCTGACCTGAACCAGAACAACCCTCTCAAACCATCTAGGTGTTAAAGATACCTGAGTCTCTGGGTGGGCCATGGGTTCAGTATGTGACAACAAGGTTTGCTGAACATAAGTGGTTGTGAACTCTAAACCTTATGAACATGAGTTGAGGCAAAACCTTGAATGTGAATGTCTTGAGGTGAAATAATGATGGAGCTGTGTTTCTGTGCTTTTGTATTAAAGAACTGTAAATGATCTTTTGTTAGATGGATCATGTTTAGCTTGATGTTGATAAAAGTGCCAGGGCAGGTTAGCACTGTGCCGACTGAGGAACAATAAAACAAGATAGGTTTGAACACTGATACAGCCAATAAACTTATTCTGAATGAGTTAAAATACTTTCTGAGTGGTTTAAAAAGCAAAGATGGACGATAGAATCCTGTTTGTTTGTGCATCAGATCAAAAGTCTTTCTTTCTGTTATTCAGAGGGACACTAGTTCGCCTTTCTTTTCTATGCGGTTTGTTTCACACATTGTCTGGGAGGAAATGCTGCAGATAGCTCATCTCTATACTGTTGTGGTTCAACATCACACTCTGGCTTTGTGTGCTGCTGTGGGAGCTGAGGGAGCAGCAACGTGTTTTTCAGCAGGAAATGAATGAGGCCAACCTCCCACAAAGATGCCCTTAACAGTCAAAGACCACAAAAAATAAATAAATAAATAAATAAATAATAGTTTCTCAGTCAATTTCATCACCAAAGTTCCATAACAAGTACACATTTTCACACAACACAATAATGTTAATGTTCACTTAAGCAGAGTATAGAGAGGAGTAAGATGATGCATTTGCAACATTTAAATACATATATATTAGAATTATCATTAAAACTAATAAAAAAACAACAGAGGAAAGATGTTAAAGGTCTCATGTCCTGCAAAATCAGTTTTCTTTGCTTTTCGAGGGGGCACTGGGAGCAGAGGAACACGACATCTCTAACCAAACTCAGTTCACAGAGAAATGCTTTTAGCCTCTTGTAAGAAAATGCCCTTAAAAACACTCTGGTCTTTATGGCCTGGTGTTTGTTATATAAGGGCCCTTTTACACTAGCACTTCTTGGCCCTACTCTACTCGGCCCTACTCGATTTGCAGCGTGTTTTCACTAGCCTGGTACCTGCATGTTCGTATGCCTAGAGCAACGTCGTGCCAAAATAAAGGAGTTTGCTTGCTGAAAAACTGAACATTTTTAATATGACTGTTAAACAGTACAGTTTATCAAGTACTGTTTTTATTCAGCTTTAACCTAAAAATAAGTATATTACAATGTTAAACCTTACATGCGTGCAGGTTTCCTCTCACAATAGCAAAACTGACTAAAACCACAGTTGCTAATCTTTTAAGGTTCATTTTATTTTTACTATTTGTTCTTACGTGTTGATCAAAGTCATGTCAAAACTAAGGGGCTTGAAAGTGAAAAGTAAAGCATTGTAAATGTGCCCAATGCAACATTAAACCTCACTAATGCTGTTAATTTATGCCTGCTTTACCTTCTTGGCCCCCTCTGCAGCAGTGCACAGTAGTGTCTGTGTAGGTTAACCTCTGCATGTTCTGTTTAGTTTAACCTATAAACCTCGACTCCAAAAATACTGAACTATCCCTTTAAGACCAAGAGCCACTATTTTCCTCTAACATTCACCAAAGCAAACTAAGCACTAGATGCTGCAGTGAAGATTATTTCTGTAGAAGGACGTACCGTGTCACTGAAAGCTGACCAATCAAATTCATTCTTGTACCTGAGGTGTCAAACAGAATTAGAAAATCTTTCCATTCAATACAGAAACACCGACAGGATGACATCTGCTGTGTTGGTCTGCTTTTTCATGCAGTTGTTCTTGGAGGGGATGGGTGAGCTCTGTTTTTTTGTTTTTACTTGAGCAGAAGTTCTGGATGTTTCTCTAACATTTATCATATTTGAGTGACTTTCTCTCTGATCCACTCCAGGGCAGAATGCTGATCAGAAACCATCCTTCACCCTGCGTCAGGATCAACGTTTTGTCTCAGCTCACACTGGAGAGACCGTGACTCTGACATGTTTCTATGAAGGTGACAATAAAGCCTGGCTTTACTGGTACAAACAAAGTCTGGGGTACAGTCTGAAGCTTATCTCCACTTTCTTCGTCTTAACTAAAAAGACCACTTTTCAGGATGAATTTAAAGATAGTTCTCACTTCACACTCAGCACAGAAAACAAGTCCCATCACCTGACAATCAGAAAACTGCAGACTTCAGATTCAGCCACTTATTACTGTGCAAGGAGCTTCTCATTACTCCTGATCTTTGCAGAGGGCACAGTCGTCACCGTGAAGGGTTCAAGTTTGACCATCCTGCAGAAAATCCAACGGGAAATAGTCCAACATGGAGAGCCCACAACCCTGGACTGCACAGTCCACACTGGGAGCTGTGATGAAGAACACAGGGTTTACTGGTTCAAAAGCTCTGAGAAATCTCATCAGGAAATGATCTACACCTATGGAGGAACAAGAGATGAGTGTAAGGGGGAGAAAAACACCTGTGTCTATAATTTACTGATAAAGAACCTGAACTCCTCTCATGCTGGGACCTACTACTGCGCTGTTGCTTCATGTGGACTCGTTCTGTTTGGAAACGGGACCATGCTGGAGATTAAGGGTGGGTAGTGGACAAAGAGCCGATAAGCGATTAACTAATTCTGGTTGAAGGGCTGAAATATTTGTGTCTGCTGTCTCGCTCCCTCACTGCAGATGAGGACTCTCTGGTCTTGGTTTTTGTCCTGAGTGGAGCTTTGGCAGTCACGACCATTATCGCTGTTTTTTTGGCTTTCTCATTGAACAAGAGAATCAAGAGCAACATCAGCCATCATGCAGGTAAGTGTTACTTCTTTAGAAATGATTCATTTGTGGATGCTTTGGTCAAAGGTCCTAAAATTATCAGTAAAACAAGAGCTGTGACCAAATCCACAGAAAATATGCGCCGAGTGTGCAAATGACTTGAAAATCAGAGCATGAAAAAATGTTCATGAACTGATCTGTGGAGCAGACTGACTCTTGCGTTCACCGATTTCATTTGTAAGCAGGCAGGTGGATTATTCAGAGTTTTAATACAGAATAGATCTCTTCCTGTTTAACTTGCTGCAGACAGCTTATATTCTCAAAAAGCAGCAATATTCACTGTGGGCAGTAAAAGTGGTTCAATTTATTGCCACGCAACAGCATGATCTACACCTATTTTTGGATAAAATATATTTTAATGTATGTAGTGAAATATTTCATACATTGCTGCCATTCATGTACCACCTCCTGATTTTTTTTGTCTATTACTCTGACAGATTTTATCATTTATTAGAGTCAAATTTTCTGATGTTAAATTTAAAAAGAATTAACAATGAATATTTCATTAACTTAAAAACTTAACCTAAAAAAAGGTTTTCATTGCTTTGGCAGTAGAAACATGGATAAATAAATTCTACAGTTTTTAAAACTTAAGAGGGGCAGGGTCAAGCGTGAGAGCTCAAAAGCATGATTAAGTGTGATAGGCACATTGTTTTGCATATAAAACCTCATTTCCACATGGCAGTAACGGAAAATGAAGACATTACCTTTCCAATATTTCCCAGCTTGCCTGATAAATGTTAATTTTGAGCTGCCGTGTCTGGTCATGGACTGTTTTTGACCGATCCAAACAGCTCAGCATAAGGAAAGTCCAAACATTTACAATGAGTTAGATAAATGTCCCCATACAGGTTGTCACATAAAACTCATTAAAGGCACACATTTAACAACCTTCGATGTGAAGTTTGTGTTCTGGCTGAGTGAATAATCCATTACATTCATATTTAAAGATTAACTGAAACATTTCACAGCAGGAAACTTACACACAACTTCACAAAACTTCAACTGACCAATGACAGACCTCTAAACATTTTATTTATCTGCTGATAATGTTTTCTTTTTCTTCAAAATACTAGAATGTTCAGCTTTTTTATTCATGGCATTTTTTTTTAACATTTCTCAGTCCCTGTTACAAACCACATGTTTCTCGAGGCAAGTGGCACTAGAAAATAATATTAATGTCTCCAAAGCAACCGTCAAGCTCTGTCTCTGAGGAGAGATATGTGAATGTTTGACACGTAGTAGTTAATGGTGCAACTGTGAGCCTCATAAATACCCCACTTTTAAAAAATGAAAATTACAGAACAAAACAACATCTGGTCAGTTTAACCCCATTCACACTTGCAAAAAAAAAAATAAATAAATAAATGAAATACAAATGTATACAAATGATCTACAAAATGGTCTACAAATGTGCTGCATGACTGAACATGCAGCACATTTGTAGATCAGCTGCCCTAAAATAATCACCACCACGTTTCATACACTGCTGTTCACGGAGCTGAACAATGCAGCTGTTCTTCTCCGGTGTCATCATTGTGCTCACTGCTATATATTCACTTCCATGCTCTGTAACGGTTCTCTCAACTCCATGCTTTTTAAAAGTATAAATTAAGTTAGGATCTAAATTGAGATGATAGCTTAAAGCTCTGCTGTTGTATTTTGAACACTGACTTCAACTGCACATTTCTCCTGCCGACCTCCCACCCCCGTCACCCCCGTCCTTCTCTGCTGTCCAGCCATTTTGTGTACAGACCCTTTGCACATCCCTCAGCTGTTCAGATCAAAGAGCTGTCACGGTGTCACTGGAGCACAAACATGTCCAACCATCTAGATATTATAAAGGTGGAAAAAAAAACTGTGAAAGAAACTGTCAAAATTCTTATTTCGCCATATCTTGTCTTGTGATGTTGGCGTTTGTCAACTTTAGCTTGGTGTCTACAAAACAGACCAATGTGTTTCCAATGCCCATTTTATTCACCGGGACAACAGCACACTTCACCTGTTGTGCCGAAATTGAAAAGCTCCAATGAGAGACCCACGAGAGTTTTTATGTCCTCATGTTGTTGCACATTTTTAGTGTAACTTGTCAGATTTTAACAAATTACTATTTTGCATTACATACAATAAAAAATACATTTTAGCAAAATAAAAATATCATAAATAAGTTTAGTCTCTTAACACCTTAGATTGTATAATGCAGAGCGGGTGAGGGCACCGAGTCATAATCTCACAAAGGGCACCAAGATAGCGAGAGCTGACCCTGGTTATTCAGATTAAAAACACTTTGCCATAAGTGAAATAGCTTAGCCATATTCAAAGCTAGGATCGCACTAGCAAGACAAATTTTATCATAAGGATATCTAACCTTTTTTTTTTTTATTAAATATATTGTGTTCCAGTGTTGTACCATTTTTTATGAAAAAAAAGCTAATGAAAATGAATAAGTTTGTGCTCATAGACTGCAATAAAAAAAAAATAGATTCACAGTCATAAATATGAACCAGTTCAGTTCTTTTCATGCAGCACTATGCTATACCAAAATTGTTTGACAATGAGCTGCGTACTTTACAAATATCACCTTTAAAGGATGACAAAAGAAAGAGAAATAAAAAATCGTTTATCCAGAAAGTGCAGTTTTGGAAATGGACTATTCACTTTATCACTTGCTCACAATTAGCTGAACAATGTACTATGGTAATACATCCATCTTTCATGTTAAGAGGCTCTCTCTCAGTAAGGGCAAGAAAACGAGAAAGCCGGTGTAGGTGGTGTCTAAGCCTGGGCTTGTATCGTTGATGTGTTTCCAGGTCACGGAAGGTCCTTCCAAAGACCTCATATTCCCCCTTAGATGGGTTCATATATTCCTTTTTAATGACTGCGAGAGTACTTTCCCAGTCACTACTGTTTAAAAAAAACTGCTAGTTAACATAAGCAGTACCCTGGATCCACCTTTATTCTCTTCAGCTGAGACTCTTAGGCTACGTTCACACTGCAGTCAAAAGAGACCTTAGTCAGATTTTTTGGCTCTAATGTGACCTGTATCTGATTTGTTTCTGACAGTGTGAACAGCACAAATCCCATTGAATCTGACATTTTCAAATCAGATTCAGGCCACATTCAAATGGTACTAAATCGGATATGTATCTGATTTTCTCGAATGTGACCGCGGTCTGAACAGTCAGGTCGCACTTCATGTGACTTTGACCTCACACTAGAGCAGCACTTCACCTCGGGACAAATGTTTTCAAAGTCACTTCATGGACAGAACATAATCAGAGATATGATTGTTTAAACATTTATGCATTTTTTCCTAAAATAAGGAGTTTTGGTTGGTTTTCCAGCTACTAGCTTGATTAACAATGCATAAAGGGAGGAGTGATGAGAGAAAGTGAGAGAGTGCTGGGGCGATCGACTGGCGTCTCCATTACACAATTAACGTTAAACGTGAATGAATCATACGTTTGTATTATGATATCTGATAAATTTAGCTTAGAAACACTGCGCCATCTTTTTGAATGGGTTAATCTGGCTAAAATAAGTTTACAGGACAGGAGATACTGATGATCCACTGCTGTCCATCTCACCCGTGCTCATTTGCGCGCCGCTGTATGTGTCTGTGAGACAGCGTCAGTCAGTGAGCAGTCTGCTCCTATCTGATCTGCTCTCAGACAAACCATGAAACATCAGAACAGATGACAAAACTAAGTTTTTGCCTCTTTGTTCACCTATTCAGCGTGCTATGGCTCTGAGATGTTTGGCTCTCAGCGATCTGTCATTGGCAGGGTTGGCGGTAAAGAGCGTCCGCCTTTAGGTTTATAAGAAATAAAATATAGTCATCATTACTTTAATAAGAGCTCACTCAAGGTGAGCTGCTATAACATCAGGTTCTGGGTTTTGGGAACAAACTTCTCCAGCATTGTGAAGCACAGTTTTGCTCTGTGTTTGTTGCCCCTCATCACACCGTGTTGTGCGTGATGTTACTGTTAAACTGAGCATGCATGCCACTGCTGAAGCGTGAGCTGTTCACATCACAGTCTGCAGTCAGGCCATATTTAAAGGTTTAATCTGAACAGCCAAACAAAATAATTAGATCTGAGCAGTAAATCAGAATTGAGCATTAAGGGCTGCTGTGTGAACGTAGCCTTAGTTACAGTTCCTGCTACTTTAATGCCTGATGACAGGTCTGCTCTGTCTTCAGTTCAGCAGTGCTTGTGTTGTCAACATCGTTGCATTCACGCTACCATCTATGCTTTCCAATGGGCTTGCTATAAACTGGTGACAAAACAATGGTTGGACATCACACCGGTAGGTCTGTCAGGAGGGGCCAGGTGATGAGTAGGTTTATCTTGTGCGTCTTAGCAGTGCCCCATTACATGGAGACAAGCTAAACCCACTAAGGGGCCGTTTACATGACGCCGAAAACGGTCAATTCCGCAAACATTTAGTTGTGTTTTGGCCTTCCGTTTAGATGAGACCACCTAAAACGCAAACTTTTGAAAACGCTACCCAGAGCGGAAAGATTTGAATCCGCTCCTCCATCCAGCCTCGTGTAAACACAGCAGAGAGCGTTTCAGAAATGCTGACGTCACCGCATGTGCAGTACTCTTTCACATGGAGGCTGCGCGCGCATACCAGGAACAACAGCAGGTTCCTCTGTCCGTCGAGTAACATGTGAGCATCTTACCGTGCTCGGTTTGTTATCCAGAAAAAACTATCCAGACAGATTTGTTGTCCGAACTGATTTGTTGTCCAAAAAAGAAACTCCTGCTTCTCTGTGCATCTATTCGCCATTGTTGTTTGTGAAAGGTTTTCTTCTTCGTTTGTGTGTTGTAGCAGTGCTGCATCTCTGCAGACCTACACCGCCATCTACTGAACCAGCATGCACACTACAGCAGATTTACAGGGGATTAACTCGGAGTAACACTATCTTTACGTCTTCAAGTCAGGAGTTTCCATGTAAACGGCCCCTAAAAGGCATATTAATCTCAATAAGGAATTAAAATATCAGAGTGTCAGTGGCTTAGTTCAGTTCTTTCTATCATTAATCACAAGTTCAAGGGTTCAAACCCAGCTTTGACTGTCACATGTTGATGTGTCACTGGGCAAGATTCTTGACGCTGGGTCAGCATGTAAATCAGTGTAAAAGAATATGGAAGTGTCAGCTCCTGCTGATCGATAACTTACATAGAAACTTTAAACCGTCACTTCCTCAATGAGAGTAAATGTGAGTAGAGAAGGGCCGTACAAGCGCAAGTCTGTCTACCATTTTCCAAACTTATAGCCAGGTTTAACAAACAGCTTTAATTGCCAAAGTAAAAAAGTTAAAATGTGAGACTTGTTGTTTGTGGCAATGACAAAAGGAAAGCCAGCGAGACACTCGAGAGGACCATTCAATAGTCCATCTGGAAAGAGTCTATAGAGGGCAGACCAGTTCAAAGGCAAATCCAGCGGGTAATTGGGCAATCGTTCTGTCAATCACATTTACTTTGGGCCAATCCAATAATGGGGAGGCTGGCGCAACTGTGCTACAGGACGTGAACCACTTTCTAAAACAAATTCTCATCAAAACATCAAAAGTGAAGCAAAAATATTCTTACCATGAAGAGGTTTGAAGTTTTATTGTTTTTTCAATTAATTAATAAATGTGGTCCAGATCTGAGAAAACTGCTACTGGAGTTGTTAGCATCTATGCTAATCTCCAGAGGAGCAGTCAAAGGATGCTGATTGGACCATGCCGCTCTGGGCCACTCACATTCATTGTAGATTGGAACTTGGCAAGATGGATCCACCTGATGGCGGACACTGAATCAGATGGATCCAGCTGCTGTGCAAGGTTAAAGAAAGCATGTATACAAGATTTACAGAGTTAGGTAATACCCACACATGAGTTATTGGCATATAATCTAATGCTGAGTAAGTCCTACACACAGAATTGGACTAAAATTTAAAAGACATTATTATTATTCTTTTTTAGAGTGTCAAGCAGGAGTGTCTGCTCCATCCACTGGAGATGCAGAGGTAAGTGTCATAACTACTCTGAAAATGTTACATAACATCTGTCAGTAATGTTGTTGCAGTTTCATTTTCAAACATCCATTTTGCCAGGAAAACCTCCACTATGCTGCTTTGAATGTTAATCGACCAAAGAGATCAAGAAGGAACAACCAGAGGAACATCCCAAACAATGATGAATGTGTGTACTCCGGTGTAAAGCTCTGAAACTGTATGATGTATTTTTCACAAGTTCCTTTACTCAAACAGTAATCGTTTACCTGTAATTAAGTGAGTGTCTATATTTGTTAGCATTTTCAACTATATCAAGAAGTTTAAATAAATATATGATCCTGATTTTACATGTTGCTTCATTTTTTAAAACTATTTGAAAATAAAATGAGATCAATCAGTTGTTGCCCAATGGTGATCCAGTAAAGTGTGGTAGATGCTTTGAGGTAGAGTTGCCATGTTGTAGTCTATAATAGCTTGAGGATAGCTTTCTGGGTAACCGTTCCTTCAGCAGTATGCTGATTACCAGGTTCTTACATGATGCTCCATCCTGACGTGACAACTAAGCAAGTGGTGATCCTCAAGTTTGATGTTTGCTTGTCTTACAATGACAATAAAGGCTTTGAGTTTGAGTGTTGCTGGAAGTAACCAACCCTTAAAGTGCTTTCACACCAATTCTGACTGTCACATGTGCCCGTGCTGCAACAGCCAGTCAGCATTGTGTGGTTGTGTGACAACATCAGTGATAGTTAACAACTGTTTTTATTTCAGATTACATTAGAGTGACAATCCATGTGCATGGGAACATCAGTTACCCCTTTTCCACCAAGCTGGTTCCAGAGCTGGTGCTAGTGCTGGTGCTCGAGCTGGTTCACAATTGGTTCAAGTGCGAACCGGTTAAGAACCGTTTGCTTTTCCACAAACGGGTGCCGCCAGAGAGCTATGTCATCACGTCAATGTATACGCCAGTTTCCCATAACAACTAGCGAACAACAATAAACAAAACAATAAACTTACCAGGCTCTGTGGAGGTTTGCTCCATGGTTGTGTCCTCCTGTATAGACTCCAGCATGGCTATGGCCGAATTCAATGCCAGCGCTGCACGCCGGTCGGTCCCTGAGAACAGCATCGAGCATTTTGTAATGCAAGCTGTTAAAGCGTGGCCAACCATTGCCACTACGGCCCAGCTCAGTCTTCTGGTCCCTATATTCTTTCTTTAGCTTCTTCAGCTTCTTTATTATCTGGGTCGATGCTTCTTCTGTTTTTCGCTTACTCCAACCTCGTCTTTTTAAAAATGGCTCTCTTCCGTGTTTTTACTCTGCTAATCCCGCCCCCACCCCCTGACGTAAGCACGTAGCCCCCTACATAACGTGGTTCTTTCTGCTGGCCCAGCAAAGAGTTGGTGCTTGCCAAGCAACGGTTTTGAGAGCCAGCAACCGGTGCTTCGTCTGTGGAGAACCAAAGAACTGGTGCTAAGTCTGGCTCTAGCTCCGAACCAGCCCTGGAACCAGCTTGGTGGAAAAGGGGTAAGTGAGTACAAGGGGTGGAAACCTTTTCAACAGAAGTGGCGGTTCTCTGCAGTCTTGTTCTTCCTTGTCTGGTTTATCAGTAAGAGAGCCCAAAAGGGCCGTCAGCTGCTGGTAGATGAGTCAAAAGTTTACAGTTGGTATAACGTCATCGTATACATACAAATATATGATTGATGATTGATGATATGATATGATCATGTTGAAACTTGAGCAGGCGTGACGTCACTGAGCAACACAATTAAGACAAAATGATCTATTTTTTTGACTTGCAATTTGGGTGAGTGACGCAATCTTGTTGCCAAGTTGCATTCAGTTTGAACACACATGAGGAAGACATGATGGAGAAGGTCCATAAAAGGAAAAGGGTAGAGTGTGCTGAGCTGGTGGCAAACTGTCAAAGAAATGGCTGCCAAGGCTTCACTTGATGCTTGGTTGGACTCTTTAAGGTACAAGGACTGCACAACAAAGAAAGCCACAGAGCATATACTGGAGGCAGCAGCAGAAAAGACCTCCTGGTGACTGTGGATCCAGAGGAAGGATCAGTTGTTGACTGCACCGCTTGGACACGAGCCGGGGACTGATCACCCCTGGTGAGGGTGAGTGTGTATGCTGATTGAAGACCCGAACACCTAGGTACCCCTGGTTCTAGCACTGATGATGTGCAAGCACCACGAGGTGAAGAAAAAACTCAACTGGAACTAAAAACCTCAGCTAACTACCATGTAGTTTTGGCTGTAGTGGCATGTAGTTAATTTTGTTTTACTGACCCAACATAAATGCATCATAATGTAAAACTGACTTTAGAGTGCGTAGCAAAGCAAACCGTGTGTCAACGTGTATTAGCTTGTTTAGCGTAGCTAATTAGCTTCTACACTTGTGCTCTCAGAGTAAAGCTATTGCTTGCTGAATCTAATCTTGAAAATTGGGGTTACATGAAGATTGTCATGATGAACATAACATTATAACTTCATGATTATTTGTACCAAAGTTCTTTTGATAAGGTATTTATCAAAAGAACTGTCTTTTGATTCAAGAACACAATGAAGAACCCCAAAGGCACAGTCAAGGGAACCTGTGTGATGCTAACTTCAAGGTAAACCTAAAGTTAGCATCACTTCTGTTTAACACATTCATACAATATGGTTTTAAGTGTGGTACTAGACTGACCTGCCTGTAGTCCAGACCTGTCCCCCACTGAAAATGTGTGGCGCATTATGAACCGTAAAATACAACAACGGAGACCCTCGACTGTTGAACAACTTAAGCTGTACGTCAGGCAAGAATGGGAAAGAATTCCACCTGAAAAGCTTCAAAAATTGGTCTCCTCAGTTCCCAAACGTTTACTGAGTGTTGTTCAAAGGAAAGGCGATGTAACAGTGGTAAAAATGCTCCTGTGCCAACTTTTATGCAATGTGTTGCTGTCATTAAATTCTAAGTTGATGATCATTTTCAAAAGAAAATAAAGTTTCTCAGTTCGAACATTAAATATCTTGTCTTTGCTGTGTATTCAATTGAATATAAGTTGAAAAGATTTGCAAATCATTACCTCCGCCACGGAGGTTATGTTTTCGGGAGAGTTTGTCCGTCCGTCTGTCCATCCGTCCGTCTGTCCGTCTGTTCGTCTGTCCGTCCGTCCGTCTGTGAACAAAATAACTCAAAAAGTAACGGATGGATTTGGATGAAATTTTCAGAAAATGTTCAGCATGGGAAAAGGAAGAACTAATTCGATTTTAATGTTGATCAGGATCAGCGTCTGGCAGCCATGGCGAAAAATGTGATTTCTGTGAATAACTACTGAACTAAAATAGATATCATTATGAATCCAATGGCTAATGGTATGTTTTCATGGTCAAATAATCTAAATATTTAGGTGAAATAAAGGTAGGAGTAATATTTATGGTCAAAATGACAAAATGGCTGGGGACTGTGGCGCTGGCGGAGGTCTGCGCTCTCCAAGTGCTTTCTAGTTGTATTCTGTTTTTATTTATGATTTACACAACGTGCCAACTTCACTGGTTTTGGGTTTTGTACATTCATTCATTGATTTTCTATACCACTAATCCCTTTCGGGTATGCAGGGGGGCTGGAGCCTATCCCAGCTGTCACTGAGCGAGAGGCGGGGTACATCCTGAACCGGTTGCCAATCAATCACAGGGCCACATAGAGAGAAAGTCAACCATTCACACTCACACAATTTAGAGTCACCAATTAACCTAATGAGCATGTTTTTGGTCTGTGGGAGGAAGCCGAAGTGCCCAGAGGAAACTGAAGCATGCACTGGGGAGGACATGCAAACTTCACAGAAAGGCCCCTGTCTGAACTGGTGATCGAACCGGGGACCTTCTTGCTGTGAGACATGTGCACTACCTGCTGCAGCACTGTTCCACCCTAACCATCATACAGATGAACATATATATCTCTGCTCGACACATCTCAGGGTTTCAATGCAAGCAAACTCACAGCATGAAGAAGAGGAGCTTTCAACGTTCATCAGTGTCTACAGACGGCCACAAAGGAAACGTGTTAGCACGGTAACTTATCACACTCTAACACCTAAGAGTGTCTGCAGGGAGTTAGAGATGCAGAAGCTGTGATGCGTTTAACATAACTTATACAGCAGCAGTGTGAACTCGACGATTGTGTCCTCACTGCAAATGAAACGCTCCACTGGTTTGTTGACAGCGAGTCAAGAGCACCTCTTTCAGGTGAGCTCATGAACCAGGCAGGAAACTCTGACCTGAACCAGAACAACCCTCCCAAACCATCTAGGTGTTAAAGATACCTGAGTCTATGGGTAGGCCATGGGTTCAGTATGTGACAACAAGGTTTGCTGAACATAAGTGATTGTGAACTCTAACTTGACCTCTTGAATGTGAATGTCTTGAGGTGAAATAATGATGGAGCTGTGTTTCTGTGCTTTTGTATTAAAGAACTGTAAATGATCTTTTGTTAGATGGATTATGTTTAGCTTGATAGTGATAAAAGTGCCAGGGCAGGTTAGCACTGTGCTGACTGAAGAACAATAAAACAAGAAGAGCTTGAACCCTGACAGAGCCAATAAACTTATTCTGAATGAGTTAAAATACTTTGAGTGGATTAAAAAGCAAAGATGGACAATAGAATCCTGTTTGTTTGTGCATCAGATCAAAAGTCTTTCTTTCTGTTATTCAGAGGGACACTAGTTCACCTTTCTTTTCTATGTGGTTTGTTTCTCACATTGTTTGGGAGGAAATGCTGCAGATGCCCTTAAAAGTCAAAGACCACAAAAAAAATATATATAAATAGTTTCTCAGTCAATTTCATCAGCAAAGTTCCATAACAAGTGTCAACACATTTTCACACCCGCAACACAATAATGTTAATGTTCACTTAAGCAGTGTATAGAGAGGAGTAGGATGATGCATTTGCAACATTTAAATACATATATATTAGAATTATTATTAAAACTAATAAAAACCAACAGAGAAAAAGATGTTAAAGGTCTCATGTCCTGCAAAATCAGTTTTCTTTGCTTTTAGAGGGGGCACTGGGAGCAGGAGAATACGACATCTCTAACCAAACTCAGTTCACAGAGAATTACTTTCAGCCTCTTGTGAGAAAATGCCCCTTAAAAACACTCTGGTCTTTATGGTCTGGTGTTTGTTATATAATGGCCCTTTTCCACTAGCACTTCTTGGCCCTACTCTACTCGGCCCTACTCGATTTGCAGCGTGTTTCCACTAGCCTGGTACCTCCTAAATCAAGCTAGTTTTAGTACCTACTCCGCTCTGGTTCCACGCGAGCTGAGTCGATTGTAAAAGTGACGTCACCGGCTGCCAGCTACTGATTGGTCAGACAATGTCGTCATCGATGAGTCATGTGCGCGATGACCTAGCATGCTAGCAGTAGCTTCCATTAGCTTACCCTCATACGTCTTTTCTTTGCAGCTCGATTGCTCTCGTCCTCGGCTTCATTCTGTTGTATAGCTTCCAAAACTCTCCTGTGCTTCTCAAGGGGTATTTCTTCTTACCACCTGCAGCCTTCTCCTGCTTTCCTTTTTTACTCGGTTTGTGACAAAAAGCCACGGATTGTTGTCACGCTCAAAATGATGTCACCGCAGTGCTGCTCAGCTGTTTACAGCAACACTGCACCCCGTTTCACAGGCGACCGGGGCTAATGGAAAAGCAGCACAAGGCGAGAAGAGTAGAACCGAGTAGAGTCGAGTAGAGTAGAGTAGGTCTAGAGTAGGTCCTGTGGCCTCCCTGGCCCCTCATATCTGAGTGTTTCCAAATGGGAGGAGAACAGACCTGGATCTGATCCTCTGTAGAGACAAAATTTTTCCACTAATATCCTGGTACCTTATTTCTACCCCAGCCCCTGCACACACCCTGCATGTTCATATGCCTTAAGCAAACTAGTGCCAAAATAAAAGAGTTTGCTAGCTGAAAAGCTGAGCATTTTAATATGATTGTTAAACAGTACACTTTATCAAATACTGTTATTATTCAGCTTTAACCTTAAAATAAGTATTTTATGTGGGGCTTTTGGCCCCATCTGCTACAATGTAAAACCTAACTTCTGTGCACGTTTCCTCTCACAAAAGCAAAACTAACTAAAACCACAGTTGCTAATCTTTTAAGGTTCATTTTATTTTTACTATTTGTTCTTACGTGTTGATCAAAGTCATGTCAAAACTAAGGGGCTTGAAAGTGAAAGGTAAAGCATTGTAAATGTGCCCAGTGCAACATTAAACCTCACTAATGCTGTTAATTTATGCCTGCTTTACCTTCTTGGCCCCCTCTGCAGCTGTGCACAGTAGTGTCTGTGTAGGTTAACCTCTGCATGTTCTGTTTAGTTCAACCTATAAACCTCGATTCCAAAAATACTGAACTATACCTTTAAGACCAAGAACCACTATTTTCCTCTAACATTCACCAAAGCAAACTAAGCACTACATGCTGCAGTGAAGACAGTTTTTTTTTTTTTTCCGTAGGACGTACCGTGACACTGTAAGCTGACCAATCAAATTCATTCTTGTACCTGAGGTGTCAAACAGAATTAGAAAATCTTTCCATTCAATACAGAAACACCGACAGGATGACATCTGCTGTGTTGGTCTGCTTTTTCATGCAGTTGTTCTTGGAGGGGATGGGTGAGTTTGTTTTTTTGTTTTTACTTGAGCAGAAGTTCTGGATGTTTCTCTAACATTTATCATATTTGAGTGACTTTCTCTCTGATCCACTCCAGGGCAGAATGCTGATCAGAAACCATCCTTCACCCTGCGTCAGGATCAGCGTTTTGTCTCAGCTCACTCTGGACACACCGTGACTCTGACATGTTTCTATGAAGGTGACGATTCAGCCTGGCTTTACTGGTACAAACAAAGTCTGGGGGACAATCTGAAGCTCATCTCCACTTTTTACGTCTTAGCTAAAACGATCACTTTTGAGGATGAATTTAAAGACAGTTCTCGCTTCACACTCAGCACAGAAAACAAGTCCCATCACCTGACAATCAGAAACCTGCAGACTTCAGATTCAGCCACTTATTACTGTGCAAGGGTGTTCTCATATGTCCTGATCTTTGCAGAGGGCACAGTCCTCACCGTGAAGGGTTCAAGTTTGACCGTCCAGCCTGTAATCCATCAGGAAATCGTCCAACATGGAGAGTCCACAACTCTGGACTGCACAGTCCACACTGGGAGCTGTGATGAAGAACACAGGGTTTACTGGTTCAAAAGCTCTGAGAAATCTCATCAGGAAATGATCTACACCTATGGAGGGACAAGAGATGAGTGTAAGGGGGAGAAAAACACCTGTGTCTATAATTTACTGATGAAGAACCTGAACTCCTCTCATGCTGGGACCTACTACTGCGCTGTTGCTTCATGTGGACTCGTTCTTTTTGGAAACGGGACCAAGCTGGAGATTAAGGGTGGGTAGAGGACAAAGAGCCGATAAACGATTTAGTAATTCTGGTTGAAGAGCTGAAATATATGTGTCTGCTGTCTCGCTCCCTCGCAGCAGATGAGGACCCTCCGGTCTTGGTTTTTGTCCTGAGTGGAGCTTTGGCAGTCACGACCCTTATCGCTGTTTTTTTGGCTTTCTCATTGAACAAGAGAATCAGGAGCAACATCAGCCAGCATGCAGGTAAGTGTTGCTTCTTTAGAAATGATTCATTTGTGGCTGCTTTGGTCAAGGGTCCTAAAATGATCAGTAAAAATAACAAGAGCTGTGGCCAAATCCACAGAAAATATGCACGAGTGTGCAAATGACTGGAAATTCATTTTCATGCAGGCAGGTGGATTATTCAGAGTTTTAATACAGAATAGATCTCTTCCTGTTTAACTAAGCCCTGCTGCAGACAGCTTATATTCTCAAAAAGCAGCAATATTTACTATAGGCAGTAAAAATGGTGCAATTTATTGCCACGAGACCCCTGTATAAATATCTGCAAAAATTTATTTTTCTCTCTCTCCTCACTCACTCGACGGTTGCCATTTCATATTTTATTCACAAGCTGTACAGTCAAAACAGCATGATCTATTTTTGGATAAAATATACTTTAATGTATTTAGTGAAATATTTCATTCATTGCTGCCATTCACGTACCACCAATATTTTGGCTTTTACACTAACAGATTTTATCATTTATTCGAGTCAAATATTCTGATGTTAAATTTAAAAAGAATAAACAATAAATATGTCATTAACTTAAAAACTTAACCTACAGAAAGGTTTTCATTGCTTTGGCAGTAGAAACATGGTTTCAATAAATTCAGCTCAGCACAAGGATGAGTCCAACATTTACTATGAGTTAGATTAATGTCCCCATACACGTCATTACTAAAAACTAATAATTAAAGGCACACATTTAACAACCTTCGATGTGAAGTTTGTGTTCTGGCTGAGTGAATAATCCATTACATTCATATTTAAAGATTAACAGAAACATTTCACAGCAGGAAACTAACACACAACTCACAACTGACCAATGACAGACCTCTAAACATTTTATTAATCTGTTGATAATGTGTTGTCTTTTTCTTCAAATAATGGAACGTGCAGCTTTTTTATTCATGGCAGGGTTTTTTTTACATTTCTTAGTCCCTGTTCCAAACCACATGTTTCTCGAGGCCAGTGGCACAAGAAAATATGATCGCCTCCTGTCTCTGAGGGGAGATATGTGAATATTTTGACACGTAGTAGTTAATGGTGCCACTGTGAGCCTCATAAGTACCCCACTCTTAGATGACAATTACAGAACAAAACAACATCGGGTCAGCTAAACCCCATTCACACTTGCAAAAAAAAAAAAAAAAAAAAATGAAATTATTCAGACTTTATGCAAATGAGCTGCATGACTGAACACAAACAGCAGAGTTTTTTTGCTCGGTGTAATTTCCTTTAATACCCTCGAATTTTATCTGATTGTAAAGAGGTAAGCTGAAGCAGTGCAGCTGTCCTTCTCCGGTGTGATCATCGTGCACACTGCTTCATATTGACTTCTGGTTGCTGTAATGCTCTGCTTTTTAAAAGTATAAATTAAGTTAGGATCTAAATTGAGATGATAGCTTAAAGCTCTGCCCTGCTGTTGTATTTTGAACACTGACTTCAATTGTAAATTTCTCCTGCCGACCTCCCACCCCAGTCCACCCCTTCCTTCTCTGCTGTCCAGCTATTTTGTGCACAGACCCTTTGCACATCCCTTTGCTTGCAATGCACCACTTTCCATCCATCAGCTGTTCAGGTCAAAGAGCTGTCACAGGGTCACTGGAGCACAAGTCTAACCATCCATTTTTCCATCCATAAAGGTGGAAAAAAACTGTAAAAGAAATTGTCAAATTCTTATTTCACCACATCTTGTCTTTTCTTGTGATGTTGGCCATAGTCAACTTTAGCTTGGTGTTAGAGATTGGGACTCACCTCTCTACAAAAACAGAACAATGTGTGTGCCCATTTTACCCATCAGGGCTCCAGCACACTTCTCCTGTTGTGCTGAAATTGAAGAGCTCTGATGAGAGACCCAGGAGAGTTTTTATGTCCTCATGTTGTTCCACTTTTGTAGCATGTGGACATTCGTCAGGTTTTAACAAATTACTATTTTTTCATTAGATGCATCATGTAGAAAATAAATGATGCATTTTAGCAAAAAATAAAATAAATAAGTATAGTCTCTTAACACCTTAGATTGTATTATGCAGATCTGGTGGGGGCACCGAGTCATAATCTCACAAAGGGCACCAAGATAGCGAGAGCTGGCCCTGGTTATTCAGTTTAAAAACACTTTGGGGGTTTGTCACTAACCTAGATTTGGTGTGGCTGTGGGGGTCAGGTCTCGCTGGCTATGATTATGTGGGGAGCGGGCGGGCGGTGTCGGTGGCTTTTAGGGGTGTGGCTGGGTCCTGGTGCCTGCTGGTGGGGGCCTGGGGCGGTCCCCAAGGGGCGGGTGGGCCCTGCTGGGTCATGTATCCCTTGGCGGACTGCGGTGCGGGATTCATCGGCCTGTTGCTCTCTGGGGGCCTTGGTGTGTCTGGCTGCCTGTGGGGTGCTGCTCTGTGCGGATGGCCCGGGGGCCTCTTTTGGCGCTTGGGCAGCGGTCTCCAGTGCTTATCGCAACTTTGACTTTTCTGGGGGGCAGGTCAGACCTTGACCCCAACACTACGTGTCCACATCACGCCCCACCTGGCCTTCCGGTGGGTGTTTCTCAGAGCCTCATAGGATTGGCTCATTGCTCCCACTCCGGGGAGGGGGCCTGGTCCCGGAGGATTTGGCTCCCGGGGGCTTGGGAGCTTCTGGCCTGCAGTGGAGGGGTGGGGGTGGCTGGGTACTGGGGGTGGGGGTGACTTGGGGCCGGGTGGATGGGTGGTTGGGGAGTACGAGTGCTGTCTGCAGGGGGCTGCCATCCTGGACCCCAGGGTGCTGTCCTTGGTGCCGTTGGGGACCAACGTATATCAGTGTAAAAGAATATGGAAGTGTCAGCTCCTGCTAATCGACAACTTTAAACCGTCACTTTACATGAGAGCAAATGTGGGTAGAGAAGGGCCGTACAAGCACAAGTCTGTCTACCATTTTCCAAACTTATAGCCAGGTTTAACAAACAGCTTTAATTGCCAAAGTAAATAAGTTAAAATGTGAAACTTGTTTGTGGCAATGACATAAGGAAAGCTAGCAAGACACTCGAGAGGACCATTCAATAGTCCATCTGGAAAGAGTCTATAGAGGGCAGACCAATTCAAAGGCAAATCCAGCGGGTAACTGGGCAATCGTTCTGTCAATCATATTTACTTTGGGCCAATCCGATAATGGGGTCGGCTGGCGCAACTGCGCTACAGGACATGAGCAACTTTCTAAAACAAATTCTCAACAAAACATGTCAAAAGTGAAACAAAAATATCCTTATCATGGAGAGGTTTGAAGTTTTATTGTTTTTTTCATTTAATTAATAAATGTGGTCCAGATCTGATAAAAGTGCGACTGGAGTTGTTAGCATCTATGCTAATCTCCAGAGGAGCAGTCAAAGGATGCTGATTGGACCATGCCACTCTGGGCCACTCACATTCATTGAAAATTGGAACTTGGCAAGATGGATCCACCTGATGACAGACACTGAATCAGGTGGATCCAACTGCTGTGCAAGGTTAAAAGAAAGCATGTATACAAGAGTTCTTACAAAGTTTGGCAACACCCACACATGAGTTATTGGCATAGGATCTAATGCTGTGTAAGTCCTACACACAGAATTGGACTAAGATTTAATAGACATTATTATTATTTTTTAGAGTTTCAAGCAGGAGTGTCTGCTCCATCCACTGGAGATGCAGAGGTAAGTGTCATAACTATTCTGAAAATATTTTATAACATCTGTCAGTAATGTTGTTGCAGTTTCATTTTCAAACATCCATCTTGCCAGGAAAACCTCCACTATGCTGCTTTGAGTGTTAATCGACCAAAGAGATCAAGAAGGAACAACCAGAGGAACATCCCAATCAATGATGAATGTGTGTACTCCGGTGTAAAGCTCTGAAACTGAATAACATGTTTTCCATAATTTCCTTTACTCAACCAGTAATCATATACCTGTAATTAAGTGAGTGTCTATATTTGTGAGAATTTTCAACTGTATCAAGAAGTTTAAATAAATATATGATCCTGAGTTACATGCTGCTTCATTTTTTAAAACTATTTTAAAATAAAATGAAATCAATCAGTTGATCAATGGTGATCCAGTTAAGTGTGGTAGATGCCTTGAGGTAGAGTTGCCATGTTGTAGTCTATAATAGCTAGAGGATAGCTTTCTGGGTGACCATTCCTTTGGCAGTATCTTAATTACCAGGTTTTTACCTGATGCTCCACCCTGATGTGACAACTAGGCAAGTGGTGGTCCTCAATTTTGTTGTTTGCTTGTCTTACAATGACAATAAAGGCTTTGAGTTTGAGTATTGCTGGAACTAACCAACCCTTAAAATGCTTTCACACCAAATCTGATTGACACATGTGCCTGCACTGCAACAGCCAGTCAGCGTTGTGTGGGTGTGTGACAACATCTGTGGCAGTTAACAACAGTTTTTATTTCAGATTACATTGGAGAGACAATCCATGTCCACAGGAACATCAGTGAGTACAAGGGTTGGAAACCTTTCAACAGAAGTGGCCTTGCAGAGCAGACAGACCTGCCTGATTCTGAAATCCTGCAGCTCTGTCTTGCTAGCCTCCGTTGTCTAACAAATTCACTCGGCTGAATTCTTAACGGCCCAGTCAGGGACGAGAGGCAGGAGCTGCAGAATGCAGACATGTCGACAACCGGAAGTTGAGAACCGACATGTCGATTAGCCTGTTGTCCTCATGTGTACTCAATGAACCTGGCAAAATCTGCCCTCCTCAGAAGTTTACTTGTAGGGCTTGTCTTTGAAGAGGTTCATGTCACATATAAGTGTTAAATGAATCATCTGTGTGGGACAATTTAGTGTAAGACGATAGTATAAGGCTGTTAGCTATTAGCAGCTAAGTCAGCTGACTAACGGCTAACATCATTAACTGTGGTTAGCTGTTAGCAGCTAAGTTAGCAGCTAACGGCTAACGCTCATTGACTGTTGTTAGCTGTTAGCGGCTAAGCTAGCCGCTATGGCGAATGTCAATGGACTGTTTTTAACAGTTGTTAGCCATTAGATGCTACATCAGCCGCTATGTATGCTTCATTAGGAGGCAACCCTGCTTGATGTGGATTGGTCTGTGATGAATGTCATGAGCCAAACGATTGTCCAATCACAAGCTTGTGTTTTTTTTTTTAGAGTTCTGCCCCTGAAAACTGATTTTAAAGGGCTCCTACCCAGATGGACTAGTGAAACATTCCTATGGCAGATATATGGAGCTGTCCATCTGGCTTGTCAGGTTAGCAGTCCTCTGCAGCCTTGTCCTTGACAGGTTTATCAGTGAGAGAGACCAAAAGGGCCGTCAGCTGCTGGTAGATGAGTCAAAAGTTTACAGTTGGTATAACATCATCGTATACATACAAATATATGATCAACTTTGTATGATATGATATGATCACGGTGAAACTTGAGCAGGCGTTATGTCACTGAGCAACCAAATTAACTATTTACTTATCTATTTTATGGACTTGCAATTTGGGTGAGTGACGCAATCTTGTTGCCAAGTTGCATTCAGTGTAAATGCACATGAGGAAGACATGATGGATGAGGTCCATAAAGGGAAAAGGGCAAAGTGTGCTGAGCTGGTGGCAAACTGTCAAAGAAATGGCTGCCAAGGCTTCACTTGACGCTTGCTTGGACTCTTTTAGGGCTGCACAATAGAAGAGTCACAGAGAACATACTGGAGGCAGGAGCAGGAAAGACATCCTGGTGACTGTGGATCCAGAGGAAGGATCAGCTGTTGACTGCACCGCTTGGACACAAGCCGGGGACTGATCACCCCTGGTGAGGAAGAGTGTGTATTTGTATTTATTTGTATTTATTTTGATCTCCATTAGCTGTAACAAGTACAGTAACAAGTACAGCTACTATTCCTGGAGTCAAGTGTGTATGCTGATTGAAGACCCGAACACCTAGGTACCCCTGGTGCTAGCACTGATGAGGTGCAACCACCACGAGGTGAAGTAAAAACTCAACTGGAACTAAAAATCTCAGCTAACTACCATGTAGTTTTGGCTGGATTAGGAGTTAATAACTCAAATATTAATGTGTAAATAATCAGATAATAGCTGGTAATAAATCAGTTATTACAGTGGAATAAGTCAGTGGTGTCAGCAGAGAAAAAGTGAGAAATGATTACAGATTCTATGGTAATGTATTTTTTATACAAGCAAGATTTCAAGGAGTTCAAGATTTCTGAGTTTACTGTACAGTTTCTTCTTACTTCCATGATGGAAATGAGTGTAATACTGTGGAAAATACATGTTACAAGCCTGTGGTGTAAGTAGATAAGAATGATCTATGATAGAGATGTTACCAGGTAAGTACTCATGTGATATTTTAAGACTCTTGAGGTAAATGAAATACTGTTGATTAACTCTATGGAAAATAACAGTATCAAACAAAGTAATTTCCTGGAAAGTACTATCTAAATATTTGACATGACATGATGAATGTTGTTTTTTGTTACAAAATATGGTAACATAGACCCTGATAAATGAAGTGATCACCACTAATGAATGGGTATAGAGGAGATGTTGCCATGAAATGGTTTCCTAGTTTAATAGGATTTCTACACAAAATTCTTAATTACTATCATAATCCCTTCAGTAGTACATGGTACTTAGCTGAATCTACTGGTTATTGGTCTAGGTTTTTCCTGGTAAACTCAGGAGTTTGTTGAAAGGGATATCGGACTGATCAATGGAATTTCAGGTGTACTTTCTAATAAATTACCTTCTTATTGCATTAAGCTGAAATTTATCCAACAATTCTAGCTAAAAACTGGACTGTTTACACACTGACATCTATGGCAATCTTAATCTGATTTGAACCACCTGGTAGTTGGCTGAGTTGATTGGTAATAATTAATTTTTTCTTCATAATAAGAGCCCGACTCTCTAAGTCTTTATCTCATTATTAGTGATGTACCTAATAATTTCCACAATGATGAATGAATCTTGGTAAATACCTGATTATAAGCAGACATTAAATGGAAGGCTTTCTGCTTTTCGCCCGTAATTACTCACCTAACATTACTTATTCAAGGTTCAGGCAAAATCTAAATGTCCATTTCTCAAAATTAAACACACATGGCAAAAATTGTTGCTACCCTTCCATTAAAGAAATGAAAACACACATGGTCATTAAAATAACTTGAAACTGACAAAAGCAATAATAAATACAAAATAACTGAAAATCAGCTAATAAAAATGAATATTGGTTTTTAATTGTGGTTCAACAGAATTATTACAAAAAATAAACTCATGGAACTGGCCTTGACAAAAATGATGGTACCCTTGACTCAATGCTTTATTGCACAACCTTTTGAGACAATCACTGCAACAAGTACATTTCTGTAACTCTCAATGACACTTTTGCACCAATCCACAGGTATTTTATCCCAGCTGGAGCAAGCTGCTCAGCTGGGCCAAAAAAAGCTGCAGGTTTGAAGGTTGTCTTCTCTAGACTGCATGTTTCAGCTCCTTCCACAAATATTCAATAGAATTTCGATCAGGGATCATAGAAGACCACTTCAGAATAGTCCAGTGTTTTGTTCTGAGCCATTCTTTGGTGTAGCAGCCCCAGAACTTAACTGAGCCTCCTTCATGTTTCGCAGTAAGGATGGTGTTCTTTTCTTTGTATGCTTCATTTTTGCGTCTGTGAACATAGAACTGATGTGTCTTGCCATCTGATTCTGATGTTCTTTGACCTTGGAGTTCACCTCTAATCTCTTGAAGTTGTTGTGGACTCTTTAGTTATCATTCGTATTATCCATCTACTTAATTTGTTTTCAATTTTCCTCTTACGACCACAAGAGAGAGAGATTGGCTTCAGTCCTGTGGACCTTAAACTTCTGAATAGCATGTGCAACTGTAGTCACAGGAACATCAAGCTGCTTGGAGATGGTCTTACAGCCTTTAGCTTCAATATGCTCATCTAGAATTTTCTTTATCTCTTGAGACAAGTTTCTCCTTAGCTTTCTGTGGTCCATGTTCAGTGTGGTACACAACATGATTCTAAAAAGCACAGTGTGTACTCTTCACTCTTTAAATAGGCAGACTGACAGCTTGAGGACACTTGTGATACTAATTCGAGGACACACCTTAGGTTAACATGTCCCTGTGGTTAAACCATTGACAATCTTTTGTAGGAGTACCATCATTTTTGTTGAGGCCAGTTTCATTAGTTTATTTTGTTAAATAATTATGTTGAATAACAATTAAAAAGCAAATTTTGTTTTACTGACCCAATATAAATGCATCATAATGTAAAAACTGACATTAGGTACGTAGCAAAGCGAACCGTGAGTCACCATGTATCAGCTTGTTTAGCATAGCTAATTAGCTTCTACACTTGTGCTCTCAGAGTAAAGCTATTGCTTGCTGAATCTAATCTTGAAAGTTGGGGGTTACATGAAGATTGTCATTATGAACATAACATCATAACTTCATGATTATTTGTACCAAAGTTCTTTTGATAAGGTATTTATCAAAAGAACTGTCTTTTGATTCAAGAACACAATGAAGAACCCCAAAGGCACAGTCAAGGGAACCTGTGTGATGCTAACTTCAAGGTAAACCTAAAGTTAGCATCACTTCTGTTTAACACATTCATACAATCTGGTTTTAAGTGTGGTACTAGACTGACCTGCCTGTAGTCCAGACCTGTCCCCCATTGAAAATGTGTGGCCCATTATGAAGCGTAAAATACAACAATGGAGACCCCGGACTGTTGAACAACTTAAGCTGTACATCAAGCAAGAATGGGAAAGAATTCCACCTGAAAAGCTTCAAAAATTGGTCTCCTCAGTTCCCAAATGTTTACTGAGTGTTGTTCAAAGGAAAGGCGATGTAACACAGTGGCAAAAATGCTCCTGTGCCAACTTTTTTGCAATGTGTTGCTGTCATTAAATTCTAAGTTGACGATTATTTTCAAAAGAAAATAAAGTTTCTCAGTTTGAACATTTAGTATCTTGTCTTTGCTGTGTATTCAATTGAATATAAGTTCAAAAGGATTTGCAAATCATTGTATTCTGTTTTTATTTACGATTTACACAACGTGCCAACTTCACTGGTTTTGGGTTTTGTACATTTATTCATTGATTTTCTATACCACTCATCCCTTTCGGGTTTGCATGGGGGCTGGAGCCTATCCCAGCTGTCATTGAGCGAGAGGCGGGGTACATCCTGAATCGGTTGCCAATCAATCACAGGGCCACATAGAGAGAAAGTCAACCATTCACACTCACACAATTTAGAGTCACCAATTAACCTAATGAGCATGTTTTTGGTCTGTGGGAGGAAGCCTAAGTGCCCGGAGGAAACTGAAGCATGCACTGGGGAGGACATGCAAACTTCACAGAAAGGCCCCTGTCTGAACTGGGGATCGAACTGGGGACCTTCTCGCTGTGAGACATGTGCACCACCTGCTGCAGCACTGTTCCACCTTAACCATCTTACAGATGAACATATTTATCTCTGCTTGACACATCTCAGGTTTTCAATGCAAGCAAACTCACAGCATGAAGAAGAGGAGCTTTCAACGTTCATCAGTGTCTACAGACGGCCACAAAGGAAACATGTTAGCATGGTAACTTATCACACTGAAACACTTAAGAGTGTCTGCAAGGAGTTAGAGATGCAGAAGCTGTGATGCCTGTAACATAACTTATACAGCAGCAGTGTGAACTCGACGATTGTGTCCTCACTGCAAATGAAATGCTCCACTAGTTTGTTGACAGTGAGTCAAGATCACCTCTTTCAGGTGAGCACATGGGCCAAGCAGGAAACTCTGACCTGAACCAGAACAACCCTCCCAAACCATCTAGGTGTTAAAGATACCTGAGTATACAAGTGGACCAGGGTTCAGTATGTGACAACAAGGTTTGCTGAACATAAGTGGTTGTGAACTCTAAACCATATGAACATGAGTTGAGGCAAAACTTGACCTTGAATGTGAATGTCTTGAGGTGAAATAATGATGGAGCTATGTTTCTGTGCTTTTGTATTAAAGAACTGTAAATGATCTTTTGTTAGATGGATCATACTTTGCTTGATAGTGATAAAAGTGCCAGGGCAGGTTAGCACTATGCTGACTGAGGAACAATAAAACAAGAAAGGTTTGAACTCTGACAGAGCCAATAAACTTATTCTGAATGAGTTAAAATACTTTCTGAGTGGTTTAAAAAGCAAAGATGGACGATAGAATCCTGTTTGTGCAGGAAGTGAATGAGGCCGCCCTCCCACACAGATGCCGAATCAGCATCAGAATCCTTTTTATTGTCATTGCACAGTGTACAACGAGATTTCAAGCAGCATCCGTGTATTGCACAATAGTAAAACATTAAAAATATAAAAAAAAAAAATCTAACAGTAGTGCAAGTTTAAAAGAAGAATATAAATAGAAAGATAATTATATATAGAAAAGGATTTTGCAGTATTGGCAGTTATTGCACATTTCCATGAGTGTGTTTGTGTGCGTGTCAGTGACTCTTTCTGTTCAGTGCAGTGATGGCTTGTGGAAAGAAACTGTTTCTTAGTCTGTATGTCCTTGTTCTGATAGACCTGTAGCGCCTGCCAGAGGGTAACATGTGCTGGGTGGGTATTGTCTGTTTTGATTGCCTGGGCTCTGCTGAGGCAGCGGGATGTGTATATGTCTCTGAGGGAGGGTAGGGGGCATCCGATGATCTTTTCAGCTGTCCTGACCACTCTCTGTAGCCTCTGCCTATCTACCTCGGTGCAGTGGGAGAACCACACTTTGATGCAGTCGGTTAAGATGCTCTCGATGGTGGAGCGGTAGAAGGTCACCAGCAGCTTCTCACAGATGTTACTTTTCCTGAGTACTCTCAGGAAATGCAGACGCTGCTGTGCCTTTTTGAAGACAGCTGAGGTGTTTGCAGACCAGGAGAGGTTGTCAGTGATCATGGTGCCCAGGAAGGTGGAGGTGTGGACCCTCTCTACTGGATCCCCATGTCTGAAGAGGGGAGATGGATCAGACCTGAGTTTCCTAAAATCCAGTATCACTTCTTTGGTCTTTGTGGTTTTCAGAGACAGGTTGTTTGCCGAGCACCACTCAGCCAGTTTCAGGACTTCATCCCTGTAGGCAGACTCGTCGCCCCCGGTGATCAGTCCCACCCACGTTGTGTCATCCGCAAACTTAACGAAGGTGTTGCTGGAGTTGGCAGGTCTGCAGTCCGTGGTGTAGATGGTGTAGAGCAGTGGACTCAGCACACACCCTTGTGGAGAACCTGTGCTCAGTGACCGGGTGGAGGACTGGTGGGGTCCCAGTTCAACCGTCTGGGGTCGGTTTGTCAGGAAGTCTTTGATCCAGGTCCAGGTGAGTAGGGGGAGTCCCAGATCGGTCAGTTTTCTGACCAGGATGTCAGGGATGATCGTGTTAAAGGCTGAGCTGTAGTCAACGAAGAGCATCCTGACGTAGCTCTCCCGATGTTCTAAGTGGCTCAGCGCAGTGTGCAGTGTGATGGCTATGGCGTCCTCTGTTGACCTGTTTGTTCTGTAAGCAAACTGATGGGGGTCAAAAGAGGAAGGGAGGCAGGTCATGATGTGGTTGAGAACCAGCCGTTCCAGGCACTTGGTGATGATGGGTGTGAGTGCAACTGGGCGGTAGTCGTTGTGGCTGACGGTGGCAGATTTCTTTGGCACTGGGATGATGGTGGCGGACTTCAGGCAAGCTGGGATGGTGGACTGTGTCAGGGAGAGGTTGAAGATTTTGGTGAAGACCTGCGAGAGTTGTGGGCCTTGAGCACCTTCCCTGGTGCACCGTCGGGTCCAGAAGCTTTCCTGGGTTCACCTTTTTCAGCATCCTTTCCATCTCATGTGCCTGCACAGTCAGTGGTTGAGAGCTGGAAGTTTGATGTGGCTGGGGGAATGTGTTTGCAGACTTTTGGGCAGGGGTCTCAAAGCGTGCAAAGGAGTTTAACTCCTCCAGTAGCGGTGCTCGAGACCACTTCTGAGTTTGTATGACCTTTAAAGTTTGTGATCTGCTGAATTCCCTGCCACACCAGCCGAGAGTTGTCAGAGAGGTGGCTTTCAATCCTTTGTCTGTGCTCTGCTTTCGCTTTCCTGATTCCTTTCTTCAGGTCAGCTCTGGCAGCACTGTACAGTTCCTTCTTTCCAGACCTGAAGGCGGTGTCGCGGTCTTTGAGGAGTGTCTTGACCTGGCTGTTCATCCAGGGCTTCTGATTAAGGAACACTCAGATGCGTTTATCCACTGTTACATTCCCCATACAGAACTTGATGTAGGATAGTACAGCCTCTGTGTGTAGGAACAGGTCCTGATGTTCACTGATTGATTGATTGATTGATTTTATTTATTATTGTGTCATGCATATACAATATGCCCAGCCCAGCGAGCTTACAAGACACCATTTTTTAGTCAAGTTCAGAGGTCATTGTAGACATTTACAAAGAGGAAATAATAATCTCATAAAAATAAACTATCCTGACGTTTTTTCCAAGCTCTGGATACAAAGGAGGCCAATTTATAAATATTATAACTAAACAACCATTTCAGTCTTTCATCGTCAGTACACCAAAACATATCTGATGAATGAAATGTACGTTAAAAGGCCAGAGGAGCTCTCAACTCATCGTAAAAAGGACAATACAAAAGAAAATGTGCTTCGTTCTCGACTTCACCTAATTCACATAATTCACAAAGTCTGTGTTCCTCCTGGATGTTTTTAAATCTGCCAACTTCAAGAGCAAGTGGGAGGATTCCTGTTCTCAACTGAGCAACTAAAGATCTTTGACTTCTTGTTAAATTAGCTGTTACATAAGATTCATGGCCATAACTTTGTTTAATTTGGATGTATGTTCTTCATTTTGCTTTTAACAAAATTTCATTGAGCCATTTTTGCTCAAACTTGGCAACAAGTTTCTCCCTAATTTTGTTCACACTGTAAACAAGATTGTTTCGGTAGACATACTGTAATTCTGCTTCCTCAAAAATAGAAAGGAGTTCTGTAGCCCAAGGGGAGTTCTGCATTTTACTAAAAATAAAAATCTTCTTATTGATCCTATTTTCTGTCATTTTAATAAATCGATTCCAAAGTCTGATCATTTCACATTTTCTCACTATTGATCCAGGAATCCCACCCATGTCACCCTGAGCAGCTAGAATAGGGGCAAATTTATGGATACCTAAAAAATATCGTATCGCTCTGTTTTGAACAGCATCTGAACTTTTACTTTCTTTGTACCCCCATATACCTGCTGCATAATTTAAAACAGGAGAAACACAAGCTTCAAACAGATGTGTGTAGGTGGCATACCCAAGATCTTTACAGATTTTAAGCTTATTAACAACAGACCCCAGTGCTCTTCCGGCTGAACCAGACAGAAGTTTTATTCCAGCTTCATAGGTCATAAACTCATCAAGACAGAAACCCAGATACTTATATTCAGGTGTATATTCTAAAACAGAAGTCCCAAGAAGGAAAGTATTCTTACTTCTTGGGGTGCCTTTCTTTCTGAAATGAATTATCTGTGTTTTCTTTTGATTTATTGTCAGTCTCCATCTATGGCACCAGGTATTCAACAAATTCAGTAGGTACTGTAAATCATCTTCTGATTCAGCAAGCAGAGCAATGTCATCTGCGTACAATAGGATACCCAAAGTAATATTACCTAAATGAATCCCTACTTCAGAGTTTTTTATTTCAACAGCCAAGTCATTTATATATAGAGAAAACAAAGTGGGGGACAAAACATCTCCCTGTTTTACACCAGAGGAGGTTTGGAACCAACCAGTTTTAAAATCATTCACTTTAATACAGGCAACAGAGCATCTATAGAGTGACTTCAAAGCTTGATAAAATTTGCCCTTCACCCCTGCCTTCAAAAGTTTTAGGGCAAGTAAGTCTCTGTTAACCCAATCAAAGGCCTTTTGAAAATCCGCAAAAGTAGATTTGTTTTCAGCAATTCTGGTTCTAACAATTGTTGAAATTGAATGAATGTGGTCAATGCAGGCTCGGTCTCTTCTAAACCCGTTCTGTTCATCAACTAAGTATTCTACAGTTTCCAAATATCGGGTCAGCCTAACAT
The DNA here is from genome assembly GCA_036419115.1 of Scarus forsteni. Classification (NCBI taxonomy): domain Eukaryota; kingdom Metazoa; phylum Chordata; class Actinopteri; order Labriformes; family Labridae; genus Scarus; species Scarus forsteni. The sequence continues at coordinate 415,047 of JAZDUH010000128.1, read as the reverse complement.
TCAAAATACTAGAGTATAACTTATACACTGTACTGAGGAGACTAATTCCTCGATAATTGAGGGGTATTCTTAGATCACTTCCCAGTGATTTTGGTATAGGTTTGATTATTGATTTGTACCATACAGAAGGGACAACACTGTATTTAAAACAGAACCCAAACAGAGAGAGAAGGACGTTTAGAAGAGATGGTGCCTTTATGCCTCATTTGGGATTTCCTCCACACCCACAGATTTTCCAGGCTTGGATTTATTTACTGCAGCTCTCACTTCTTCTAGGGTGATGATGATAATTCAGAAACAAGTTTGGTGGATATTTTGCATCAGTCATATTTCTTTCTAGCTCATCTTTTAAATGGCACGCTTCTTTAAAAAATATATCATCAAATTTAGCTGAAATATGATTTCCTGAATACAATTCAGAAAAATCTTGCTCCCACTTTTGAATTACTAAATCTTTTCTATATTCAATAACACCATTACTCAAAACAGTTTCTACAGGAATCTTTTGTATTCTCCTGGGTCCCAGTTTATTTATTTATTTCCAAAACTGTTGTGGGTTATTAGTCTGTAAATAATCAAATTTCAGGGACTGCCCTCTCAAAAATTTCCTTTTACAGAGCCGTAACTCTGGATCAAATGCAAATTGTGCTTCTCTATATTTGCACCTCAAAAGCTGTCTACTTGCAGATTTACATCTAAGAAATTTCCTTTCAGCTTTTTGCTTATCATTCCATAACTTTTTAAGCTGCAAATTCCAATATGGCTTAGCACTCCCCTGTCTCCAGCAGTTTTTCTCTACTCTTAAGTTTTTGCCTTGATGTTTATCTATTTCTGCTGTTAGTACATCACAAAATTCATTATACCAACTATCAATACTACTTTGTGTACTTTTACAATTTTCAATTTTCCTCATCAAATCTGATAATACATAGCAACATGTGTTAGAAGACAGAAAATTGTCTGGAAAATTTCTGCATCTTTTTATTTTAGTGGTAGGTGAATTTTCTTCTTCTTGTATTTGACCTATTGTTTTAAATTTTAGCAGTAATACAGAGTGGTCAGGCAAATGAGATCTCTCCCCTATTAAATCTTTACAAGTCCTTGCGTTTTGATCCATCAGTTCCGTTGCAGTGATAACTTTAAACTCAAGACAGGAGTCAATGCAGTCATGTGGTGTTATTATATAATCTACCACAGCTTTACCCTGACTGATATCGACATAAAATTATCATCCTGTGGGTTTACCCTGCCATTCAAGACACAGCATTTAGAGTCCCTAAGAAATTCAAGAAATGATTCACCATGGCTGTTAGAGCACTGATCAAGAGCAACTCTGGGAAGAATATTGTCTAAATCCCAAATGCAATCCTGTTTATTTGCAATACGACTATTTAAGTCTCCACAAATGTAAATTGAGTCTGAATCAGAAGCATAAACTTGAGTTAACAAATGACAAAAGAACGAATTACAGTCTCTTCCCCTTGTAGATCCCTGGGGTGGCAAATAACACGAGAAAATCACAAACTTATGTAGCAGCTCTCGATGTAGAAACCGAACTCCAATAATACCATCTATAGATTTTTCCATAACCTCCACTTTGAAGAAATTAAAGAGTTCATTTTTAACCAGAAGACACTCCATTCAGTGTACTGGAAACAGTGCTGGAGTTGAGGAAGGGCATCTTCAGGCCAGGTTGTGATGGTCTTGGTCACTGGAGTTGTGCTTCTTCTTAGCGGTGTGTCAGCAGGGGCAAGGAGCAGAGAGAGGTGGTCTGACTGGCCTAAGTGTGGCAGTTGTATGGCTCTATATGCATGTTTAATGTTTGTGTAGATGTGATCTAAAGTGTTTTCCCCTCTGGTAGCACAGCTTAAATGTTGATAGAATTTAGGCAGGACAGACTTCAGGCTTGCCTGGTTAAAGTCTCCTGCAACAATGTGTACGCCGTCGGGGTGAGACTGCTGTAGTTCATTTAATACGTCTGATAATAGCGCGAGAGTTATGCTAGTGTAAGCATCGAGTGGTACATAAACAGCCATGATTAGCACAGCTGTTAGCACCCTGGGCAGAAAAAAACGGACAGGCTTTAACCGAAATGAACTCTTTGTCCGGTGAGCAATGTGTGTGCATAATTATGTTATTTGTAGACCAGTTGTCGTGTACGTAAATACACATGCCACCTCCACTCCTCTTACCAGAGTCACTGTTGCAACTTAGAAGTCAAGACCACAAAACAACACATTGATATTTTAGTTTCTCAGTCAATTTCACCATCAAAGTTCCATAACAAGTACACATTTTCACACCCACAACACAATAATGTTAATGTTCACTTAAGCAGTGTATAGAGAGGAGGAAGATGATGCATTTTCCAACATTTAAATACATATATATTAGAATTATTATTAAAACAAAAAAAAACAACAGATAAAAGATGTTAAAGGTCTAATGTCCTGCAAAATCAGTTTTCTTTGCTTTTAGAGGGGGCACTGGGAGCAGAGGAACACGACATCTCTAACCAAAACTCAGTTCACAGAGAATTACTTTCAGCCTCTTGACAGAAAATGCCCCTTAAAAACACTCTGGTCTTTATGGTCTGGTGTTTGTTATATGATGGCCCTTTTCCACTAGCATGCCTTGGTCCTACTCTACTCGGCCCTACTCGATTTGCAGCGTGTTTCCACTAGCCTGGTACCTCCTAAAACAAGCTAGTCTTAGTACCTACTCCGCTCTGGTTCCAAGCGAGCTGAGTCGATAGTAAAAAGCAGCGTCACCGACTGCGGCTACTGATTGGTCAGACAATGTCGTCATCAATGAGTTATGTCGCGACTACCTAGCATGCTAGCAGTAGCTACCGTTAGCTTACCCTCATCGTCTTTGCAGCTCTATTGCTCTCGTCCTCGGCTTCATTCTGTTGTATAGCTTCCAAAACTCTCCTGTGCTTCTCAAGGGGTATTTCTTCTTGCCACCTGCAGCCTTCTCCTGCTTTCCTTTTTTACTCAGTTTGTGATGAAAAGCCACAGATTGTTGTGTCGCGCTCAAAATGACGTCACCGCAGTGCCGCTCAGCTGTTTACAGCGACACTGCACCCCGTTGGTCAGACGACTGGGGCTAATGGACAAGCAGCACAAGGCGAGTGGAGTAGAACCAGGTAGAGTCGAGTAGAGTAGAGTAGGGCTAATGGAAAAGGGCCATAACTGTACAGCCTCCACCTGGCAGATGCCATGACTGTGTTTAAAATCTGCTCTGCCCTCTCATTTGACATAATTTCAGCCACCAATCAACAGAGAGCTGATAATCATGGTTTCCTGTGGCCTCCCCGGCCCCTCATATCTAAGTGTTTCCAAATGGGAGGAGAACAGACCTGGATCTGATCCTCTGTAGAGACAAAATTTTTCCACTAATATCCTGGTACCTTATGCCCACTTCAACCCCTGCACACACCCTGCATGTTCGTATGCCTTGAGCAAAGTAGTCCCAAAATAAAGGAGTTTGCTTGCTGAAAAGCTGAGCATTTTTAATATGATTGTTAAACAGTACACTTTATCAAATACTGTTTTTATTCAGCTTTAACCTTAAAATAAGTATATTACAATGTTCAACCTTACATCTGTGCAGGCTTCCTCTCACAAAAGCAAAACTGACTAAAACCACAGTTGCTAATCTTTTGAGGTTTATTTCACTTTTACTATTTGTTCTTATGTCTTGAGCAAAGTCATGCCAAAACTAAGGGGCTTGAAAGTGAAAAGTAAAGCATTGTAAATGTGCCCAGTGCAACATTAAACCTCACTAATGCTGTTAATTTATGCCTGCTTTACCTTCTTGGCCCCCTCTGCAGCAGTGCACAGTAGTGTCTGTGTAGGTTAACCTCTGCATGTTCTGTTTAGTTTAACCTATAAACCTCGACTTCAAAAATACTGAACTATCCCTTTAAGACCAAGAGCCACTATTTTCCTCTAACATTCACCAAAGCAAACTAAGCACTGCATGCTGCAGTGAAGACAGTTTTCTTTTTTTTTTTTTTCCGTAGGACGTACCGTGACACTGTAAGCTGACCAATCAAATGCATTCTTGTACCTGAGGTGTCAAACAGAATTAGAAAATCTTTCCATTCAATACAGAAACACCGACAGGATGACATCATGTTTCTATGAAGGTGAAGATTCAGCCTGGCTTTACTGGTACAAACAAAGTCTAGGGGAGAATCTGAAGCTTATCTCCACTTTTCACGTCTTAACTAAAAAGACAACTTTTCATGATGGATTTAAAGACAGTTCTCGCTTCACACTCAGCACAGAAAACAAGTCCCATCACCTGACAATCAGAAAACTGCAGACTTCAGATTCAGCCACTTATTACTGCGCAAGGTTGTTCGCATATGTCCTGATCTTTGCAGAGGGCACAACCCTCACCGTGAAGGATTCAAGTTTGACCGTCCAGCCTGAAATCCATCAGGATATAGTCCAATATGGAAAGTCCACAACTCTGAACTGCACAGTCCACACTGGGAGCTGCGATGAAGAACACAGGGTTTACTGGTTCAAAACCTCTGAGAAATCTCATCAGGAAATGATCTACATCTATGGAGGGACAGGAGATGAGTGTAAGGGGGAGAAAAACACCTGTGTCTATAATTTACTGATGAAGAACCTGAACTCCTCTCATGCTGGGACCTACTACTGCGCTGTTGCTTCATGTGGACTTGTTCTGTTTGGAAACGGGACCACGCTGGATGTTAAAGGTGGGTAGTGGACAACAGGCTGATAATCGATTCACTAATTCTGGTTGAAGGGCTGAATTATTTGTGTCTACTGTCTCGCTCCCTCACTGCAGATGAGGACCCTCCGGTCTTGGTTTTTGTCCTGAGTGGAGCTTTGGCAGTCACGACCCTTATCGCTGTTTTTTTGGCTTTCTCATTCAGCAAGAGAATCAAGAGCAACATCAGCCATCGTGCAGGTAAGTGTTACTTCTTTAGAAATTTGCATTTGTGGCTGCTTTGGTCAAAGGTCCTAAAATTATCAATAAAACAAGAGCTGTGTCCAAATCCACAGAAAATATGCATGGGTGTGCAAATGACTGGAAAGACAGAGCATGTAAAAATGTTCATGAACTGATCTGTCGAGCAGACTGACTCTTGGGTTCACCGATGTCATTTTCATGCAGACAGGTGGATTATTCAGAGTTTTAATACAGAATAGATGTCCTGTTTAACCAAAGCCAAGCTGTAGACAGCTTATATTCTCAAAAAGCAGCAATATTTACTTTAGGCAGTAAAAGTGGTGCAATTTATTGCCACAAGACCCGTTTAAAAAAACTGCAAAATTTCTATTTCTCTCTCTCCTCTCTTACTCAGTTATTGCCATTTCAAATATTATTCACAAGCTGCACAGTCGAAACAGCATGGTCTATTTTTGGATAAAATATATTTTAATGTATGTAGTGAAATATTTCATACATTGCTGCCATTCGCGTGCCACCATTTTTTTTGTCTATTACACTGATAGATTTTATCATCTATTAGAGTCAAATTTTCTGATGTTAAATTTAAAAAGAATAAACAATGTATATGTCATTAACTTAAAAACTTAACCTAAAAAAAGTTTTCATTGCTTTGGCAGTAGAAACATGGTTTCAATAAATTCTACAGTTTTTAAAACTTAAGAGGGGCAGGGTCAAGCCTGAGAGCTCAAAAGCACGACGAAGTGTGATAGGCACATTGTTACGCATATAAAACCTCATTTACACATGGAAATAAGGGAAAATGAAGACATTATCTTTCCAATATCACCCAGCTTGCCTGTTAAATGTTAATTTTGAGCTGCTGTGTCTGGTCATGAAATGTTTCTGATCGATCCAAACAGCTCAGCATAAGGAAAGTCCAACATTTACTATGAGTTAGATAAATGTCCCCATACAGGTTGCTACATAAAACTAATAATTAAAGGCGCACATTTAACAACCTTCGATGTAAAGTCTGTATTCTGGCTGAGTGAATAATCCATTACATTCATATTTAAAGATTAATAGAAACATTTCACAGCAGGAAACTTACACACAATTCACAACTGACCAATGACAGACCTCGAAACATTTTATCTGATATTGTGTTTTCTTTTTATTCAAAATACTAGAATGTGCAGCTTTCTTATTCATGGCAGTTTTTTAAGATTTGTCAGTCCCTGTTACAAACCACATGCTTCTCGAGGCAAGTGGCACAAGAAAATATGATCGCCTCCAAAACAACCATCAAGCTCTGTCTCTGAGGGGAGATATGTGAATGTTTTGATGCATAGCAGTAAATGGTGCCACTGTGAGCCTCATAAGTACCCCACTCTAAGGTGAAAATTACAGAACAAAACAACATCGGGTCAGCTAAACCCCATTCACACTTGCAAAAAAACCTGAAATTATTCAGACTTTATGCAAATGAGCTGCATGTGTGAACACAGAGTTTTTTGCTCGGTGGAATTTCCTTGAATCCCCTCAAATTTTATCTAATTGTAAAGAGGTAAGCTGAAGCAGTGCAGCTGTTCTTCTCCGGTGTGATCATCGTGCACACTGCTTCATATTGACTTCTGGTTGCTGTAATGCTCTGCTTTTTTAAAGTATAAATTAAGTTAGGATCTAAATTGAGATGATAGTTTAAAGCTCTACTCTTCTGTTGTATTTTGAACACTGACTTCAACTGTAAATTTCTCCTGCGGACCTCCCACCCCCGTCCACCCCTTCCTTCTCTGCTGTCCAGCTATTTTGTGCATAGACCCTTTGCACATCCCTTTGCCTGCAATGCACCACTTTCCATCCATCAGCTGTTCAGGTCAAAGAGCTGTCACAGGGTCACTGGAGCACAAACATGTCCAACCATCTATATATTATGAAGGTGGAAAAAACTTTAAAAGAAATTGTCAAAATTCTAATTTCACCACATCTTGTCTTGTGATGTTGGCCTTTGTCAACTTTAGCTTGGTGTTGGAGATTGGGACTCACCTCTCTACAAAAACAGTACAATGTGTTTCCAGTGCCCAATAGACCAACCAGGACTACAGATATTAACAAACTACTACATTAGATGTATCATGTAGAAAATAAATGACACATTTCAGCAAAAGAAAAATGCTGTAAATAAGTATACTCTCTTTACACCTTAGATTGTATAATGCAGATCTGGTGGGGGCGCCGAGTCATAATCTCACAAAGGGCACCAAGATAGCGAGAGCTGGCCCTGGTTATTCAGTTTAAAAACACTTTGCCTTAAGTGAAATAGCTTAGTCGTATTAAAAGCTAGGGTCACACTAGCAAGACAAGTTTTATTATGAAGATATCTAACCAGATTTTTTTTCTGTTAAATATCCTGTGCTCCAGTGTTGTACCAGTTTTTATAAAATAAGCTAATTAAAATTAACAAGTTTGTGCTCATGGACAGAACATGATCAGAGGTTAATATAGACATGATTGTTAAAGCGTTTATGCATTTTTTCATAAAATATTGAGTTTTAGTTGGTTTTCCAGCTCCAAGCTTGATTAACAATGGATAAAGGGAGGAGTGATGAGAAAAAGTGAGAGAGCGCTGGGGCGATCGACTGGTGTCTTTATTACACGCACAATTAACAATTAACATGAATGAATCATATGTTTGTATTATGATATCTGATGAACTTAGTTTATTAACACTGCGCCAACTTTTTAAATGGATTTATCAGGCTAAAATAACAATTTAAAGGACGCTGTTGATCCACTGCTGTCCATCTCATCCGTGTGCAATTGCGCGATGCCGAATGTTTCTACGAGACAGCGTCTGTCAGAGAATAGCCTGTTCCTGTCTGATCTGCTCTCAGACAAACTAAGAAACATCAGAACAGATGACAAAGCTAAGTTTTTGCCTCTTTGTTCACCTGTTCAGCGCTCTATGGCTCTGAGATGTTGGCTCTCAGCGATCTCTCATCGGCAGGGTCGACAGGAAAGAGCGTCTGCCTTCAGGTTTATAAGAAATAAAATATAGCCATAATTACTTTAATAAAAGCTCACTCAAGGTGAGCTTCTGTAACATCAGGTTCTGGGTTATGGGAACAAACTTCTCCAGCATCGTGAAGCACAGTTTTGCTCTGTGTTTGTTGCCCCTCATCACTCTGTTCTGTGCCTGATGTCATTAATGTTAAACTGAGCCTGTGTGTCACTGCTGAAGTGTAAGCTGTTCACATCACAGTCTGCAGTCAGGCCACATTTACAGGTGTAGTCTAAACAGCCAAACAAAATAATCCGATTTGAGCAATAATGGCTGCAGTGTAAACGTAGTCTTTGCTAAAGCTCCTGCTACTTTAATGCCTGATGACAGGTCTGCTCTGTCTTCAGTTCAGCAGTGCTTGTGTTGTCAATCTTTTTGCATTCACTTTACCATCCATGCTTTCCAATGGGCTTGCTATAAACTGGTGACAAAACAATGGTCGGACAGCACACTGGTAGGTCTGTCAGGAGGGGCCAGGTGATGAGTAGGTGTATCTTGTGCGTCTTAGCAGTGCCCCATTACATGGAGATGAGCAAAACCCACCAAAAACATTATATCTCAATAAAGAATTAAAATATCAGCGTGTCAGTGGCTTAGTCCAGTTCTTTCTATTATCAATCACAAGTTCAAGGGTTCAAGCCCAGCTTTGACTGTCACATGGTGATGTGTCACTGGGCAAAATTCTTGACGCTGGGTCAGCATGTAAATCAGTGTAAAAGAATATGGAAGTGTCAGCTCCTGCTGATTGACAACTTTAAACCATCACTTCCTCAATGAGAGTAAATGTGGGTAGAGAAGGGCCGTACAAGCGCAAGTCTGTCTACCATTTTCCAAACTTATAGCCAGGTTTAACAAACAGCTTTAATTGCCAAAGTCTAAAAAGTTAAAATGTGAAACTTGTTTGTGGCAATGACATAGGGAAAGCTCGCAAGACACTCTAGAGGACCATTCAATAGTCCATCTGGAAAGAGTCTATAGAGGGCAGACCAATTCAAAGGCAAATCCAGCGGGTAATTGGGCAATCGTTCTGTCAATCACATTTATTTTGGGCCAATCAGATAATGGGGTAGGCTGGTGCAACTGCGCTACAGGACGTGAACCACTTTCTAAAACAAATTCTCATCAAAACATGTCAAAAGTGAAGCAAAAATATCTTTACAATGAAGTAAAGATTTATTGTTTTTTCATGTAATTAACAAATGTGGTCCAGATCTGATAAAACTGCTACTGGAGTTGTTAGCATCTATGCTAATCTCCAGACAAGCAGTCAAAGGATGCTGATGGACCATGCCACTCTGGGCCACTCACATTCCTTGTAGATTGGAACTGGGCAAGAAGGATCCACCTGATGGCAGACACTGAATCAGGTGGATCCAGCTGCTGTGCAAGGTTAAAAGAAAGCATGTATACAAGAGTTCTTACAAAGTTTGGCAACACCCACACACGAGTTATTGGCATAGGATCTAATGCTGAGTAAGTTCTACACACAGAATTGGACTAAGATTTAAAAGACATTTTTTTGTTTTTGTTGTTTTCATTGTCAGAGTGTCAAGCAGGAGTGTCTGCTCCATCCACTGGAGATGCAGAGGTAAATGTCATAACTATTCTGAACATATTTTATAACATCTGTCAGTAATGTTGTTGAAGTTTCATTTTCAAACATCCATCTTGCCAGGAAAACCTCCACTATGCTGCTTTGAATGTTAATCGACCAAAGAGATCAAGAAGGAACAATCAGAGGAACATCCCAAACAATGATGAATGTGTGTACTCCGGTGTAAAGCTCTGAAACTGAATAATACGTTTTTTATAATTTTCTTAACTCAAACAGTAATCATATACCTGTAATTAAGTGAGTGTCTATATTTGTGGGCATTTTCAACTGTATCAAGAAGTTTAAATAAATATATGATCCTGAGTTACATGCTGCTTCATTTTTTAAAACTATCTTAAAATAAAATGATATCAATCAGTTGTTGTCCAATGCTGATCCAGTTAAGTGTGGTAGATGCTTTGAGGTAGAGTTGCCATGTTGTAGTCTATAATAGCTAGAGGATAGCTTTTTGGGTAACCATTCCTTTGGCAGTATCTTAATTACCAGGTTCTTACCTGATGCTCCGCCCTGATGTGACAACTAGGCAAGTGGTGGTCCTCAATTTTGTTGTTTGCTTGTCTTACAATGACAATAAAGGCTTTGAGTTTGAGTATTGCTGGAACTAACCAACCCTTAAAATGCTTTCACACCAAATCTGATTGACACATGTGCCTGCACTGCAACAGCCAGTCAGCGTTGTGTGGGTGTGTGACAACATCTGTGGCAGTTAACAACAGTTTTTATTTCAGATTACATTGGAGAGACAATCCATGTCCATGGGAACATCAGTGAGTACAAGGGTTGGAAACCTTTCAACAGAAGAGGCCTTGCAGAACAGACAGACCTGCCTGATTCTGAAATCCTGCAGCTCTGTCTTGCCAGCCTCCGTCGTCCAATGAGTTCACTCGGCTGAATTCTTAACGGCCCAGTCAGGGAAGAGAGGCAGGAGCTGCAGAATGCAGACGTGTCGACAACCGGAAGTTGAGAACCGACATGCCGATTAGCCTATTGTCCTCATGTGTACTCAATGAAACTGGCAAAATCTGCCCTCCTCAGAAGTTTACTTGTAGGGCTTGTCTTTGAAGAGGTTCATGTCACATATAAGTGTTAAATGAATCATCTGTGTGGTGCAATTTAGTGTAAGACGATAGTAAAAGGCCGTTAGCTGTTAGCAGCTAAGTGCTAATGGTCATTGACTGTTGTTAGCTGTTATCAGCTAAGTTAGCGGCTAATGGCTAACGGTCATTGACTGTTGTTAGCTGTAAGCGGCTAAGCTAGCCGCTATGGCTAATGTCAATGAACTGTTTTTAACAGTTGTTAGCCATTAGATGCTACATCAGCCGCTATGTATGCTTCATTACGAGGCAACCCTGCTTGATGTGGATTGGTCTGTGATGAATGTCATGAGCCAAACGATTGTCCAATCACAAGCTTGTGTTTTTTTTTTTAACGTTCTGCCCCTGAAAACTGATTTTAAAGGGCTCCTACCCAGATGGACTAGTGAAACATTCCTGTGGCAGATATATGGAGCTGTCCATCTGGCTTGTCAGGTTAGCAGTCCTCTGCAGCCTTGTTCTTGACAGGTTTATCAGTGAGAGAGACCAAAAGGGCCGTCAGCTGCTGGTAGATGAGTCAAAAGTTTACAGTTGGTATAACATCATTGTATACATACAAATATATGATCAACTTTGTATGATATGATATGATCACGGTGAAACTTGAGCAGGCGTTATGTCACTGAGCAACCAAATTAACTATTTACTTATCTATTTTATGGACTTGCAATTTGGGTGAGTCACGCAATCTTGTTGCCAAGTTGCATTCAGTGTAAATGCACATGAGGAAGACATGATGGATGAGGTCCATAAAGGGAAAAGGGCAAAGTGTGCTGAGCTGGTGGGAAACTGTCAAAGAAATGGCTGCCAAGGCTTCACATGACGCTTGCTTGGACTCTTTAAGGACGGCACAACAGAAGAGTCACAGAGAACATGATGGAGGCAGGAGCAGGAAAGACCTCCTGGTGACTGTGGATCCAGAGGAAGGATCAGCTGTTGACTGCACCGCTTGGACACAAGCCGGGGACTGATCACCATTGGTGAGGAAGAGTGTGTATGCTGATTGAAGACCCGAACACCTAGGTACCCCTGGTTCTAGCACTGATGATGTGCAAGCACCACGAGGTGAAGACATGTGCACCACCTGCTGCAGCACTGGTAGTTTTGACTGGATTAGGAGTTAATAACTCAAATATTAATGTGTAAATAATCAAATAATAGCTGGTAATAAATCAGTTGATACAGTGGAACAAGTCAGTGGTGTTTGCAGAGAAAAAGTGAGAAATTATTACCGTTTTATCGTTATGCCTTTGTTATACAAGCAAAATTTCAATGAGTTCAAAATTTCTGAGTTTACTGTACAGTTTCTTCTTACTTCCATGATAAATATGAGTGTAATACTATGGAAACTACACGTTACAAGCCTGTGGTGTAAGCAGAGAAGAATAATCCATGATAGAGGTGTTACCAGGTAAGTACTCATGTAATATTTTAAGACTCTTGAGGTAAATGAAATACTTTTGATTAACTCTATGGAAAATAACAGTATCAAACAAAGTAATTTCCTGAAAAGTACTATCTAAATATTTTGATAAATGTTTTTTTATGTTACAAAATATTGTAACATAAACGCTGATAAATGAAGTGATCACCACTAATGAATGGGTAAAAGAGGAGATATTGCAATGAAATGGTTTCCTCCTTTAATAGAATTTCTACACTAAATTCTCAATAACCATCATAATCCCTTTAAAAGTACATGGTACTTAAGTGAACTTACTGGTTATTGGTCGAGGTTTTTCCTGGTAAACTCAGGAGTTTGTTGAAAGGGATAACGGACGGATCAATGGAATTTCAGGTGTACTTAATTACCTTCTTAACTATCACAAAAAATAAACTCAGAAAACTGGCCTCAACAAAAATGATGGTACCCTTAACTCAATGCTTTATTGCACAACCTTTTGAGGCAATCACTGCAACAAGTACATTTTTGTAACTCTCAATGACACTTTTGCACCAATCCACAGGTATTTTATCCCAGCTTGGAACAAGCTGCTCAGCTGGGCCAAAAAATGCTGCAGGTTTGAAGGTTGTCTTCTCTAGACTGCATGTTTCAGCTCCTTCCACGAATATTCAACAGGATTTCGATTCGGGATCATAGAAGACCACTTCAGAATAGTCCAGTGTTTTGTTCTGAGCCATTCTTAGGTGTAGCAGCCCCAGAACTTAACTGAGCCTCCTTCATGTTTCACAGTAAGGATGGTGTTCTTTTCTTTATATGCTTCATTTTTGCGTCTGTGAACATAGAACTGATGTGTCTTGCCATCTGATTCTGATGTACTTTGACCTTGGAGTTCACCTCTAATCTCTGGAAGTTGTTGTGGACTCTTTAGTTATCATTCGTATTATCCATCTACTTAATTTGTTTTCAATTTTCCTCTTACGACCACAAGAGAGGGAGATTGGCTTCAGTCCTGTGGACCTTAAACTTCTGAATAGCATGTGCAACTGTAGTCACAGGAACATCAAGCTGCTTGGGGATGGTCTTACAGCCTTTAGCTTCAATATGCTCATCTAGAATTTTCTTTATCTCTTGAGACAAGTTTCTCCTCAGCTTTCTGTGGTCCATGTTCAGTGTGGTACACACCATGATACTAGAAAGCACAGTGTGTACTTTTCACTCTTTAAATAGGCAGACTGACAGCTTGAGGACACTTGTGATAATAATTAGAGGACCCACCTTAGGTTAACATGTCCCTGTGGTCAAACCATTTACAATCTTTTGTAGGGGTACCATCATTTTTCTTGAGGCCAGTTTCATGAGTTTATCTTGTTCAATAATTCTGTTAAATAACAATTAAAAAGCAAATTCTCTTTTACTGACCCAACATAAATGCATCATAATGTAAAAACTGACTTTAGGTATGTAGCAAAGCAAATCATGTGTCACCGTGTACCAGCTTGTTTAGCATAGCTAATTAGCTTCTACACTTGTGCTCTCAGAGTAAAGCTATTGCTTGCTGAATCTAATCTTGAAAGTTGGAGGTTACATGAAGATTGTCATAATGAACATAACATCATAACTTCATGATTATTTGTACCAAAGTTCTTTTGATAAGGTATTTATCAAAAGAACTGTCTTTTGATTCAAGAACACAATGAAGAACCCCAAAGGCACAGTCAAGGGAGCCTGTGTGATGCTAACTTCAAGGTAAACCTAAAGTTAGCATCACTTCTGTTTAACACATTCATACAATCTGGTTTTAAGTGTGGCACTAGACTGGCCTGCCTGTAGTCCAGACCTGTCCCCCATTGAAAATGTGTGGCCCATTATGAAGCGTAAAATACAACAATGGAGACCCCGGACTGTTGAACAACTTAAGCTGTACATCAAGCAAGAATGGGAAAGAATTCCACCTGAAAAGCCTCAAAAATTGGTCTCCTCAGTTCCCAAACATTTACTGAGTGTTGTTAAAAGGAAAGGCGATGTAACACAGTGGTAAAAATGCTCCTGTGCCAACTTTTATGCAATGTGTTGCTGTCATTAAATTCTAAGTTGATGATTATTTTCAAAAGAAAATAAAGTTTCTCAGTTCGAACATTAAGTATGTTGTCTTTGCTGTGTATTCAATTGAATATAAGTTGAAAAGGATTTGCAAATCATTGTATTCTGTTTTTATTACGATTTACACAATGTGCCAACTTCATTGCTTCTGGGTTTTGTACATTTATTCATTACATTTTCTATACCACTCATCCCTTTCGGGTTTGCAGGGGGGCTGTAGCCTACCTCAGCTGTCATTGGGCGAGAGGCGGGGTACATCCTGAATCGGTTGCCAATCAATCACAAGGCCACATAGAGAGAAAGTCAACCATTCACACTCACACAATTTAGAGTCACCAATTAACCTAATGAGCATGTTTTTGGTCTGTGGGAGGAAGCCTAAGTGCCCAGAGGAAACTGAAGCATGCCCTGGGGAGGACATGCAAACTTCACAGAAAGGCCCCTGTCTGAACTGGGGATCGAACTGGGGACCTTCTCGCTGTGAGACATGTGCACCACCTGCTGCAGCACTGTTCCACCTTAGCCATCTTACAGATGAACATATTTATCTCTGCTTGACACATCTCAGGTTTTCAATGCAAGCAAACTCACAGCATGAAGAAGAGGAGCTTTCAACGTTCATCAGTGTCTACAGACGGCCACAAAGGAAACATGTTAGCATGGTAACTTATCACACTGAAACACTTAAGAGTGTCTGCAAGGAGTTAGAGATGCAGAAGCTGTGATGCCTGTAACATAACTTATACAGCAGCAGTGTGAACTCGACGATTGTGTCCTCACTGCAAATGAAATGCTCCACTAGTTTGTTGACAGTGAGTCAAGATCACCTCTTTCAGGTGAGCACATGGGCCAAGCAGGAAACTCTGACCTGAACCAGAACAACCCTCCCAAACCATCTAGGTGTTAAAGATACCTGAGTCTATGGGTAGGCCATGGGTTCAGTATGTGACAACAAGGTTTGCTGAACATAAGTGGTTGTGAACTCTAAACCATATGAACATGAGTTGAGGCAAAACTTGACCTTGAATGTGAATGTCTTGAGGTGAAATAATGATGGAGCTATGTTTCTGTGCTTTTGTATTAAAGAACTGTAAATGATCTTTTGTTAGATGGATCATACTTTGCTTGATAGTGATAAAAGTGCCAGGGCAGGTTAGCACTGTGCTGACTGAAGAACAATAAAACAAGAAAGGTTTGAACTCTGACAGAGCCAATAAACTTATTCTGAATGAGTTAAAATACTTTCTGAGTGGTTTAAAAAGCAAAGATGGACGATAGAATCCTGTTTGTGCAGGAAGTGAATGAGGCCGCCCTCTCACACAGATGCCCTTATCAGAATCAGCATCAAAATCCTTTTTATTGTCATTGCACAGTGTACAACGAGATTTCAAGCAGCATCCGTGTATTGCACAATAGTAAAACATTAAAAATGTAAAAAAAAAATCTAACAGTAGTGCAAGTTTAAAAGAAGAATATAAATAGAAAGATAATTATATATAGAAAAGGATTTTGCAGTATTGGCAGTTATTGCACATTTCCATGAGTGTGTTTGTGTGCGTGTCAGTGACTCTTTCTGTTCAGTGCAGTGATGGCTTGTGGAAAGAAACTGTTTCTTAGTCTGTATGTCCTTGTTCTGATAGACCTGTAGCGCTTGCCAGAGGGTAACATGTGCTGGGTGGGTATTGTCTGTTTTGATTGCCTGGGCTCTGCTGAGGCAGCGGGATGTGTATATGTCTCTGAGGGAGGGTAGGGGGCATCCGATGATCTTTTCAGCTGTCCTGACCACTCTCTGTAGCCTCTGCCTATCTACCTCGGTGCAGTGGGAGAACCACACTTTGATGCAGTCGGTTAAGATGCTCTTGATGGTGGAGCGGTAGAAGGTCACCAGCAGCTTCTCACAGATGTTACTTTTCCTGAGTACTCTCAGGAAATGCAGACGCTGCTGTGCCTTTTTGAAGACAGCTGAGGTGTTTGCAGACCAGGAGAGGTTGTCAGTGATCACGGTGCCCAGGAAGGTGAAGGTGTGGACCCTCTCTACTGGATCCCCATGTCTGAAGAGGGGAGATGGATCAGACCTGAGTTTCCTAAAATCCAGTATCACTTCTTTGGCCTTTGTGGTGTTCAAAGACAGGTTGTTTGCCGAGCACCACTCAGCCAGTTTCAGGACTTCATCCCTGTAGGCAGACTCGTCGCCCCCGGTGATCAGTCCCACCACCGTTGTGTCATCCGCAAACTTAACGAAGGTGTTGCTGGAGTTGGCAGGTCTGCAGTCCGTGGTGTAGATGGTGTAGAGCAGTGGACTCAGCACACACCCTTGTGGAGAACCTGTGCTCAGTGACCGGGTGGAGGACTGGTGGGGTCCCAGTTTAACTGTCTGGGGTCGGTTTGTCAGGAAGTCTTTGATCCAGGTCCAGGTGAGTGGGGGGAGTCCCAGATCGGTCAGTTTTCTGACCAGGATGTCAGGGATGATCGTGTTAAAGGCTGAGCTGTAGTCAACGAAGAGCATCCTGACGTAGCTCTCCCGATGTTCTAAGTGGCTCAGCGCAGTGTGCAGTGTGATGGCTATGCCGTCCTCTGTTGACCTGTTTGCTCTGTAAGCAAACTGATGGGGGTCAAAAGAGGAAGGGAGGCAGGTCATGATGTGGTTGAGAACCAGCCGTTCCAGGCACTTGGTGATGATGGGTGTGAGTGCAACTGGGCGGTAGTCGTTGTGGCTGACGGTGGCAGATTTCTTTGGCACTGGGATGATGGTGGCGGACTTCAGGCAAGCTGGGATGGTGGACTGTGTCAGGGAGAGGTTGAAGATTTTGGTGAAGACCTGCGAGAGTTGTGGGCCTTGAGCACCTTCCCTGGTGCACCGTCGGGTCCAGAAGCTTTCCTGGGGTTCACCTTTTTCAGCATCCTTTCCATCTCATGTGCCTGCACAGTCAGTGGTTGAGAGCTGGAAGTTGGATGTGGCTGGGGGAATGTGTTTGCAGACTTTTGGGCAGGGGTCTCAAAGCGTGCAAAGGAGTTTAACTCCTCCACTAGTGCGGTGCTCGAGACCACTTCTGAGATTGTATGACCTTTAAAGTTTGTGATCTGCTGAATTCCCTGCCACACCAGCCGAGAGTTGTCAGAGAGGTGGCTTTCAATCCTTTGTCTGTGCTCTGCTTTTGCTTTCCTGATTCCTTCTTCAGGTCAGCTCTGGCAGCACTGTACAGTTCCTTGTTTCCAGACCTGAAGGCGGTGTCGCGGTCTTTGAAGAGTGTCTTGACCTGGCTGTTCATCCAGGGCTTCTGATTAGGGAACACTCGGATGCGTTTATCCACTGTTACATTCTCCATACAGAACTTGATGTAGGATAGTACAGCCTCTGTGTGTAGGAACAGGTCCTGATGTTCAAAGACACTCCATTCAGTGTGCTGGAAACAGTGCTGGAGTTGAGGAAGGGCATCTTCAGGCCAGGTTGTGATGGTCTTGGTCACTGGAGTTGTGCTTCTTCTTAGCGGTGTGTCAGCAGGGGCAAGGAGCAGAGAGAGGTGGTCTGACTGGCCTAAGTGTGGCAGTCGTATGGCTCTATATGCATGTTTAATGTTTGTGTAGACTTGATCTAAAGTGTTTTCCCCTCTGGTAGCACAGCTTAAATGTTGATAGAATTTAGGCAGGACAGACTTCAGGTTTGCCTGGTTAAAGTCTCCTGCAACAATGTGTACGCCGTCGGGGTGAGACTGCTGTAGTTCATTTAATACGTCTGATAATAGCGCGAGAGTTATGCTAGTGTAAGCATCGAGTGGTACATAAACAGCCATGATTAGCACAGCTGTTAGCACCCTGGGCAGAAAAAAACGGACAGGCTTTAACCGAAATGAACTCTTTGTCCGGTGAGCAATGTGTGTGCATAATTATGTTATTTGTAGACCAGTTGTCGTGTACGTAAATACACAGGCCACCTCCACTCCTCTTACCAGAGTCACTGTTGCAACTTAAAAGTCAAGACCACAAAACAACACATTGATATTTTAGTTTCTCAGTCTATTTCACCATCAAAGTTCCATAACAAGTACACATTTTCACACCCACAACACAATAATGTTAATGTTCACTTAAGCAGTGTATAGAGAGGAGGAAGATGATGCATTTTCCAACATTTAAATACACATATATTAGAATTATTATTAAAACAAAAAAAACAACAACAGATAAAAGATGTTAAAGGTCTAATGTCCTGCAAAATCAGTTTTCTTTGCTTTTAGAGGGGGCACTGGGAGCAGAGGAACACGGCATCTCTAACCAAAACTCAGTTCACAGAGAATTACTTTCAGCCTCTTGACAGAAAATGCCCCTTAAAAACACTCTGGTCTTTATGGCCTGGTGTTTGTTATATGATGGCCCTTTTCCACTAGCATGCCTTGGCCCTACTCTACTCTGCCATACTCGATTTGCAGCGTGTTTCCACTAGCCTGGTACCTCCTAAAACAAGCTAGTTTTAGTACCTACTCCGCTCTGGTTCCAAGCGAGCTGAGTCGATAGTAAAAAACGACGTCAACGACTGCCGGCTACTGATTGGTCAGACAATGTCGTCATCAATGAGTTATGTGCGCGACTACCTAGCATGCTAGCAGTAGCTACCGTTAGCTTACCCTCATACGTCTTTGCAGCTCAATTGCTCTCGTCCTCGGCTTCATTCTGTTGTACAGCTTCCGAAACTCTCCTGTGCTTCTCAAGGGGTATTTCTTCTTGCCACCTGCAGCCTTCTCCTGCTTTCCTTTTTTACTCAGTTTGTGATGAAAAGCCACAGATTGTTGTGTCGCGCTCAAAATGACGTCACCGCAGTGCCGCTCAGCTGTTTACAGCGACACTGCACCCCGTTGGTCAGGCGACTGGGGCTAATGGACAAGCAGCACAAGGCGAGTGGAGTAGAACCGAGTAGAGTCGAGTAGAGTAGAGTAGGGCTAATGGAAAAGGGCCATAACTGTACAGCCTCCACCTGGCAGATGCCATGACTGTGTTTAAAATCTGCTCTGCCCTCTCATTTGACATCATTTCAACCACCAATCAACAGAGAGCTGATAATCATGGTTTCCTGTGGCCTCCCCGGCCCCTCATATCTAAGTGTTTCCAAATGGGAGGAGAACAGACCTGGATCTGATCCTCTGTAGAGACAAAATTTTTCCACTCATATCCTAGTACCTTATGCCCACTTCAACCCCTGCACACACCCTGCATGTTCGTATGCCTTGAGCAAAGTAGTCCCAAAATAAAGGAGTTTGCTTGCTGAAAAGCTGAGCATTTTTAATATGATTGTTAAACAGTACACTTTATCAAATACTGTTATTATTCAGCTTTAACCTTAAAATAAGTATATTACAATGTTAAACATTACATCTGTGCAGGCTTCCTCTCACAAAAGCAAAACTGACTAAAACCACAGTAGCCTAATCTTTTGAGGTTCATTTCACTTTTACTATTTGTTCTTACGTGTTGAGCAAAGTCATGCCAAAACTAAGGGGCTTGAAAGTGAATAGTAAAGCATTGTAAATGTGCCCAGTGCAACATTAAACCTCACTAATGCTGTTAATTTATGCCTGCTTTAGCTTCTTGGCCCCCTCTGCAGCAGTGCACAGTAGTTTCTGTGTAGGTTAACCTCTGCATGTTCTGTTTAGTTTAACCTATAAACCTCGACTTCAAAAATACTGAACTATCCCTTTAAGACCGAGAGCCACTATTTTCCTCTAACATTCACCAAAGCAAACTAAGCACTGCATGCTGCAGTGAAGACAGTTTTTTTTTTTTTTTTTTTTTTTCCGTAGGACGTACCGTGTCACTGAAAGCTGACCAATCAAATGCATTCTTGTACCTGAGGTGTCAAACAGAATTAGAAAATCTTTCCATTCAATACAGAAACACCGACAGGATGACATCTGCTGTGTTGGTCTGCTTTTTCATGCAGTTGTTCTTGGAGGGGATGGGTGAGTTTTGTTTTTTTGTTTTTACTTGAGCAGAAGTTCTGGATGTTTCTCTAACATTTATCATATTTGAGTGACTTTCTCTCTGATCCACTCCAGGGCAGAATGCTGATCAGAAACCATCCTTCACCCTGCGTCAGGATCAACGTTTTGTCTCAGCTCACACTGGAAACACTGTGACTCTGAGATGTTTCTATGAAGGTGAAGATGATGCCTGGCTTTACTGGTACAAACAAAGTCTTGGGGACAATCTGAAGCTCATCTCCACTTTCTTCGTCTTAACTAAAACGACCACTTTTCAGGTTGAGTTTAAAGACAGTTCTCGCTTCACACTCAGCACAGAAAACAAGTCCCATCACCTGACAATCAGAAAACTGCAGACTTCAGATTCAGCCACTTATTACTGCGCAAGGATGTTCTCATTAGTCCTGACCTTCGCAGAGGGCACAGTCGTCACCGTGAAGGATTCAAGTTTGACCGTCCAGCCTGTAATCCAACAAGAAATCGTTCAACATGGAGAGTCCACAACTCTGAACTGCACAGTCCACACTGGGAGCTGTGATGAAGAACACAGGGTTTACTGGTTCAAAAACTCTGAGAAATCTCATCAGGAAATGATCTACACCAATGGAGGGACGAGAGATGAGTGTAAGGGGAAGAAAAACACCTGTGTCTATAATTTACTGATAAAGAACCTGAACTCCTCTCATGCTGGGACCTACTACTGCACTGTTGCTTCATGTGGACTCGTTCTGTTTGGAAATGGGACCATGCTGGAGATTAAGGGTGGGTAGTGGACAAAGAGCCGATAAATGATTAACTAATTCTGGTTTGAAGAGCTGAAATATTTGTGTCTGCTGTCTCGCTCCCTTACTGCAGATGAGGACCCTCCGGTCTTGGTTTTTGTCCTGAGTGGAGCTTTGGCACTCACGACCATTATCGGTGTTTTTTTGGCTTTCTCATTGAACAAGAGAATCAAGAGCAACGTCAGCCATCATGCAGGTAAGTGTTGCTTCTTTAGAAATGATGCATTTGTGGCTGCTTTGGTCAAGGGGTCCTAAAATTATCAGTAGAAATAACAAGAGCTGTGGCCAAATCCACAGAGAATATGCACGAGTGTGCAAATGACTGGAAAGACAGAGCATGTAAAAATGTTCATGAACTGATCTGTGGAGCAGACTGACTCTTGGGTTTACCGATTTCATTTGCAGGCAGGCGGATTATTCAGAGTTTTAATGCAGAATAGATCTCTTCCTGTTTAACTAAGCCCTGCTGCAGACAGCTTATATTCTCAAAAAGCAGCAATATTCACTATAGGCAGTAAAAGTGGTGCAATTTACTGCCATGAGACCCCTGTATAAAAATCTATAAAATTTCTATTTCTCTCTCTCCTCTCTTACTCAGTGATTGCCATTTCATAATTTATTCACAAGCTGCACAGTCAAAACATTATAATCTATTTTTTGATGAAATATATATTTCATGTATGTAGTGAAATATTTCATACATTACTGCCATTCATGTACCACCTCCTGATTTTTTTTTGTCTATTACACTGACAGATTTTATCATTTATTAGAGTCAAATACTCCGATGTTAAAGTTCAAAGAATAAACAATGACTATGTCATTAACTTAAAAACTTAACCAAAAAAAGAAAAAAATAGGTTCTCATTGCTTCGGCAGTAGAAATGTGGTGCCCTGCTTGCAGCAGCATGAACAGATGTTACTCTATAATTATAAGATTCAATAAATTCTACACAGTTTTTAAAACTTAAGAGGGACAGGGTCAAGCGTGAGAGCTCAAAAGCCCGACAAGGTTGAGTGAACACACTGTTACGCACAACAAAACCTTGTTTACACATGACAGTAGATTAAAAAATGAAAACATCACCTCTCCAATTATCACCCAGCTCACCTATTAAATGTTAATGTTGAGCTGATTTGTCTGGTCATGAACTGTCATTGACCGCACATAATTAACAACCTATGATGTGAAGTTTGTGTCCTGGTTGAGTGAATAATCCATTATGTTCTTATTTAAAGATAAGTGGAAACATTTCACAGCAGGAAACTTACACACAACTTCACAAAACTTCAACTGACCAATGACAGACCTCTAAACATTTCATTTATCTGTTGATAATGTGTTTTCTTTTTCTTCAAAATGCTGGAATGTGCAGCTTTTTTATTCATGGCATTTTTTTTAACATATCTCAGTCCCTGTTCCAAACCACATGTTTCTCGAGGCCAGTGGCACAAGAAAATAAGATTAATGTCTCCAAAGCAACCGTCAAGCTCTGTCGCTGAGGAGAGATATGTGAATATTTTGACACGTAGCAGTTAATGGTGCCACTGTGAGCCTCTTTGACACCACTTTTAGGTGAAATTTACCAAACAAAACAACATCGGGTCAGCTAAATCACATTCACACTTGCAAAAAAAAATAAATAAATAAATTATCCAGACTTTGTGCCAATGCAAATTTGTAGATCACCTGCCCTAAAATAATCACCACCACATTTCATACACTGCTGTCCACGGAGCTGAAGCAGTGCAGCCGTTCTTCTCTGGTGTGATCATTGTGCACACTGCTTTATATTCACTTCTGTGCGCTGTAATGGTTCTCTCAACTCCATGCTTTTTAAGCAGGTAACAACAGGGAAGGACACAGAGACAGAGACACAGTTCAAGCAGCAAAAGCTCTCCCTGATAACTAATTACATTTATGTAGGAGTAATTCCGTGAAGGAACTTTGAACTGTCACTTCCTCAATGAGAGTACATGTGGGTAGAGAAGGATTGTACAAGCAAAAGTCTGTCTACCATTTATCAAATTTATAGCCAGGTTCAACAAACGGCTTTAAATACCAAAGTAAATAAGTTAAAATGTGAAACTTGATTTTTGAGGCAATGACATAAGAAAAGCTAGCGTGACTCTCGAGAGGACCTATAAAGAGTCTGTAGAGGCATATCCCACGAGTGATTGAGCAATCATTCTGTCAATCATATTTACTTTGAGCCAATCAGATAATGGGGTAGGCTGGCACTACAGAACATGACCCACTTTCTGAAACAAATTCTCATCAAAACATGTCAAAAGTGAAGCAAAAATATCCTTATCATGGAGAGGTTTGAAGTTTTACTGTTTTTTCATTTAATTCATAAATGTGGTCCAGGTCTGATAAAAGTGCTACTGGAGTTGTTAGCATCTATGCTAATCTCCAGAGGAGCAGTCAAAGGATGCTGATTGGACCATGCCGCTCTGGGTCACTCACATTCACTGTAGATTGGAACTTGGAAAGATGGATCCACCTGATGACAGACACTGCATCAGGTGGATCCAGCTGCTGTGCAAGGTTAAAAGAAAGCATGTATACAAGATTTACAGAGTTAGGTAATACCCACACACGAGTTATTGGCATAGGATCTAATGCTGTGTAAGTCCTACACACAGAATTGGACTAAGATTTAAAGACATTTTTTTGTTTTTGTTGCTTTTTTGTTAGAGTGTCAAGCAGGAGTGTCTGCTCCATCCACTGGAGATGCAGAGGTAAGTGTCATAACTATTCTGAAAATATTTTATAACATCTGTCAGTAATGTTGTTGCAGTTTCATTTTCAAACATCCATCTTGCCAGGAAAACCTCCACTATGCTGCTTTGAATGTTAATCGGCCAAAGAGATCAAGAAGGAACAACCAGAGGAACATCCCAAACAATGATGAATGTGTGTACTCCGGTGTAAAGCTCTGAAACTAAATGATATATTTTTCTATAATTTTCTTAACTCAAACAGTAATCATATACCTGTAATTAAGTGAGTGTCTTTATTTTTGTGGGCATTTTCAACTGTATCAAGAAGTTTAAATAAATATATGATTCTGAGTTACATGTTGCTTCATTTTTTTTAATTATTTTTATAGCAAAATGAAATCAATCAGTTGCTGTCCAATGCTGATCCAGTAGATGCTTTGAGGTAGAGTTGCATTGTTGTAGCCTGTAGTAGCTGGAGGATAGTTTTCTGGGTAACCATTCCTTTAGCAGTATGCTAATTACCAGGTTTTTACCTGATTCTCCGCCATGATGTGACAACTAAGCAACTAGTGGTGATCCTCAATTTTGTTGTTTGCTTGTCTTACAATGACAATAAAGGCTTTGAGTTCGAGTGTTGCTGGAAGTAACCATCCCTTAAAGTTAGGGATGGGAATCGAAAACCCCTTCCATTTGAGAATCATTAACAGCTCCATCAAAGTATAGATATCATCTTATTGCTAATCAAGGCCCTTATCAATTCCTTCCACTGACAGGGTTCAGAAGTTGTCAGAATTATGGTGTAATTTTTTAGAAAAAGCACCTACTGCACAACCTTTAACGAGTGGAAACACCAGCAACTTGCAGAAGCAATTATCTATGCTGTGACATGTGTTTGACGTTGTTGTTACTATAAAATCTACAAGCAAACATTTGCCCACGTGGAAAATCTGCAGGAATCAATGAGGGAATCGTCAAAGAATTGGACTGATTAGCAGGATTGTTTATAGCACCAATATTGGTAAAATCTGATCAATTCCCATTCCTACGTGCTAAGTGCTTTCACACCAAATCTCACTGTCACATATGCCTGGCCTCTGTGGCAGTTAAGAACAGTTTTATTCCAGATTACATGAGAGTAAAATCCACGTCGATGGAAACACTAGTGAGTACAAGAGTTTAACCTTACTCAACAGAAGTGGTGGTTCTTTGCAGTCTTGTTCTTCCCTGACAGGTTTATCAGCACAAGAGACCAGAAAGGACGTCAGCTGCTGGTAGATGAGTCAAAAGTTTACAGTTGGCATCATGACAACATATACATACAAATATATGATCTATGATGTGATCATGGTGAAACACAAGCAGGCGTGATGTCACTGAGCAACACAGCAAAGACAAAATTATATATTCAATGATCTATTTTATGGACTTGCAATTTGGGTGAGCAACGCAATCTTGCCAAGTTGCATTTGGTGTGAATGCACATGAGGAAGACATGATGGAGGTGGTCCATAAAGGAAAAAGGGCAAAGTGTGCTGAGCTGATGGCAGACTGTCAAAGAAATGGCTGCCAAGGCTTCACTTGACGCTTGCTTGGACTCTTTAAGGTAAAAGGACTGCACAACAGAAGAGCCACAGAGCACATACTGGAGGGAGCAGCAGAAAAGACCTCCTGGTGACTGTGGATCCAGAGGAAGGATCAGTTGTAGACTGAGCCGCTTGGACACAAGCCGGGGACTGATCACCCCTAGCAGGGTTGCACAGGTGAGGGTATATGCTGTTTGAAGACCCGAAACACCTACTTACCCCTGGTTCTAGCACTGATAATGCAAGCAAGCACTACAAGGTTTTGGAAAAACTCAACTGGAACTAAAAAACTCAGCTAACTACCATATAGTTTTGGCTGGATTGGGAGTTTAATGACTAAAATATTAACCCTATAAAGCCAATTGTATCATATTTGATACATACTTTTATAATACCTGTATCTACTCAACATGATCAACAAATTACAAAAAAAAACCCATCTGAATACAATCAGATAAAAGATAAAAATGTCCTCAAATGGATTATCAGTTGCCACCAACACCTGATGTATCAAATAAGGTCTGAAAAAATCTATATGTTGAATTTTATGGATTTTAGCAGAAAGTGCAACAAACATTTCAGCTCCCAAAAATATATATATATATATATATATATATATATATATATATAATTTTCTGGCTATAATCTATGGTCTTGGGCTTTAAATGGTTAATGTGTTAATAATCAGGTAAAAGCTGGTAATAAATCAGTTATTATAGTGGAATAAGTCAGTGGTGTTTGCAGAGAAAAAGTGAGAAATTATTTCAGGTTTTATGATAATGTCTTTGTTATACAAGCAAGATTTCAAGGAGTTCAAGATTTCTGAGTTTACTGTACAGTTTTTTTTACTTCCATGATGAAAATGAGTGTAATACTGTTGAAACTACATGTTACAAGCCTGTGGTGTAAGCAGAGAAGAATAATCTTTGATAGAGGTGTTACCAGGTAAGTACTCATGTAATATTTTAAAACTCTTGAGGTAAATAAAATATGATCGATTAAAAGGGACAGTTCAGTTTTTTTGAAGTGGGCTTGTATGAGCTCCATATGGCCACTAAGTACATTAGATACAGTAGAAAGTTCTCTCCTCTCCCTCAGTAAGACACAGACTGTAACCGTCGGAGATGAAAATAAAGACGCTAACTGGAATGTACCGTACCAAATACAAAGGCTATTTTCTCCGCCTACAAGAACTCAAATAAAAAGAAAATACCACAGTTTAAGAGTTCACTACATATGACTATTTTTAAGTGCATAAACATTTCGAAAATATAAAGTTTATCTGGACCCATTTCTATTTGTTTTTAATTTCCCTTTTCTAATTGCAATGAAAGGTAATCTAAGTGGCAGCATTGACATAAATGCTTCATCATCATTAACCTCTCACGTAAGAGAGCAGTCTTACAGTTACACACACAGATGTGTCATTCAGCACTGACTGCATCACACTCTCCACAGACTGACAGCCTCAAAACTCGCTGTCAGTGCGTGGAGAGTGTGATTCAGTCAGCTCTGAATGACAAACAAAGTGATTATGGCTATGAACATTTTTTTGTCTTTACATAGATTGAATAACCTTCCCCATGATGTAGAGCTCAAAGCAGAGAAGGTTTACTTAATGCGTGCACCTGCATGGCACACTTGATTGTCCCTCTTTTTCCAGTCCTTCATAATGACTGACGGCCTCCAAGTCTCTGTTTTTCATCAAAAAATTCATTCAGTGATGGAAACTATTCAGTTAATGTGACCCTGTTTGCCACCATGATTCCTAACGCTGTGCTCTTTTTTGCACCTGCTTTTCAAACGAACTCAATTCAGATGTCATTCACAAACAAGGATGGGGCGAGGGTCACCACTTTGTGAACAAATGCGTGAGCAAATTGTCCAACAGTTTAAGAACAACATTTCTCAACAAGCTATTGCAAGGAATTTAGGGATTTCATCATCTACGGTCCGTAATATCATCAAAAGGTTCAGTGAATCTGGAGAAATTACTGCACGTAAGCAGCAAGGCCAAAAACCAACATTGACTGCCCGTGACCTTCGATCCCTCAGGCGGTACTGCATCAAAAACCGGCATCACTGTGTAAAGGATATCACCACATGGGCTCAGGAACACTTCAGAAAACCACTGTCAGTAACTACAGTTCATCTACATCTGTAGGTGCAAGTCAAAACTCTACTGTGCAAAGCCAAAGCCATTTAGCTCATCTAAGATGGACTGATGCAAAGCGGAAAAGAGTTCTGTGATTTGACGAGTCCACATTTCAAATTGTTTTAGGAAACTGTGGTCGTCGTGTCCTCCGGACCAAAGAGGAAAAGAACCATCCGGACTGTTGTAGGTGCAAAGTTCAAAAGCCAGCATCTGTGATGGTATGGGGGTGTATTAGTGCCCAAGGCATGGGTAACTTACACATCTGTGAAGGCACCATTAATGCTGAAAGGTACATACAGGTTTCGGAGCAACATATGTTGCCATCCAAGCAACGTCTTTTTCATGGACGCCCCTGCTTAATTCAGCAAGACAATGCCAAGCCACATTCTGCACGTGTTACAACAGCGTGCGGGTACTAGACTGGTCTGCCTGTAGTCCAGACCTGTCCCCCATTGAAAATGTGTGGCGCATTATGAACCGTAAAATACAACAATGGAGACCCCGGACTGTTGAACAAATTAAGCTGTACATCAAGCAAGAATGGGAAAGAATTCCACCTGAAAAGCTTCAAAAATTGGTCTCCTCAGTTCCCAAACGTTTACTGAGTGTTGTTAAAAGGAAAGGCGATGTAACACAGTGGTAAAAATGCCCCGTGACAACTTTTTTGCAATGTGTTGCTGCCATTAAATTCTAAGTTGATGATTATTTGCAAAGGAAAATAAAGTTTCTCAGTTCGAACATTAAGTATCTTGTCTTTGCTGTGTATTCAATTGAATATAAATCGAAAGGGATTTGCAAATCATTGTATTCTGTTTTTATTTATGATTTACACAACGTGCCAACTTCACTGGTTTTGGGTTTGTGCATGCAAACCTTTAAATTTGGCCCAGAGTTGTTGACAACATGGTGCCAAGCAGTGCCCAAGTGACCAACTTTAAACCTGATTTAAGGTAAATTATGACCATTATCTGACAACAAACTAAAGGGGTATTTCAGTATTTTTGAAAGTTTGTGGTTACAGGTACTTGACACTAGTCAGGGAAGTGGCTGTAAAGCCTCTAAGTAGCATTCCACCTTTAAGAGAACAAGACCACATGACCAAAAGGTATCTTGCTGGTTCAGTTATTTTGACTGTTACGTAAAAACAAGCCACAAAGCTATGTTGGGCCTAATGTGCAACTGAGCAAAAAATATATATACAGTATATATTCATTTTCCCCCCAGGAAGTCTGTATTTGGCAGTGTTCTGATGCAAACAGTGCTGTGTTCTTACATCTGTGTGCATTGATTTCGACAATTTCCTGTTTCACTTTATGGACTCAGGAAGACAACAGCATCAGAGGAAACTGATACTGAACCACATATGAGTGATTTTTGAATCAAGTAACAATGACGCTCTTCCTGTGGAAGCACAGGGTTACCTTTGTGGTTACAGAAGAAGATCCTCCGAACAAGAACCAACTAGATGCAAATTAAGAGGGGAAAAACCTTTGTAGAATCAGAGGACAGAGATCTGCAGCTACCTGCTATTTTATGTGTGTAAAGAGCAAGCAAATGCCCACAAACCGAGCTTTTTGCTATCTAATAATCCACCAATCGAAAATATACCCCAACATATATTTATGGCTTGTTTTTACCCAAAACTCACATAATCATGCAAAACAACTGGACCTGTCAACAGCAGTGTACCTCTCTGATCCTCTGAGCTCCCTCTCCTTAAAGGTACAGTGCTGCCCTTTCTGCTGCTGCACTGACTGTTGTCTTCTGTTATTATTGGGTTGGCACAACCTAAAAAATTAAAATGCACCAAAATCACTTGTTTTTACAACCACTTACATGCTCCAGACATTATAATTCTCAAATTGGGTGCAAAATCATCACCTCTTGTGTTTTCTTAATCCAAAATAATAACATCTATCACATTTGGGGTTAAACCTCTGCAAGACAGGACTACTTTTGAGCCCAAAATGTGATTTTTAATGGAACTTAAGGGTTAAAATTTCAACATCTACATTTTCAGAGGGAGATGGAAACTGCATGCAGCAGTTACACAGTGCTCATGTTTCCTATAGGGGCTCAGTCAGTCGTGTCATCTCTCAACAGCCAATCAAATCCTGTCTTGTTTGTTAAGACTGAGGACAGCTCAAAGATGTGTTTCACTCAACAGACAGACTTTAAACACCATGACATCTCTAGTGTTTGCATTCTGTCTCACATGGCTGTGTTTGGGAACAATGGGTGAGTTGTGCTTCAGTTTCAGAGTGTTTGATGGTTGTTTTTTTTTATTTGGTTATTTGCTTCTAAACTGATTGATGATTTTATTGTGAAAACATCATTTTCTTCATCTCATTTCAGCCCAGACAACACATCCAAAGTCCTCGTCCTTTGTGCACAAGAAGGGTGGATTAATATCTGCTAATGTTGGTGGTGAGGTGACTTTGCAGTGTTTCTCCAAAGGTGATGTAGCACTGAGGTTTTACTGGTATAAACAAACTCTGGGGCAGAAACCGAGGCTCATCTCTACTGCATATAAATATGACACAGAGGTTACATATCATGATGAATTCCTGAACAACAGTCGCTTCACAGTGGACTCTGAAGCAGGTCATAATCACTTGAAGATCACAGATCTGCACGTTTCAGACACAGCCACTTACTTCTGTGCATGCAGCTATTCATTCCTATTTGATTTCATGGAGGGAATCAGCCTCAGTGTCACAGGTTCAGGGAAGATCTTCCAGTTTTCAGTGGATCAGTCTGAGACCATCCAGCATGGAGGTGCAGCGACTCTGAGCTGTCTGGTGGACGCTTGGACCTGTGATGAAGAACACAGGGTTTACTGGTTTAAAAACTCAAAGGAATCTCACCCCGGGATTATTTACACCCAAGGCAGCAGACAGGATCAGTGTCAGAAGAAACCCAAACAAAACAGGTGTGAATACAACATGCCAGTGAGCAAACTGAATCAGTCTGGGACTTATCACTGTGCCGTCATGTTATGTGGACATGTGCTGTTTGGGAACGGGACCAAGGTAAACCTTAAAGGTAAGTAAATGTGTTACCAAAAGTCTTTTTTAGGCTCTAAAGGCAGGAAGCAGCTGAGATCACGGTCAGAGCATGTGAGTGGAATGTGAGAGAAGAATTAGTTGTCAAACATTTTAATTCAACTGAAAAGTTTCAAGTTTTTTACTGTTTAGTAATTTATAATGTTAACCATTAGAAGTGTAGCGCTTCAGCTGATATTAAAACATTTGAAGTCAACAAGTCAGGTTTGTATTTAAGACGAGGCCGAGATGTTACACAAACCGATATCAGATCACCCAGTTAATGATAACTATGAATCCCAGTTCTCTGTCAGCTCTTTTTTAACTAAAATCAAACACCAATATCTTAAACGATGTGACACAGAGGACATAAGATCATAATTTTATGCTTGTAGAGAAGTCCAAAAACAAAAAGACGGAAATTATTTGATAAAATAATCAAATTGATTTGACTTCCGTTTGGCCTAACATTGACACTATTTTTTTGAAATCAATGAAGCCAACCCTTTTGTGTCACATTAAAAATGAACAATAGGAAACAACAGTGAAAAGGATGCTGAAACCATAAACCAAGAGAAAACCGGGATATGTCAATCTCACTTTGGTTAGACCCAAGAAAAACACAGATACACCTTTAGAGTCACGACAGGACTCCTCTGGTCCAAACAACAGCTAGTGATCTCGCAGAAGTGCAGAGCTCAGAGCACCACAGCAAGAAACATAATCATGAGGGGATTATGTTGTTGTGCAATAACTGCCCAAACCACTTTTCCACTGGTTACATTTTACTCTGATTTTTATGCCTTGATAACCATAATCACTCTGTTTGTCACTCTGAGCTGACTGCATCACACTTTCCACACGCTGACAGTGAGTTTAGGAGCTGTCAGTGCTTAAAAGTCATGAGTACCTGTGTGGTCTGTGGGTGAATAACTGTAATGCCTAAGTCACACATTCCCATTTCTCATAGCGGCTGTGCACGATTGAGGAGGCTGGTGTGATCGCTATGATACGGGATTAAATTACTGTCTCACCCCTGGAGACACTCGGTAAATACAACGTCAGTGGCACAGCTACAGCGCTTCAGGGGGCGTTTGTCCCGCTCCAGTTAGGTTAATACAGTGATATGAGGAAGATTCCATCCCGCTGACAGGACGTCAGGCAGCTGTTCAGCCACGTAAGCCCGACTGAGCCCGTCGCTTGCACCGTTTTAATGGGACACAGTCGGGCTCATACGGATACATCCTTGTCAGTCGCCCTCATAAAGCTTTCAGGATTGAGCCACGATTGGGGAATCTCAGCCTGACTGAGCTCAGACATGCCGCGCTAATACCGCTTCGCCTTAGGACTGCATTAGGCTTCCATCCGCTATACTGAGGCTGAGCTTCCCGACAGTTTTGAACAGTTCAAAACTGTGGGAGCTCTCATTCCCTCCTTTCATCCACGACTATACAAGGCTGATCCAGACCAAGTAGCGAATGCACCACGACCAAAGCACGCTTTATCAGGATTATGACAATCGTGCACAGTCGCCATGAGAAACGGAAATGTGTGACTGGGGCTTTAGACTGCTCTTCATATGAGAGGTTATTGGTGATGAAGCTGGTCAGCTATGTGAACGCTGTCATTTAGATCATTTAGACCTTGTCCGTCAAAATAACAGACAGCAAAAAAGATTACTGCGAGTGTGTTTATTGCCTCAAACTCCATTTTTCATTAAGGTCACTCTGCTCTCCCAAATTATTCATGGTGACAGCCAGTAGCATACACAAAATCCTCATTTACAGAGAGCAGTCCATTTTTTTGCCTAGTATGAATTGCGCACACAGTGATAGTAGATCACCTGCAACACACCCACTAATTGCATGTGCAATTTTTTAGTTTTGCGCACACATTTTTGCATACATTTTTGCATACATTTTTTTTTGGGTCTTAGTAGATCAGGCCCTAAGTGTTCATAGCTTATTAATGCCTTAAACGTCTAACTTTATGTTTTGTTATCATCATTCCTACATGTTTTTTAAATGTTCTGGAAGCTCTAAGTGATTGATTTGGATTTAGATTTAGATTTGCTGGTACCCAGAGGGAAAATTCATTTCCACTTACTGTACATTACAAAGAAAAACATTGCACCTGGCAGACAGCTACAACAATGAACATCAAACAGCTGACATAACAGTGAAAGACAAGGAAATATGATACATACAATACAAGCCACGGACAGATCAGCGGGCCTGCTAGTTTTTTTTTTTGTTTGTTTGTTTTAAATCTATCAAATTATTATTATTATTTTTATTGTTTAATTGCAAGACAAAACAAAACTGACAATGCAAATGACAAGAAAAGAAACAGCACAGAAGTGTATATTCAAGACATACAAGCAGGTCAGTTTAACAATTTTACAGTTTAGGAGAAAATAATAGATTTTGCATATTTAAGAAGATAACAATTACAATTGTTGGAGAATGGAAGGTAGGAAAAAATAAAGACAAAAACAATGAGAAAAAGTCAAAAGGAAATGAAAGAAAAAAAGGTTGTTCTCTCTGTGTGTGAAGGAATGTGTGTGTGTGTGTGTGTGTGTGTGATTGTGTAATTCAAAAATAATACATTATATGTCTGTAATGGCAGTCTTATGAAGCAGGAGATCAAGAGTACTAATAGTTCTATAAATCATGACGATAAAAAAAAAGAACGAAAAAAAGAAAAATTGACAGTTGATAAAACAAAAGTTATGGGAACTAGATGGTTTCCACGGACGGAAACCAGAAGAGGGCCCGGGGCTGCAGGGCATGACCAACCCGCCGCAGGACCACGCCCACGTTTACGTCGTCGCCAAAGCCGCTACAATGGCAATTGAGGGAAACCCCAGTACCACCAACACCAAAAATGTTCACTGGATGCCTGGGACCTCCTTGACCGACAGGACCGACAGACCTGCTGTTCTGGGTGGCTATGGCTGCAGGGATCAGGCTTTTCCCAAGGCGAGCACTTCTAAACTTCAGTGATCTGTACCTGCGCCCTGAGGGTAGTGGGATGATGTATTGGTGCAGTGGGTGGATAAAATCCACCAGTCTATTGGCTTCTTTTTTGAATGTCCATGATGTGCTGATCAAAGCTTAGTTTACTGTCCAGAGTTGTTTCCTGTTTGGTGGTGACTGACACAGAGTTGCAGCAGCTCACACTGAAAATAGACTCGCCAAGTTGAGCTTTCTGACGCTGCAGGACTGGAATATGTGGAAATTGGGGGTTAGGCTAATTAATACTGCCATTTTAAACAGAACTTGAAGGCTTCAAAAGTTTAAACTTTAAATGAAAATCAGACTTGAATCTCCATTATGTAATGAACATAATCAAAACTGAAAATGACTGAAACAGATTTTGTCAGGGGAATTAATGTGCTTCACTGTTTCTCACCACTTTGCTCTGTAACTTAGACATAGATTTTTAACTTCTTTGTTATTTTTGTTTGTTTTGTTTCGTTTGTTTTTTTTTACAGCTGAGGGCTACACTCCAAGCTTGGTGTATTTCTTAAGCGGTGCTCTGGCATTTATGGTCGTCTTGATCATATTCCTGTCCGTCTCTATATATGTGGTCGTCAAGAGGAACAGCAAATGTAAAGGTACTGTTGCTTAAATGTTTCCTTCAGGTGACCAAAACAGTGCATGTGGACCATTCTAAGGAAAATGAAAAATAAACAAGAAGTACTTAGAGAGTGAAAACCTCCACCAAGGCATTTCTGTCATTCTTAGTCAAATACAAATAAAAAATGGTAAAATCTCACAAATTTAATCCCTTAAAACTAACATAGCAAAACATAACACGAGCATTCTTTTCATCATTTTTCAGAATCTGCAAGAATTTCAGTTCCTTCTACAACAAATGAGCAGGTAACTTTTAAGCTTTATATTTGTCTTTTTTTTCTATATCGTATCCCAGTGTTATTTTTTAATGTTCTGGCTTTGAGGGCAGCCTGGTGGCACAGCAGGTAGATCCGGTTCGGACCTCATGCTGGTTGGTATGTTCTTTGTGTGCATGCATGGGATCTCTCCGGCCACTCTGACTTCCTCCCACAAACCAAAAAAACATACTCAATAGGTTAATAAAACGATGTGGCCCTGTGGTCAGCTGGTAACCAGTTCAGGGTGTTCCCGCCTCTTCCCAAAGTCAGCTGGGATAGACTCTAGCCCCAGATCCACCAAAGGGACGAGTGGTATATATGAGGGATGGATGTTCTTTATTGACTTGCTTTCCTAACCATTGTTTATTCTCTGTTACCAGGGGGACCAAAATGAGGAAAACATCCATTATGCAGCTTTGAGGAAGCAGAAAGTCAAAAGTTCAAGAAGACAACAAAACCTCACCTCGACAGAATGTGTGTACTCAGGTGTAAAGCAGTAGAAATGCTGTTTGTGTATTAATTAGTGCTGTAAGACGATTAAAAAAATTAATCTAATTAATTACCGGATTTATAATTAATTAATCTAATTAACTGCATTTTAATCTCATATCTGCTTTAAGTACCCAAATAAAGAATTTGAATTCCAGGATGTTACAAAATTGTGGTGCATAACTTATCAAATGAGTACACTAAGAAGTTTTGTAAATCCACATTTTTATTGGTGACTAAATAAAACCAAAGTCAGGGCATCTTGTCCAGAAAATTCTAAGCTCAATCAGGCAACTCAAATTACACTTTAAGTGTGTTTCATAAATCAAATTCAAAATAAGAAAAAGGTCGAGGACATCCAGCAAACCAGTTAGGCCTGATGCATTATTAAAGAATTCAGTAAATATAGATAAATAAATTCAAAAATAAAATAAGACTAAGTCTTAAATATGCCGTTCCTGTTGTCACCTGGGCTTTGTTTGATTTGACTGGAGACGCATGTGTGAAGTGACGTGCCACTGCCATGTACGGGTCCTCCAGCTGGCCAATATTTAAATGTTTGTATGCTATGATTAATCTTGCGATTAATTTTTATAACGCATTCATTTGCGATGTAATTAATTAATTTAATGAATGCACTGAAGTGACAGCCCTAGTATTAATGTTTCTGTTTTAGGACAGAAGCATACAAAAAAAGCTATTTCTGTCAGGACCACTTGTCAAGAAAAGAAACAAAGTAATTTAATGAATAAGCTTTGTTTGATTTTTTACTATTATTTTAAGGTATATATCAAATCGAGGCTCTCCCTGCCTTTCCAGACAACATTTGGTTTAGAAGAAGTTACTTTTTTTTTCAGTTTTCACTTTTTAGTTTGGTTTTGGTCTACCAGAACAAGTCTCCTGCAAAAAGTTGGTGCTGTAGCTTCAGTCTTAGTTCTAGCAATGTGGCCTATTGTTGTATTATGAGCCAGAAATATACGACTAGCTTCAAGTTATAATGTTGTTTAGCTCAAAGCAGTTTGGAAGTAATTTGTGTCATAAAATGTAGCTAGAACTGCATTTAGACTTCATCAAGTGATGTTTAAACATCTTCTGCTCAGATTTGTAGAAGTTAATCTGCTAAAAGGACTGAAGGCTGGGTGTGCTTCCAGTGCTAACATTTTTACAATCAACTTTAAACTGTCAGTATTTGTTAGCTTTTCTGTTGTGATTTTTAGCCAAATCCAAGACGCAATTAACCCTCATGGAAAACTCAGGAAATCTGTAAATCATCAAATAATCATAGATAATGATACTGAATGGGTTTCTTGTACATTAATTACTCTGAACACATTGTAGAAATGTAAAGCTTGAATAAATATTTATAAATATCACATGTGGAAACTGCTTGTAGATATATAGTCCCTAGAACTCTCTTTGGAATGCAACCCTACACTTCAACAGTCTTGTTGCCTCTGTCCAGGTGTTTTTTTAATGTGCTGTAGGCTTCCAGTTCAAAATGAGGGAAAATTTCCAACAAAAAAGAAACAACAATAATAAATTTATCAGCTTGAACCTTGAAAACTTTGTCCTTGTTGTGTACTCCATTGATAATGAGTCGAAAGGGATTCACTGTATTCTGTTTTACTTATGTGTTGCACAATGTCTTAACTTCCTTGGTATTTGGGTTTGTGTCTGCAAATGTCCTGTCAAGATGATAAAAAAGCTGTCATAAAATGTACTCTGGTCTCTTTAGAGTGAACTGGCTCGACTGAGCTTGGAGCTGCATTAATATGCAAATACTGATAATCCTAAATAACTGAAGGTCCAATCACAGCATATGTATATGTTCATTAAATTACCGACACAATTTTAGCCTAAATTGATGTGGAATAATTTGAACATTTGTTAGGTTTGTGTGAAAATTACAATTCCGATTGTTGTGATTAATCACAAATAGCCATATTTTGATTGTTTAAAACCATGTGGTACACAATGTTTCTGTCTATATTTGTGCATAAGGACGCCTATTCTTGGTGCAAAGCCAGGCTCAGAACAAATAGAGTTGGATTATGTGCCTTTGTGTTTTATCAGTCATCAGTCTGAGCTAAAGTTGTGTTTTATTGTTAGGAAATGACCCTCTAGAAGTTTAGTTGGACCCAAAAGCTCAAAGATGGAACAGGTAGAGTTTTTAACAGTTTTAATGAGGCAGTGACAAAAAACAGGTAAGTGGCAAAAAGTGAACAGGGGTGGTGGCGAGGGCTCAGTGGAGACCTGAAACAAAGGGAGCAGAGAAAAAAGGTTAGTATAATGTCCACCAAGCAGACCACAAAAGACATAAATAAATCCCTGAGAAGCGGGAACAGGCTGAGAGCGAGAGTTGTAAGATAAACTCATGCAGAGAGCACAAACCAGGGTTGTAAGTGCAATCCACCCGTGCTGCAGTCATCTGGAGACGGGTTGAAATAGGTGACGGTGATTGCAGGAGATGAGTGTCAGGTGCGTCTGCTGCAGTGCTCCTGGAACCGCGCCTCCGCAGGAGTGAGATAAGGGAAGGAGGTGTGTGTGTGTGTGTGTGTGTGTATGTGTGTATGTGTGTGTGTGTGTGTGTGTGTGTGGGGGGGCTGAGGAGCAGAGTGAGATCCTCTTATTTTTTATTATATTGTATTGACAGGCATGTTTTCAGTTTCTCAGTCTGATTTTATTGCAGTCAAATGTATTTAAAACTTGAAAACTACTCCAAGATTACAGACCTCGGCCAAGCAGAATTCCACCCAGCATTATAGTCCTACAATTTTTTTACATGCATATTGTGGAAAGAAAAATAATTATCTGCAAGAAGTGAGAGTATTATTGATATAACTATTATACAATAGAGTGACCTAGTTTGTAGTGGGTCTTGTAACTTGTCGACTGAATCAATTTGCTGCTGCTTGAACAGATGTTGATGTTGTGTACACTTCCAGTGGGGAACGTTACCAGTCTGTCAGTTGAAGCAAGACCACAGCGCTTCAGTGTGTGACTTGTTGGTTCCATGTGGAATATGGGGGTTAGGTTTTTACTCACAAACACAGAGACTTCTACTATGATGGAGAATGTCCATCTTGAAATTGTCAGCAGCCTTGTTTCGAGTGATTGAGAAGCTCCATCGAGAATTACTTCCTCCTGTCCTCTGCATGCACAGCTTTCACTGCTGATTTGCCTTTTGGCTTTCTGTGAGATAGCAGAGGGAGCGGTGTGGAGAACTACTCCCCTGGCATCACAAGGGAAGCTGGGAAATTTGGTGTCATAGGCTTGAAAAACTAGATGTCAGTTTGCAAACACACTATTTCCTTAATTCCGTAAAGGAATAGGTTTTGCTGTTATAAACTTTCATGTTTTTTGTGACATTATTCTGGATCAGATCGGCACCAAATGCATTGGCTTCTTCCTTGGTCCAAACCACATCTCAGGTAAAATGTTCATGTAAATCCAGACAAAAATTAACCTCCTTGGAGGTGGTAACTACACCACGGGTGAGTGCATGAGCACAAGGTATAACAGTGAGTTTATCTCAGGTTGTACTTTTTTGTTTATCACAGCCATGACAGAGACAAAGAGCTTGCATGTAAAGTCTGTGGAGTCAAGCTAAATACAATAATATACAAGGATCCAGTCATCCTTTTGAAATAAAAGATCTTCCAGTCTCAATTTAAAAAAAAGAGTTTGGAATCATACTTACAACCTGATACCAGTCCACAGCCTGGTGGTTGGGGTTCATTGAATTAAACAATCTGTTTAGTTTCAGTAATAAAAACCTAAAAAAAAGGATCCAACTGTACCTCTTATCTGGAGACTAAGGCTCATATAATATGCCAGGACATACATATGCCAACAATAACTAAGATAAATAAAGTTGACTCATATCACAGTTCCTAAACACACAGACCATAAACATCAACATAAACACAAAAACATCATAGAGGCAAAAATATCTAAAAAAAAAAAAAAGTAGCCCTTTAGGCACCAGAGTTTATTCAAAAAAATATTCTATTTTGCTATCAACATTTTAAAAGTTGTAGTTTGACAGTGATTTGAGATAGAAGCAGACTGTCATCAAGAAAAAAAAAATTCAGTATGACCAAAATTATTTTTGATGGAAGTAAATTCACTCGTCTCATTTGTATATCATGATGTCATTAGGTGGCAGCCATACTGGAAAATATGATATCACAATTTCAGAAGGTTGTAGTTTCAATGTGGTTAGAGATAAAGGCGGACATAACTGAGAAAAATCTTCAGTCGGACCCAAAATTTGGAATGAAAGTAAATTCACTAATGTAATTTGCATATAATGATGTCATAGTATGATGTGGTGGCCATATTGGAAAAAAAATCAAAAAAAGATGTGACATGAAAGTTTTCATCTCAGGAACTGTAACATCACACTTGCCATGAAATCTGGAGTTTGTTTTGGGTGTTTCCCTCTCCAAGAACTGGTTGGCATATCTATTTGTCTCATTTGTGAGTAGGCTCCAGAATTAAAAAGAGACAAGAAATCATTAGGCTCAAATATGGAAGATCCCTGTTCACACAATACCTGACAGGCTCATCAAAATGTCTGATCCAATTGGGTTACTCTACCTCATCTCTAAGTAAGCCCAGCCATCATCATCATTGGAATTTATTGGCACCTCTGCTGGATTTTTCGCTGTGTTTTCAGCTTCCCTGCTCCCACACCCTGGCCACGGAGAGGTAAAGCATCGGCCTCGGCATGTGCTGCTTGGGGACTGTGATCGCGCATGGACCTGCAGCTGCTGCAGCTGTCCTCACTGGACGACTGAACATCATCCTCAGATGGTAAATGTTCCCTCTCAGAATCAGAGTCAACCTGCACTTGATGAAATACTCTCAGCATGGTGAGTACTCTGACTCGCTCTCCATCTCTCTGTATCTCTCTCTCTCTCTGCTCGGGTCTTAAATCACCAAGTCTCTTCCTTGTTCCCAAAAAATATACGCCAAAACTTTGAATAGAAACACACCCACAAATGCTGCTTGGATTAAAGTGACACATGTCAACTATATTCTGGTGAAAGTATTAACACTATCCTGCACTGTATTTGCAGCTATTGCATGTTTTACCCAGCAATGTTGCTTGTCACAATATTGCAACTTCGCCACCTAGAGAGTTAAATCCACTTTTTTTCCTCCTTAAAATGGGAGCAGTAGCTTCACACTTGTTTATTATATGTTTGTCTAGCACAAGTGCCATTTTAACTGGATCAAAATTCCTGAATTAGTGAAGCAAACTCCATTACTCTGCCACCACTACCACACCCTGCTACTCTATCATTGAACATTGAGAGTGGAGCTCATGGATATTGACGGAGAGCAGAGTACAGTGTCAAAGTGCAGGGTAACGATAATTCCAAATCCCAAACTCTGGTCTATGATGAAGGTCCATATTGTTTTTACTAAACAAATCAATGCATCTGTTCTTTGGATACATTTTACATGAAATAGGAAAATGGACCTCCTGACTGATGCTAATCCACAGATTCCACACAGCATGAATGCATCGCACACCAAAAATTGGCGACAATGCTCACTGGAAGCACCACGGCCCTGTGCAGCTGGAAGGGGGAAAGCACAAGATCCTCGAAGAGTCACAAGATCTTGTGTGAACTGCAATATCACCTGATAACAAAACATGTTATAAACTGAGAAAATAACTGAACACCTCACTTTGCTTCTCAAAGGTTGCTTTGCTGGTCCCATCCTCACAGCCCCGGGATCTGTGTTACTTCTATCTGCCTCGGAAGAAGGATACTTGATGTCATAAAAAACATCATATATCTCCACCTCCATAATTAACTTTTCTTCATCCATGGTGTCGTGTTGCCTCTGGGACACTCTGACCAGCTGTTGACAGGAAGCTTGTACCTCCGGTTGGGGCATAATGACAACCCTTTGATTCCCTTTCTGAATGTTAGTGAACTTATAAGGTTTTAAGTGGCCAAGCTGAAAACAGACCTGCAGCGTATCTCAAGTGAGTAATCTGCCACTCCAAGGACATGCCGCTGACAGAGCAGAGTGCCAGCTGTGGAAGTTCTCTGATAGACAAGAGAGGGACCAAAGTACTCTGCAGTACAATTCGCAGCTGGCTTTCTTATATGGTTTCCTCTTATATGAAAAAAAGCTTTCCAATGGATCGCTGGTAGCACACTCATGCACATGGACTTCAGGTTTATTGAAAATTTCTTGGTGCAGCAGTAGCTCACTCCATAAGGACTTGGTTGGGGGACTGAAGGGTGGCCGGTTCAAATCCCGACAAAACTATGACTGGAAGTTGGTTTGGTAGCTGAAGAGGTGCCAGCGGACTTCCTGAGCACTGCCGAAGTGCCCTTGAGAAAGGCACTGCACCCGAAACTGCTTGGCAGCCCTTCTTCAGGGGCAAGCCATCACTCTGACATCTCTCCATTTGTGCATGATCATAGGACCTGTTTGTGCATGTGTATTTCAACTGTATGTAAAAAACATGTCTCAACATCAGAGTGTAAAAAAATGAAATTCTTAAGAAACAGTTATCAGTGAGGTCAGCCTGAGTTGCCTGATGATCACTATACATTTTTTCTTTGGTGTTGACTCACTGGCAGCTGTTTGTTTGGGTGAGAGCCCCCTGGTGGTAGACTTTTGAATATGTTTAATGTTACTTCATATCCTTATCAAATCACTGTTGCAGCCCGACAGCTCAACTGACAGCTGAACATAACTCAAACTAGAACAGCTAGAAGAGCTCAAAACTGCACAGAGGGGGCACTGGTGGCTCAGTCTGGTGGTGCACTTTAACATCAATCCGAAGATTGTGGGTTTGAGTCCTGCTTCAAAAGTCAAGTGAAAGTGGGCAAGTCTCTTGACCTCAAGTTGCTCTGGGGACTGTGTCAGTGACATGTTAGTGGGTGTCAAAGGTTGTGGTCGTGCTCACTAAGACTGATGACGACCCTGAATGGAAAAGAGCAAAAGTAAGAGTGAGTGTGTGAATAGATGTGGTTGGTGGTGTAAAAACACTTTGAGAAAGACTGGAAAGTCCATTTACCATTTCTGACAAACTTAGGATGTCCTTCCACCAACTAATGATGTCCCAAGTCGAGGGCAGGGATGCACCATCTCCACCATTGACAGTGTTGACATTGTACTGATTTCCTTCCTGAGACACTGAACGTTGGTCCTGAATCTCTTCAAGGCTGTCCAGAAGTCGTTCTCCATGGCATCATCAAACTCCTCCCATGCACGAGTTTTTGCCCTGGTGGCCATCGAAGCTGCTAGTTCTGTTTGTACCTGTCCACCCTAGCTCCTCCATGTTGAGAGGAGCCAGATGAGGTGGCTCTGGCATCATATCAGGATGTTTTCAGACACATCCTTGGTGAGATACTCAGGACATTACAATGGTAGGAGACCTCGGCGAAGACCCGGGACACACCGGAGGGGCTATGTCTCTTGTTTCTCAGCTGGTCCGGGCTTCTCTGCTTCGGCTCCTGCCCCCATGACCTGACAACGGTTAGGCTGAAGATGACAGTACAGTACAAACATACTTTATTCAGTTATCAGTAGGGCTGTGAAGGGGCAGGACATTTTCAATAAATTTCCAGAAACTGTCCAATGAAAGTTTCGATGGGGAATCTTAAAATATTCCAAACTTTAGACTAGTCAATGCAATTAACTGGTAATAGGAGGTTATTTAAATAAGCTGTGTCATGTCCAAACATAAATACATATTTTTGTTATAAGCCCTACAAAATAATACATTTTTAAAATATTTTAACAGATTCTTTTGTAATGATGGAGGAGTGCACTGTGCTCAAACAGCAACGTCCAATATAATGAGGACTAAAAAATAATTTCCTTTAGAAAACGTAATTATTTATACAGGTTCTGCAATCACAAAAGTCAGATTTAATACTGCAAGGATTATTTATATTTCATCACTAAACAGACATAAATGAAGTATGGTGGTTAAAATGAGGAACAGAAAGAGTCACCAGAGAAAACTGATGTCATGTGAGGTTTGGAGGTGTAGAGTTCACTCCATACTGAGAGATAAAAGGTGAGATCAGGACTGCTGCTGGCTGTGAACATGTGATCTTGTTTCCTTAAGAGAACATTAAGAGGTGATTGGTCGATTAAAGACAGCCCCCTCTATGAAGACTCAGAAAGATCACAACGCTTCACATTTAGCTCTGAAAACTGAACATGATGACATCTCCAAAGTCATTTTTCTACCTGATTTTGTTCATCCTGGAGAAAAGCGGTAAGTTCTGTTTACATCTATTTTGCTTCTTTTTGTGCATTGCCTCATGTTGTTTAACA
This sequence comes from Scarus forsteni, assembly GCA_036419115.1. NCBI lineage: Eukaryota > Metazoa > Chordata > Actinopteri > Labriformes > Labridae > Scarus > Scarus forsteni. Next base: position 371,859 of record JAZDUH010000128.1, on the reverse strand, counting down.
GGGACGAGCAAGTTTGCTCACGAGAGCCAAATGAATAGTATTTTTAAATTCATAAACCAAATTGTCCAATAGATTCATGAAAATACTTGAAATATCACAAAAAAAACTAGTAAGCAGGTTTTAGATTTTTTAATTATAAAGTTTATCTCTGTTTTAAGTTCAGATCCAAACAGTAAAGTTCTGTTTAATCAGATAAACATAAAATAAAGCAAAGCATACAACACTATCCATGGAAAAGGAGGCTGATAGAAAGGTTTTGGAAGTTCATTTAAGTTCATTCGAATTACTTTTGTTTCAAATCTATTAATAATGTTGAATAGAAAACCTCATCAGAAATTTTAATATCTTCCTCCTGATCCAACATGACCTGACCCAGGAACTTGCCTCTAATTATGCAGACTGGATCACTATTTCTTTTTAATTTGACTTTCATTGTGTTTTTCATCTCTTCAGCTCTGACGGCTGATCTGTCCTCATCTCTTCATCAGGAGAAAACTTTCATATCTGCCAGTGTCGGGGACAACATAACTGTGACATGTGTTGACAGGAGTAACCAGGTGAAGAGGTTTTACTGGTTTAAGCAAACTTCAGGACAAAAACCAAAACTCATGTCATCCTTCCACAGCTCCAGTGAAAAGTTCTCATTTGAGAATGAATGGAAGGACGACCAACGCTTCAGACTGGAGGCTGAAACAAATCGGTATCACTTGATTATAGTGAATGTCAGTGTTTCTGACACAGGAACTTACTACTGCGCAACCAGCATCTCGCTCACATTTGAGTTTGCAGAGGGCACTCTGGTGAGTGTTAATGGTTCTGGTTTGACCGCCCCAGCTTTGGTCCATCAGTCTGAATCTGAAGCCGTCCAGTATGGAGGCTCTGTGACTCTGAGCTGTACAGTCCACACTGGGGGCTGTGATGGAGAACACAGTGTTTACTGGTTCAAGGACTCTGAAGAATCTCATCCAGGACTCATTTACACCCATGGAGGCAGGAACCATCAGTGTGAGAGGAGACACAGCACAGAAACAAAGACCTGTGTCTACAACTTACCTCTGAGGAGCCTGAATGTTTCTCATGCTGGGACGTATTACTGCGCTGCTGTCTCATGTGGACACTTTCTGTTTGGAAGTGGGACCAGGCTGGACTTTGGAGGTGAGTCACAATCTACACAGTCTAATAATAACAATAATAGTAATGCACTTTATTTAAAAGCGCCTTTCAATACACTAAAGGATTCTGGACAAGATTCAGAAACAACCACAGTAAAATCAACAATAAAAACAAAATCAAGAATAATGATAAAACATTTAGTAATGTGTCTTCGATCTAACCAATTTTCTTGGGTTGAGGATTTTTCCTTGACTGTTAAATTGGAGGCATTTATTATATACTTACATTTCAACACTGTCTCAAAGCTTAAGACACACTGCAGTTTGTGGTGTGACCACAGTTCACTCTCTAGATCAGTGGCTTCTTATATTGTTGTTATCTGGCCCAGTTGTTTATTATTAGACTGTCCGAAAGAGACAATGGAAAGTTTTTGGAGAGGGCTGAACCTTTTAGAACCATGTCCAGAGGACTTGTTAAAACATGTAAGTGGAATGAAATAATCCTTTCTAGAGAAAAGTTTTTTTTTTTTTTCTTTCTTTTCATTTCATTATGACGTGGTAAAATCTGACAAAACTTCGATTAAGCTTTGAGCATCTCTGCTTTTTTCAATAAGTGCAGTAACTTTCTGCCGTCATCTTGCTTGTAGCTCTCACTCCATCCTGCTTGAAAACACTCTTAATGGCCTTTCCCTTTTTGGGCCAATGACCATTGTTGTAGATCGGAGTGCAGCCAGATGGACCTGACTGACTGCAGATACCGAATCAGGCAGATGCAGCTGCTTAAAAGGTTAGCGCAGAGGAAGGATGACAATAAAAAATGGTGTTGTATTACTCACAATAATCTCCACTGAAAAAAAATTTGGAGTGGCATTTACTTAAAAAAAGCTCGGACAGTTTTTCCACACAGAAAGTACTTGTAATATTTACTCATGCAATTTCTAAGTAATGTTTACTTACTAGGACCACTTATCTGAAAAGAAAAATCAACAAGTAAATTACACTTGCAATACTCATGTCTAGATTGTAACATTCACTCAGATTACCACTGCATCTCAATACAAAATCCAAGCAAAGGCTGCTGTTTTTGGGCCTCTTTCTCAAATTTTCTTTGTTATATTCTATGTTTTTATTAAGTAATATTTAAGAACGTACTAGTAGGTGTTAATTAAATTACATATTTTTGCTACTGTATTAAATAATAATTCATTTTTTTCAAAAACAAATAATTGCATTTAAGGGATGCTTACAAAACACTTTCATTTAGACATGAGCAGACATGTTTAGAATATCAAAATAACCACAAACACATGGCCAACAGTTCAAGTTTACATATACATAGTGTAAAAAAATCAAGGGACTTCAGAGACAATTATGATGCTCAAAAGTAAAGCAGTGTAGACTATCTATCTATCTATCTATCTATCTATCTATCTATGTATATCTATATATATATATATATATATATATATATATATATATATATATATATATATATATATATATATATATATATATATACAATATATATATATATATAAATATATATACATATATATATATATATATATATATATATATATATATATATATATATATATATATATATATATATATATATATATTTCCTTCTGGATTTCATATATATATATCAACAAATCACAAACAGACTGTAGGACTGATTATCCAGCATTCGTGTATGCAGTGTCACAGCTGACTGTCCCTTTTTATTCTGTAATTTCATTAATTGGGCTCCAATACAAACTTCAATAGATTTAAGCTTTTTGGGTCTCCCATGTGGACCCAGTGGACTTGACTCCCATGCTATCACTAGCAAAGTTAGCTTGCTGACTGGATAGTTTACCTGCCGTGTCAGGGGCAAACGGGTAAAACCAGGTTACTGTGTTAATCATCATAGGACTTAGAAAGTTTACTTGGCTTAAAACTTACCGTCACGGTCCCATATTCACGTTCTTCCCCGTCAATATCATGGATGTTTGGACTCAATCCGCCAACTTGGTTAAAACATGCCTGCATGTCTGACAAACTGCCCAAATGTAAGGCAGGGCTTTGACATCATGCTCTGAATGCAGAGAAGGTTGCCAGATTCACTGATGCCACTCAGTGAATTAAACTTGGAAATGTCAACTAAATAAGGTAATGAACTGGTTTAGTGAATATTACTTGGATCTAAGGATTCAATTTACATACAAAATGGAAGGCACATGATTACAAACAATCCTCAAGTAATGCTATGCATGAAAAACGTCTATTTTAAAGTAAAATAACTGAATTTATATGTTTATGTAAAATTTATACAGATATTTGAAATAATAATTACAGGACCAAAATAATCGTTTTTTTTTTTTTTCAGTGTAGAATCAGAGGGAGTCATGGGATTGTTTTTAATCCAAAACAAAGACACCTTCATGAGCACTCACTTTGTTTCCATCAGTCAATATTTAGGAACACATTTGTTGACACTATGAAGACCAACCAGGGACAAGAGTTGGAAATTAGCATTAGCAATAAACTTATTTTTTTATGTGTGTGTGTGCGCTGTGAGTGACGGCAGCACTCTCCAGCCGCTCCGTAACACTGAGTTGTTTAAACCTTCTTTTCCCTCTTTTTTTACTATTTCTGCCAGCTTCGGGCAGGAGTACAGTGTTTTTACTATATATCCAATGGATATGACAGACTTTGGGGAGAAACAGAAGACTTGTTCTCTTGTTTATTCAAGAGAAGCGCTGTTGGCCCTTAAAACAAAGGCACACGCCGGAGTGAGGAACCCATACCAGCGGAGCTGTGGAGGAGATATCGGGGCTGCAAGGCCGGCGCTAAGCTAAAGGCTAGGTTGGCGGACAACCGGAGACGTTTTAAGCCATCAATTCCCTCCGTCACAATGGGGAATGTGAACGCACTACCGAACAAGATCGACGAGCTAACAGCACTGAACAACCAGCGGCTCTACCGGGAGAGCAGCCTGCTAATATTCACAGAGACGTGGCTAACTCCTAGCATCCCAGACGCTAACGTGGACCTGCCGGGATTCACCGCAGTGAGAGCGGACAGAGACACCGAAGCCTGTGGGAAAAGCAAAGGTGGGGGACTCATCATGTACGTGAATAACCGATGGTGTAACCCAGGACATGTCTCAGTGAAGATGGTACTATGCTGCAGGGATCTAGAGCTGCTAGCTGTTAGCCTCCGGCCATACTATCTACCGAGGGAGTTCAGTCACGTGATCGCTGTGTGTGGTTACATTCCTCCGAGTGCCCATGCAGCCACAGCGTGTGAAAAAGTCCACACAGTCACTGCAAGGCTGCAGACACAACATCCTGAGGCTTTTTCCTCATTTCAGGGATTTTAACCATGCCACCCTGGAATCTACTCATGCTGCTTTCTTCCAGTTTGTGAACTGTCCCACAAGGAAAAACCGGACAATTGACCTCCTGTATGCTAATGTAAGGGATGCATACAGGGCCATTCCCTCCCCCCACTTGGGAAGTCAGACCACAATCTAATTTACTTTCAGCCACAGTACTCCCCCCTAGTGAAGAGGCAGTGTGTCACAACTCGCTCCTTCAGGAGATGGACTCCCGAAGCTGAAGATGCCCTCAGAGACTGCTTCAAAACCACTGACTGGAGTGTACTGCAGAGCTCACATGGTGATGACATTGAGGGGCTGACACACTGCCTGACAGACTATCTCAGCTTCTGCACAGATGTAGTTGCCCCCACTAGGACTGTTCGCTGCTATCCCAACAACAAGCCATGGGTCACACACGAAGTTAAAACAGTCCTCAACAAGAAGAAAGCTGCCTTCAGGAGTGGAGACAAGGAGGCCATCAAGACAGCACAGCGTGGGCTGAAACGGTGCTTAAAGGAGGCAAAGGAGAGCTACAGAAGGAAAGTGGAGCACAAGCTGGTGGAAAACAACATGAGGGACGTCTGGAATGGTGTGAAAACCATCACAGGACACAAAGCCAGGAAGACCACAGAGGGGGGGACAGTGGAGAAGGCAAACGAGTTTAACACCTTCTTCAACAGGTTTGACCTCCCCTCCTCCCCCACTCAGGACACCATCATGGCACCCTCCCTTCCTCCACCATCATGTGATCCCCCCTCCCCCCCACCACTGCTGACCCCCCTTCTCCCACCTCCTGCCTGTCCCTCTCCAGACAGCCCGGCAGCCCCTCTGCTCCCCCGACCATCACACCCCCCCTTCTACATTACTGCTGACCAGGTCAGGGGACAACTGAGGAAGCTCTCCCCCAGGAAAGCACCCGGCCCAGATAACGTGGGTCCCCGGCTACTTAAGACCTGCGCTGCTGAACTGGGGGAGCCACTACAGCATGTCTTCAACCTCAGTCTACAACAAGGGAGAGTGCCCACCATCTGGAAAACATCCTGCATCGTCCCAATTCCAAAAAAGAATCGACCCGGCGAGCTGAATGATTTCCGACCAGTTGCACTCACATCCCATCTGATGAAGACTCTGGAGAGGCTCCTTCTCAGACACCTCAGGCCTCAGGTGCAGCATGCCCAGGACCCCTTACAGTTCGCCTACAGGTCAGGTGTTGGTGTAGAAGATGCCATTCTATACCTTCTACACCGGACCCACTTGCATCTGGATAAGGGGGGTAACACAGTCAGGATTCTGTTTCTGGATTTTCCAAGTGCCTTTAACACCATCCAGCCTGCCATCCTACAGAACAAACTGACGAGTATGCAAGTGGATCCCCTTCTGGTTTGATGGATTTCCAATTTCCTCTCTGACAGACCACAGTATGTACGGATGAAGGACACCACGTCAGACATCTTGTACAGCAGCACAGGGGCGCCTCAGGGTACTGTGTTGGCCCCTCTCCTGTTCACTCTCTACACCTCAGACTTCGACTACAACTCTGAATCCTGTCAAATACAGAGGTTCGCTGATGATACAGCCATTGTGGGAAGCATCAGAGGTGACCATGAGGAGGAAGTCTGGTGGGACTTTTCTGGTGCCAAACAAACCACCTGCAACTCAACATTGGTAAAACCAAGGAGATGGTCATTGACTTTGGAAAGTCAAGACCACCCCCTCAAACACTGGCCATTGAGGGTGCAGATGTGGAGATGGTTGGCACCTACAAGTACCTCGGGGTGTGGCTGGATGATAAGATGGACTGGGCTTACAACACAGACTACCTGTACCGGAAAGGACAAAGCAGGATGTACTTTCTGAGGAGGCTGCGTTCCTTCAACATCTGCAGGAAACTCCTGTGGATGTTCTACCAGTCTGTGGTCGCCAGCGTCCTTTTCTACTCTGTGGTGTGCTGTGGTGGTAGCACATCAAAGAGGGACTCCTCCAGACTGGACAAGCTGATCAGACGAGCCGGCTCTGTGGTCAGTATGAAGCTGGACAGCCTGGTGACGGTGGCAGAGAAGAGGACTTTGGACAAACTACTAACCATTCTGGACAACACCAGCCACCCTCTGCACACTTCCATCAGCAATCAGAGAAGACTGTTCAGTGACAGGATGCTCCTCCCCAGATGCAGCACAAACAGACTCAAAAACTCCTTTGTCCCTCGCGCCATCAAACTGTACAACTCTTCACTTGGAGGGGGTAGGAGGGGGAGTGGGAGGACAGAGGAGGAGTAAAATGGATCTGTAGGGACCAGCTGACTGCAGTAATAACCTTGCGTTTAGTACTGTATTTTCTTATGAGGATGACATTCCAACTGCTGCTGCTACAGTGTAGTAAAAATCTATCTGTAAACCTATCTGCATTGTAGTTTATTTATTCCCGTCATTTTAACTGCTGTTGCCACTTTAACTGCTGTTGTCACTTTAACTGACAACAGCACTTGTCACTTTAACTGCTGCTTCAGTGTTAAGGTTTACCTACTAGTATTGTAGTTTTATTTATGGCAATTATTCAACCTGGTTAGTGCTAATGTTAATTATCTTATTCTTATTTTTAACAAACATCTTAACTTCTACTGTAAGAATAACTTATTATGATTGTCCTTGTGGTTGTGCTGGAAATCCCCATTGCTGCTGCTATTATTATTATTATTATTATTATTATTATTACTATTATCACTATTATTATTATTGTTATTATTATGATAATTATTATTGTAATTATTATTATTATTACTATTGTTGTTTTTTTTTGTTTGTTTTTTTTTGTTTGTTTGTTTTGCTGTATAGAACCTGGGTTTTTACTTATCTTTTTTACTCTTATCTAATCTGCATATCTTTTCTGTACTATGGTGTTACCTGCTGCTGGAATCTGAATTTCCCGAGGGAACCCTCCCAAGGGATTAATAAAGTTCCTATCTATCTATCTATCTATCTATCTATCTATCTATCTATCTATCTATCTATCTATCTATCTATCTATCTATGTATCTATCTATCTATCTATCTATCTATCTATCTGTCTATCTATCTATCTATGTGCAGATCATTAGCTTAAACTGACCTTAGGTTATGATTCTGCTCTTTAAGCTGTTTTACTCTTATTGAACTGCATCAACTCGTTATAGGCCGTGTGTCCTAATCAGCTGCCATACAAAAGAGAAAGGCGGAGAAGGAAGTGTTTGGATATTTATTTTGGCAGTGATGGGTTTTATAATATCTGTGACTAATTGCTAGTTTGAAATGTAAGTCACCATTGCCAGCCTGTCTTTAAGTTCCCTTTGTTTTTTTTTTTCTCATTTTCATTTCATGTCTCATGTTGACTGCGTTATTTGGAAGTCAGTTTATCTTTTCTCTGTTTCAGGTCTTGTTTCTACCCCGCCTGTGTCTAAACGCCCCTCATTACAGGGGTGAAAGTAAGATAAGGTTCTTGCAGGAACTGTGCAACTCAAAAAATTTTTAGCTAGCATGCTTTGTGCGCAAGCATCATACAAGACAGACGTTGATAAAAAGCCTGCTCTTTTCTGACTACTGTGCACATCCTTGAGTGCATAATGTAAGATTTCAGACACATCATGTAAAATATGGCAAAACATTTATTTTTGTTCAGGGAGAGGTACAAATTTTACCTGGTTTAGATGCGGTCTACTGAAAAAAGCTCTGAGACCCACTTTTGAGCCTCAACTCACAGGTTGAGAACCACTGCACTAGTGTTTGAATGTTCACCACTTTGTGCTAAATTTTATGTATGAAAAGTGCTTTATAAGTAAAGATTGATTGATTAAATGATTGATTGATTGTTAGATGCTAGACTGCATTGGGAGCTTGATCCTTTACAGAATGTTATTATATCATGGAAAATAAGTGACGCAGGAAACCTCAGGATGAGTTTATCATTTAGAAAAGGTGAAAACAAGAGCTGGACTGCTCAAGAAAGATGAGTTTTACTGAACCACAAGACTGCCTTGTCATTTTTTATAAATCACTCTGTTCACTTTAAAATCGTGCAAATGTGCAAATGACACACTGTTTGAGTTACAATAAACACACAAAGTGATTCAGGTCCCCTGTCCTGTGCACTGTGCATCTTCACACTCACCGGCACCATGAGGAGCTCTTCGCGCTAATATCTCCATTCTCTCATGCTTGTAGAATACATTTTTTTAATAAAGTCAAGGCTCCCTTCAGACATGTTGGCAGTTCACTGATAATCTTTGGTATCATGTCCCGTTCATATCCCCCACCCTGTCTATGCTGATGTTGCACTCTGATGTGTTGAGCATCTCAGTGCTTATGAGAGCTCCACAGGCTGTTCATGCGAAAATAGTCTGTCGTCCGCAGCGCTACTGTCACTTTGAATTGGTTAACTCATTTATTTGACTAAGCCGGTGTTCTGACATATTTAACCCCTGGTTACGCTACAGCAAGGGACTGCCTACTACCAGTTGCAACCTAACACAGAAAGTGAGTACCGTAGCCTACAAATTATAGCCTAGTGTTCGTCAGGCGCATTAAAACCTTTTCTAACACATCACAGAAGGCATACTCTGGAGATAATTCTTGTGTATTTATCAATTTTACATTTATTTTGGTAAAATTTGCTTGAAAAAAGAAAGGGCTCTCATTGAATGCATGACTGAAAATTGCTTTTTAGAGGCGTTCCGGCAGACGAGGTCAGTATATTTCTTACCAGCACGGTGTTTCAGTGCGTTCCAGCTTACTTTCACCTCTGCCTCATTACCTCTTGTATTTTATTCACTTCTGTCAATGTCTCATCACCAGATCGTTGTCTGTCATGTCACTTTTCAGCACTCATTCTCTTGCTCTTGTCCATGTTCTTGACTCTTTTTTTCTTGACCCTGCTTTTTGTCGCATGTTTTTCGGATACCTCTGTCTTGACTGTCTGCCCGATCATGTATCGAACTTTGGACCGGAAAATAAACTGAACCTTTTTGTCTCACAGATCTGAGCATCTACAATTGAGTCTTTTTGCCAGGTGTCAGTTATTCGCAATCAATAATAATTTTTATAAAAACTGTTCACCCTGACAAGCCTTTTCTGGTCAAGTTTATAAGTAGACAAAGGTACAGCTCCAACTTGCACTATCTAAAAAAAATAATACTCCAATGAAGCTCAATCAGATTAAAGACAAACTCTGTAAAGCATCTCTCTGTCTTAGCGTCTGTCTCTACAGATGAGGAACACCCTACAGTCCTGGTGTATGTCCTGGTTGGAGCTTTGATATTCAACACCATCCTCAGTATTTCTCTGGCCTCTGTTTTATTTTTCTGTTACAAGAAAAAGACCTTCAACTGTGGAGGTAAAGTTAGTGAAACATTCAATCTGTTGGGTTGTCCTATAAACTCTTGATTTGGCATTTAATCTTTTTTTATTGTTGTTTTTCAGGAACATCAGCTTCTTCTTCTGCACAGGTACTTTCTGCCAAGATTTTAATTTACTTTAAAAAAAAAACCTCCTTTAGATCATAGATGGATAGACAATTGAATACATCTACTGATGATACTTGGACACGTCGTCAGTGATGTACCCGGGGTCATAGGGTGTTTCGGGTTGTTGATCATCAGACACCTTCGCCTGGGCGACCCAGCTGGGGGTGATCAGTCCCCTGCTCATGTCAAAGTAGCGAGTTGTACCACATACCTTTCCTACGGATCCACAGCCACTTTAAGCCCTTTCTGCAGCCTCCAGGATGTTCTTGGTGACTCTCCTGGTCTGCAGTCCTCTTATGTCAAGGAGCTTCAGCATTCACCGTAATGAGTGGCCTGCAAAGCCTCGATATCTGACTTCCACTGGCTCGCACCGGGCTTTTCACGGGGCTTTCCACTCAGCAACAAGCTCTGCATATTTTGACCTTTTCTGCTCTTTTGCCTCTTCGATGCAGTCCTCCCAGGGCACTGTCAGTTCCAACAGAATCACCTGCTTGGTGGACTCTGATGTTAAGACCACGTCTGGGCGGAGTGAAGTGGCTTCAATGTTTACTGGGAATTTAAGCTGTCTTCCAAGGTCAACTTGGAGTTTCCAGTTCCGAGCAGTGGTGAGGAGCCCTCCTGTATAGCTGGGCTGGTGTTTAGCCTTCTCGCTTGCCTTGACATAAGTGATGGTTTTCTGGTGGGGGGGCCTGTGGCTTGTTGTTCTGCATTGCTGTATAGATGGTGTCCGCCAATGACCTTAAAACTTGGTCATGGTGCCAGCAGTAGCGCCCCTCCCCCAACGCCTTTGGGCAGCAGCTGAGGATGTGCTCTATCGTTCCCCTCCTTCAGCACAGCTTGCACTCTGGTGTGTCTGCCAGTCCCCAGGTGTGCAGGTTCGCTGGGCTTGGGAGGACATTGTACACTGACTGAATGAGGAACTTGATGCGCGGTGGTTCTACCCGCCAGAGGTCAGCCCAGGTGATGATTCGTTGTTCTGTGTTCTCCCACCTGGTCCAGCCTCCTTGTTTGGCCATGCTTACCATCTTGCATGTGCTTTCCTCTTCCACTTCAGCTCGGATCTCCTCCTGCACCAGTTCATGCCTTTCTTTTCCTGTAGCCAACTTGTACTGTGGCTTTGGGAAACAACCCAGACCAGCTCACCCCGTTGACACAAAGCCCAGTAAGCTTTTCTGCCTCAAGCGTGCCTCTGCTCTTTCGACTGCCTCCTGTGCCTGCCACTTATGTCCAGTCTTCACCTGGCAACCTTGGCATCCCTGGAGTCCCTGTATAACATCACCCCTCTGCTGCGGATGACTTTTATATAGACTATATCAACTCTTATATTGCGCTTGGGACAGGAAGAGGAGGGATTTCTTTTTGTTGTAAATGCTTCAAGTTTTACTTTAGATTTTTTTTAAATGGGTTCACTCTAAAGCCATGGTTCTTGGAAATATTTTAAACTCTGAGTGCTTATAAAGCTTTATCTCTCGGGAGAGATATTCAATCAGAACTTTGACACTAGGGATACATAACCTCTATGTCCCAACATAATCTAAATACTTTACATAATCTTGCTGTAGCATATTATTGAACTAACATATTTTTTGAGTAGTCCACCCCTGATATCTCACCCCAGTGATAAAGCTCACAAATTCTTCTATTGGTGCTCATATTTATTGGCACAATGGGCCTCTAGCAACCCCACTTCAAATAGCCTAAAATAACATTTACCTCAGCAGTTGTCAATCAAACAAAATATTTAATATATTTATAAAACATTCTTCCCCTTTTTCCCTTCTTAAAAGACTGAACCCCTGTGGTTAGATAAATAGCTGAGGACTTAAGAGTGATACCTCAGGTGATAAACCCTGTGTCAGAGGTTAAAGGGCCCTCACTTCAGGTTATCATGGATTTGCCCTTTAGGTCGCTGGTCATTTATCTAAGATGCTCTGGTCCAATGAGAGTCCACTCGACATGCATGTCTTTGCATAGTTCAAACAATGAACCTCTCAGACTGTCCGGAGTGCCTGATTCAGACACTTGCTTGGTTTGTAATAAACTTCTTTTATATGCAAACAAGTCTGTGTCGACGAAACTTCTTCATCATCTGCATCTACCCATCAACACATCAAGAAACTACAAACTCTTTTCTGGATGCATGTCCAAAATTTTTTTTAAGAATTAATTGATATTTGTTGGCATCAGAGTTTGACCACATTTTCAGGGAATGTTGATCATGGCACAAGGAAGGAGTGATGATATTCTGGTTGTGATCTGATCTATTGAAATCTGTCTCATATAACGTTTTAAAAAGACAATCAGAAATAGTTAAGAACGTTTGTCATTCTTGTTTTCCAGTTGTTGTTTGCTAGAGACTGAAGCTAGTCGTTCTCTAAAGGACTCAATAAATGGTAAATGTGCTTGAGTTGGTGGAGCACTTTGCTCAAGATGGATCTGAATCTGTAGGAGTGGGCCAGTTTTACACAAGTAGGGGGCTGATCAACCCTGATGCCCTTACCTGATCGCCCAGGTAAAGGTGTCTGATGGTCAAAGACCTGAACCACCCTATGACCTCGAGTTCAACGCTGAAAATGTGACCATGTAGCACCAATATGTGTTTTCCAGAATTCTATGTCAGATTAGATGACCATGGAGTCTAATGTGCTGTGACTTGCTGGACAAGCATGACGGACAACAAGACTGAAACCAACAGCATATAACTCCAGACATGATGACAGTGGAAGGAGTAGAGGGAACACTGAAGACAGCAAACAAACAAACTGTATTTAGAGAGCAGAAAGTTAGTTTATCTCCAACATAATACTTTCTGTTTCCCTCCAACATTTCTCTTTTATCAGTCTTTGATAACATGGAGGGTGAGTGCTTAAATCTAATATCTGCTTAACCATAATATATGTAGATTCAAACTGAAGTCCTGTTCTCTGAATACAGTGTGTTTGTATGTGGACTTCAGTGTTGTTCCTCTTCCTTCCCTCGTCATCACATCAGTTGTTTCATGCAGTCGGTCTCAGCCTGTAGTCTGTCATGATCATAAGTCACTTGTGAATTTTGGCTAAGTGGTCATTTGATTAGTCTGACCCAACATAACACACCAAGAAAAAAGTTTTAAATTTACAAATGGGTAAATTCCAGATGTATTATTTTGTAGGGAGGAAGTTTTTTAGTCTAGTATGACAAATGAAGGATCTTAGTTAGTTTGTCTAAAATATTCAATACAAAATCTCGGAGACAAGGAAACTGTAAATGAAGCTCTGGTAACTCCCTTCTGTGTCTAAGGGCTCATTAATGAACCAATATAACGACTTCTCCTCTTTCTCTTGTATGTGTGTGTAGAGCTACCAAAATGAGGAGAATCTCCATTATGCTGCGCTGAATGTGAAAAAAGTCGGCCGCTCAAGAAGACTTCCAGATGACCCACCAGATGAATGTGTTTACTCTGGTGTGAAGCAATAAGTCTGGATGTGTTCTGTTTCTGCCTCCTTCAAATAGCCAACTTATTACTGACTGACTGACTGACTGACTTTTTTCTGTCTTTCTTATTATAATTCTATTTCTATTATTGTTCTGTTTTTGTATTCTGTAATTTGAGTGATGGTTCACTGTTTTTCAGAATTTTTCTAACATCCTCAGCTGGGAGCTATGGCCTGAAGTTTGGTTATGTCCTTACATAAAGACAAATAAAGCATTATTGATTCTAAAGTCTTGATTCTTGATTCGCATCTATGTTTGGATGTAATGTGGCTATTAAGACAGGGCTCTTCAACCATCCTGCCATGGACTGGTAAATTGGCCATAGATTACTTGGTACGGGGTCTTATTGAGAAGCATCTGTGCTTTAACTGCAGACCCACAGTCTTTATTTTGAAGATCCAAAGGTGAAATTCTGCATCTTCTACCCTTACAAACCACTCCCTGTATGTTTAATATTGAAGCCATTGAAGCCAAGACCTGATAAACTTCCACAAATCTGCAATAAATGCTGTGAAGTATCATTAACTATCTATCCCACAAAGCAGCTTAAATATCGCTGTTAGAGACTCTCAGCAAGGTCTCTTTCACACCAACATTTAGCAGGTTTGTTTCTTGTTGGTCCAGGGGGTGAAGTTGCAACATTCATTCATTCATTAATTATTTATCACTTTTTGGTTTGGTTATCTTTTTGCTCTGCACCGAGACAGGTGAGCCAAAACCTTTCAGATGTTGTGTGACCTAGTCTCCCACCACTAGTTGGAGCTGTATCTGCAGTCTTTGTTCCTGCCATGCAGCCTTTTGTTTCCCAGAGGGGAAATTCCAGGTATTGCAGCAGTACAGGGCAAGTACAAGGGTAGTAGCATGCAACTAGCAGTTGAAGCTCCTGTTGATGGGAAACTCTGCCAGACTTTCCCAGCAGACCCACACACGTTTGGGTCTGCCAAGTCTGTCTGGCATTCTCCCCCACCATCGCAGCCAACTCACCATCAGGTGGTGATCAGATGACAGCTCCACCCCTCTCTTTATGTACTCGAGTGTTCAAGACTTGCAGCTGCAAGTCCAATAGGACAACCACAAGATCAATCTTTGAACTGGTGTCCTGTGCCAAGTGCACATTTGGACACCCTTATCCCAATCTGTGATGAGCACAGAAGACCAGTAAAAAAACACCACTTTGGTTCAGACTGGGGGGGGGGGGGGGGGGGGGGGGCTGTTCCTCCTAATCACACCCCTCCAGGTCACACTGTTGTTGCTGATGTGAGCATTAAAGCTCCCCACCAGAGCAACTCCCCAGCACCCCTCCAAGGGAGTCCAAAAAGGGTGAACACTCTGAGCTGCTGTTTGGTGCATAGGCACAATCAACAGTCAGGATCCCCACACCCAAAGGTGGAGAGCGGATACCATCTCATCCACTGGGATAAACTCTAACACAACACAAACTCTACGAGCAATGGGTACTGCCACCCAGCCCAGCACCTCTCACCATCATCAACTCCAGAGTGAAAGACAGTCCAAACCCTCTCAAAAGGACTGGTGCCAGAGCCCAAGCTATGTCAATCAATCAATGAATCAATGAATCAATCAATGAATCAATCAATCAATCAATCAATCAATCAATCAGTCTTTATGTGTATAGTGCCAGTTCATTATAAGTGTTATCATTTTATGGTTATACATATATGCATTGATACATATAAACATATGAAGATACACATATACTATATATAAAAATGTATATATCCAACACCCAACATGAATCCATATAGCCAATCTTGAATCCTTCCATCATGGCGGCAAGAAAAAAGAAATCTTGAATGTGGATCCCAGTCTCATGATGAACAGCAAATCCACACGATGCTGTGTTGGGTGTGTGGGCTAAGGAAGGGAGGTAAGAGGAGACAAGTGGACTAAAGTAAGAACTAAAGTTAGTGACAGATCCATGAACCATAGACCTGTCCTCTGATTTATTAGAGGTTAGTCTCTTGAGATGGTACATCTCATTTTCAGGAGGGTCCTCATGTCTGAATGGTTGTGGTGATCATTTTTAGAAGTATAATTAATGATTTTTTACTGAAAACAAGAATTAATGGTAGTGACAAACTCATGGATGCTGTTAGGGGGAGTACAGCATCCAGCTTCTTGTTGAAATGTTGTCACTCACGCGCTGCGAATTAAATCCCATCTGATTGCCTTCAGCTGTCTCATCGTCATTCATTTTTGAGTTTTGTCAGGGGTTTTTGGTACGAACCGTGAAAGTTATACTGAGCTTTTAGAATTACGAAGGGACAAAATCCTGACATAAATTGGTCCTTCAAGCCGGATCCTCACAGCTGTGACCCTGGGAGAGGGGGAGGCCATCGCAAAAGTCCGTGCACGGCCTGGGAAAAGATTTCCAGCATTGAACAGCCCGTCTTGAGGGTTCGGTGGTCTCCGCACTCGACTGGGGCCCAGTGACGAGGATCCACACGAGACACAGCTGACTGCAAATGGGTGAGCATAGATCTTTTGTGTACCCTTTACTGTCTAAAGAGTAGTATAGGAAGGAAGCTTCAGAGCGGATTTACCACCCGCTGTTTATGGTATAGGAGATCTCAGAGCGGCCTTACAAACCGCTGGTTTTCAGTGTAGGATGATTCAGAGCAGATTTGTAACCTGCTAATGCCTTACACTAAGAGTTTAGGATGAACCAGAGGTAGTGTGTACAGCTATCTAATTGTCCCTAAACTAGGATACCACTCCTAAGTGTTTTTAACTGCGATAGAAGGCAGTCTCAGGAGTGAAGACAATTGTGTGACAATTGTATAATGTGTGGGTGTGACACTATTGGCTGCAGTGGTTCTCGGTTCTAAATTGAGAGGCTGTGTGTGTGTGTGTGTGTGTGCGTGACACTGATCAGATAGAGATGCTGCAGATAAAGACAGCTACATCCGCCGTGAATTAGTCACGGTAGAAGGTTGGTGTAGTGGACGATCTTTCTCTGATGGTGGCTGATCTATATTGATTGGTGTATGGCTTATATATATTGAACAGGGGCATATTTAGTCATTTGGGGGCCCAAGGCAGGGCCTTTCTTATCCCTTTACTGTCCTGATTATAGATTTATTATTTAAAACTTAACATACCAAAAGTAAATGCATTTCCTCAAATTCAGTAATTAAGTTAAATTTTGACAGAACGTCAGTTTGTTAATTAGGCTCCTTGTCCTGCTTATGCAATCTGTTGGAATTTATCTGACAGTTTAAGTTACATAACTAAGTTTATGTGTCCTCACTGTCCAGGGAATATTATTAATGAGAAGAGAAAATAAATAAAGGATTAATCTTAATGTTTATTATTACCTAGCCTCTAAAATAAACAAGAAGTGTATCGTGCACATGCAAAAACTATCCTGTATAGCTTTATACTTTCTATACTAAGTGTCATATAGTTTGAGATGTTATTGAATTAAAGCATTTTAAGGATATTATGATTGAAAATAAAGCCATCAAATGTATGAGGTCTACATACGAAATAATTATAAAATATGGATGTTAATCTCCTCCACTTTATACTACAGCATGGGAATTAAGACCAAAATATTAATAACTACTATTAGATAACTGTAACATGTAACAGCTGTAGTCGGATCATTACCAAAATACTGTGACTTTACAAGTAAAAGGGTAGAAAATTTTAATTGCACATTTGAACTTGGGGCCTTGTTTTGTCAGTGCCAGGCTTGAGGCGGCGAGTATGGGCATATCCTCTTGGTCGAGGCAGTGGTAGAAAAGACATCGATGGACATAATCTGCACAGCTAAACTGAAAGCTGTTATTTCTGCCTTACACTGTTGTGCAGATTTCTCTGTTACTATTTTCACTGATTCTAAATATGTTTATTCATCTTGTCATTATTACTGTGCCCAGTGGCACCTTAGAGACTTTAAAAGTTCATCTGGTTCTGAAGTTAAACATGTAGTCCTGTTTTAGACCTTCACTAAGGCTCTTAAACTTTCCTCAGCTTTGGCTATTGTCCATATTCCAGCTCATGCACAGAAAAATGATATTTTTTTCACATGTAAATGCCCTAGCTGACTCTGCTGCTCAAGCTTTAGCTCGTGGTGAGCCTGCTACTCCAATCTTTGCTGCTCTGATAACTGTTGATTCTGATTACATTTTGCATGATCACTAACACCATGCCATGCTCGTGTGTTATTCTTAACACATGAGGATGACCTTTTTTTATTACCCAGATACTACTTTGCTTTGGTTGCCTCCTTCCTTATATCCCTGGGCGTGCCAAGTGTCCCATTGACCTTGTCATGTGACAACAGCGGGGATGTTACGGGGAGTACAGCATCCAGCTTCTTGTTGAAATGTTGTCACTCACGCGCTGCAAATTAAATCCCATTTGATTGCCTTCAGCTGTCTCATCGTCATTCATTTTTGAGTTATGTCAGGGGTTTTTAGTACAAACCGTGAAAGTTATACTGAGCTTTAAGAATTACGAAGGGACAAAATCCTGACAGATGCCCAGACCAAAAGTGCATCCCTACCATATTTGTCTCCATTAAGTATAAATGTATTAAAGGTAGACCTCTTGAGATGTGACACCTCATGACTATGTGGTGCTAAAAATGGTTCCTATAGATGTATCAACCATAGATAGAGAGATCATGCCAATATCTGAGTTGAGCTTTGGGGGTACTGCTCTGGGACATTAATGATGGTGTGCTAAGATGACGCCCCAGTGTCTGGCTTGCCGTCTGCCTCTCCTGAGTTTGTTGTTGATTAACCTGTGTTTTTTTTGCTTGTTACACCAAGTGTGTCAACGCTGCGGGCGTACCATTGCCTGACTCTTCTTCACATCTGCGAGTCATCAATAAAGTTTCCGATCTGTGGCTCTCATGAGCGTTCAAAGTCGCCTCCCCCTTTCCTGGCATCCATACTGGCTTTTCTACTGCATCCGTCCTGCCGGTTGCCCCACAGAAGTTGCCGTAGAAGACGGAGTAAGCAAGGGGGAGTCCTCGTTCGACTGAAGACCCACCTGGCCTCTTCTCTTCATGGTTCTGTCGCTCAGCTGGATCTTTTGTGGAATACGGCGGCTACGATCTACGGAGTTCCACGGTGTACAGGTACCGCTGGCTTCGGCCGGCTATTCCGGACACCAGGGAATTGCTTCATTGTTGTGGTGCGGGTCTCCCGGCTGGGCTGTGTGCCCGGTAACCCCCATCCGCTCGGTTGCGCCTCTCAGCAGACGATCGAATAGTCAGTTCACATGGCTTTGTGTAAAACCAGATCTCTCATGAACAAGACCCTTTTCCTGAATGACTTCTTCACCAAGCACAATCTGGATTTCCTCGTGCTGACTGAAACCTGGATTAAACCAGGTGATGACAGTGCCTTCTCGGGGCTTCTCCCTCCTGGCTGTGCTTTCTTCAGCACCCTGCATGCTGTTGGTTTGGGCTGGAGGCTAAGCTGCTGTATTCAAGGACTGTTTCAAATGCTGGATGATAACCGTGAACAATTATTCCAGCTTTGAACTGCAGTTGTTTGTGATTGATCTTTCTTGTCCTGTTAAGTGTGCCACAGGTTATCATCCTCCCAAAGCAATAGGGAATTCAATCAAGACTTTTCAAAATTTTTGTCTGACTTTATTCCAAAGTTTGATAAACTCCTAATCTGTGGGGACTTCAACATTCATGTCTGTTGTGCAGCCAATCAATTAGCAAATTTACTATTTTACAATTAGCCTTTACTTTAAAGGCTTCCTTAACTCTTTCGGTCTCAGTCAGTCAGCTAATGGTCAAACACATTAGCTTGGGCACACTCTCGAACTTGTTATTTCTCATGGGATCTCTCTCTCCCTCAAAGAAATAGTGGATACTGCTATTTCAGATCACTTCCCCATTATCTTTGTCTTTGCTGCTCCCCGTCCTGCCAGTAAAGTTGTTTCACCAGCTTGCAGACGCCACATCTTCACTCCATCAACAGCTGGAGAGTTTGCTGCTGCCTTCATGGACTCTCAGCTGTACACCAACAGTTCATTGGTTTCTCCCCTTTGCCCAGACAGCCTGCTCTCTGCTTTCCACTCTACGTGCTCTGAGATTTTGGACTCAGTCGCTTCTTTTTGCAAAAAAATCATCAAGCCCAAGGCAGATCCCTGGTTGAGTGACTCCACCCGTGCACTTAGGCAAAAATGCAGACAGGCTGAGCGTTGCTGGAAGAAGGACAAACATTTATCCTTGGGCATGTTAAGGGACAGTTTGGCTGATTACCAGAGAGCCCTGGGGGAGGCTAAGTCCAAATTTCTGTCTTTTGTCACAGCAAACAGCTCTCATCGTCCTAGAGTGTTATTTAACCAAACTCCTGATGGAGGTTTTTGATGTTGTTGGGTCAAGTCTGCTTGTTTTTGTTAATTCTTATCTCTGTTCAGAGTTTGTCCCAGCTGCCTTTAAACATGCTGTGGTCAGGTCTCTCCTAAAACACCCATCTTGATCCCTCCATGCTGTCAAATTTTAGACCTGTATCCCACCTGCCTTTTCTCTCTATGGTTTTAGAAAAAGTTGTTTCATACAACTGCAGTCACTCTGAGAGTCAAACTCTATCCTTGATAAATTTCTGTCTGGTTTCAGATCCTGACATAGTACAGAGTCAGCTTTGTCAAAGGTTCACAATGATATCACCCTGTCTGTGGATGCTGGGAATCCCGCAGTGCTGGTGCTGCCGACCTCACAGCGGCGTTCGATACTGTTGACCACGCAGTCTTTGTACCACGCACAGAGCAGCATGTAGGCATCTGTGGCACTGTTCTCCAATGGTTTAGGTCCTACCTGTCAGATAGAAGCTTTTCAGTGATGATTGGTGACCTCTGCTCATCAGATGTACCACTTCCTTGTAGGGTGCCACAGGGATCTATCCTTGGCCCTGTTCTCTTCTCCCTGTATTTGCTTCCATTGGGGTCAGTCATTGCAAAGCATAACCTGTCGTTTCATCTTTCATGCCATTATGCAGTGGCTGGCATGTAACTTCCTGCACCTGAACAACAGCAAAACAGAATGTATCCTGTTCAGCCCTTCTTTGCCAAATGCGGTCATGATGAATCTTGACACTCTGACTCCTCTTTTTAAAACGCAGGTTAAAAACCTGGGGGTAACATTTGACTGTAGCCTAAAGTGCGATAAACAGATCCTCAGTTGGCAGGATCTTGAAAAGGAAATTCACGCTTTTATTGGTTCCCGTCTTGATTACTGTAATGCCCTTTTTGCCGGCCTTAGCCAATCTTCTCTCTCTCGCCTTGAGCTCATCCAAAATGCTGCGGCACGATTTCTCACTCACACGCCAAGACGTGAGCACATCACCCCTGTGCTGTCATCTCTCCACTGGCCTCCAGTTAGTTTTAGAATTGATTTTAAACTTTTGTTGTTTGTTTTTTAATGCCATTTATGACCTGGCCCCTCTGTAATTATCAGAGATTTTAACTTTAGGCAGCCATACGAGGGCCCTGCGTTCTTCTGGCCAGTTTCTTTTGGACATTCCAAGGTCAAGATGTAAACAGTGGGGGGAACGTTCTTTTGCTGTCGCTGCAACCACATTGTGGAACAAGCTGCCCCCAGACATCTGCACCAAGACTGAATTTGGTCTTTTTAAATCAAAATCAAAAACTCACTTTTTTTAAAATGGCTTTTAACCCTGACAAAGGCTTCTAGTTCTTATGCTCATGTTAGTTTTATTCTGTTTTATCTTTTTTGAATGGCTTTTAAGCGCCCTGCTACTGTGTCACACCTTCTGTTGCATTATTATGTATCTTTTTCTTTTATATAGTGTTCCTATGGTATAGTTTTATGTTGCTTGTATCCATATTGTTATTAATTTTCTGACACTGCTGTAAATCACTTTGGGGGCCTCTTGGGTTACTGTAAAGGGCTTTAGAAATAAACATTGATTGATTGATCGATCTACATTAATATCTAAACAAACAAAAGGGGCAAAGGCAGATGTGGAGAGAGAGAGTGATAGAGACAGAGAGTCCAGTGTGCCAGATCCCCCCGGCAGACTAAGCCTATTGCATCTTAACTCTGAGTCTAATTTATAGACTATGAGCTGGTCCCTGACTGTCGGAGTCTGAGTACATCTAGTCTGAACCTCTCAACCTTTTGTACAAGCTCAGGCTTTTTCCTCACCAGAGAGGTGATGCTCAGCTTCTGCAGCTGAGGATCCAACTTTCAGCCGCTGCCCAGCTTGCATCACATCAGACTGCTTTGGCCCCTCCGATGGGTGGTGAGCTCATACGAGGAGGGTCTCTTGACGCCCCTTCAGGTTGTGCCCTGCCAGGCCCCATGGGTGTACCCCCGGCCACCAGGGCTCAGTCACCTGGGGTTCAGAACAGAGAGGAGCCAGATGAGGTGACTCTGAACAGGATGCCTCCCTGCTGAGATGCTCAGGAGACGTCCCACCTGGAGAAGAACTTGGTGGAGACCCAGGACTGGCTGGAGGGACTATGTCTCTCAGCTGGCCTGGAAACACCTCCAGATCCTCTACGAAAAACCTGGATGAAATGGATGGGAGAGGGAAGTCCAGGCTGCTGCCCCAGTGACCCAACCACAGGACATACTTAAATGAGTTATCAGTACAGGGATGCAAAAGGGTGAAATTCATAATAAATTTCCAGAAGCGTTTTACAGAAAGTTAAGATGAGGAACTTTACAAATATTCTTTACTGGAGACAGGTCATTGGAATTAACTGGAAATATGGGGAGATTTAAACAAGCTGTAGACATACAAAATAATAACAAAACAAACTATTTTAACAGACGATTAGAAAATCAGACTTTCTCCAGATTTAATCATTTTATTTCAACTTGACTTTATGTTCACAGACTCAAAAATGTGGTCTCAGTGGTCCAGGGCTCTTGAAATCATATGTACATGTGATAAAGTGCACAGAGCTCAAATGGCAAAGCCAATGAAATGAGGATAACAAACAATTTCTTTTAATAATCTCGATCATTTAAACATGCTCTACACAACAATCAGATTTAATAATGTGCAGATAATTTATATTTCATCACAAAATGGACAACAGTAAGAGACACCAGAGAAAACTGCTGCTCACTCCTTACTGAGAGAAAAAAGGTGAGATCAGGTCAATGTTACTGCTGCTGGCTGTGAACATGTGATCTTATTTCCTTAAGAGGACATAAAGAGGTGATTGGCTGATTAAAGACAGCCCCCTCTGTGAAGACTCAGAAAGACCACGATGCTTCACATTAAGCTCTGAAATCTGAACATGATGACATCTCCAAAGTCACTTTTCTATCTGATGATCTTCATCCTGGAGAAAAACGGTGAGTTATGTTTACATCTACTCGCTTCATTATTGTGAGTCACTTCATGTTGTTCGAATGGGATGAGCAATTTTAGTTAGAGTAGTGAGAGACACATAAATAATATTTTCAAATTCATTTACCAAAATGTTTGGTGGATCGTCAAAATACCTGCCACGTGACAAAATGATAAGTAACTAGCTTTAAGATTTTCTTTTAGGAATTTTATCTCAATGTTCAAGCTCAAATCCAAACAGTAAAGCTCTATTTAATAAAATGAACCTATTTGATTTCTGTAACAAAATAATGGCAAATGCAGTACTTATAAAAGTTTTGGTTTAAAGGGTCAATTAAGTTTATTGAAAAACCTTTGTCTCAAATGCATAAATAATGTTTCATATCGGACCTCTACAGAATCATTTAAGCTTCAAATCAGTAAATTGAATCCTCTAGTGTCTCGTAAAGAATATCATAAAAGCTCGTTTTTAAAGACCTTTTTGAGAACATTCTCTGTTTTGCATGCTGTTATACAGAACACAGTGTTGTGGAAGCAAACTTAGATTTGGTTTTGCTTCATTTTTTTATTTTTTTAAAGGCAGCACTGACAATTATTTGCAAGTATCTCAAAAACTGCCAGACAACAAAACATAACATTTAAGCAGAGCTAAAATATATTTCTCCTGATCCGTTTTGGCCCACCTTGCCTAGGTACTTGCCTCTAAATTGTCAAAGTCTAATTACGCAGACTGGATCAGTATTACTTCTTAATTGTGTTTTTCATCTCTTCAGCTCTGACGGCTGATCCGTCCTCATCTCTTCATCAGGAGAAAACTTTCATATCTGCCAGTGTCGGGGACAACATAACTGTGACATGTGTTCTCAGAAATAACAAGGTGAAGAGGTTTTACTGGTATAGGCAACCTTTAGGACAAAAGCCAAAACTCATGATATCTTTCTACGACACCAGTGAAAAGTCCTCATTTGAGAATGAATGGGAGGACGACCCACGCTTCAGACTGGAGGCTGAAACAAATCAGCTTCACTTGATTATAATGGATGTACGTGTTTCTGACACAGGAACTTACTACTGTGCAACCGGCCACTCGTTCACATTTGAGTTTGCAGAGGGCACTCTGGTGAGTGTTAATGGTTCTGGTTTGGCCGTCCCAGCTTTGGTCCATCAGTCTGAATCTGAAGCCGTCCAGCATGGAGGCTCTGTGACTCTGAGCTGTACAGTCCACACTGGGGGCTGTGATGGAGAACACAGTGTTTACTGGTTCAAGGACTCTGAAGAATCTCATCCAGGACTCATTTACACCCATGGAGGCAGGAACCATCAGTGTGAGAAGAGACACAGCACAGAAACAAAGACCTGTGTCTACAACTTACCTCTGAGGAGCCTGAATGTTTCTCATGCTGGGACGACATTACTGTTGTCTCATGTGGACACATTCTGTTTGGAAATGGGACCAGGCTGGATGTTGGAAGTAAGTCAAAATCTTTGACAATTTTCAGAAAAGTGTCCTCATTCTGATTCAGATCTTGGGTTGAGATTCTTGCTGGACTCTTAACTAGGAGGCTAATATGATCTGATCTAAAAATTCGATGAAGCTTTGAGCATCTATATGTGCAGTCACTTTCTGCTGCCATTTTGCTCGTAGCTCTCTCTACATCCTGCCCAAATACCCTCTTATTGGGCTTTCCCTTTTTGGGTCAATGACAATTGTTGTACAAAGATCAGAGTGCAGCCAGATGCCGCCTGATTGCAGACATTGAATCAGGCAGATCCAACTGCTTGCAAGGTTAGCACAGATGAAGGATGACAATAAAAAACAGCGTTGTATTGCTCACAATAATCTAGAATCAGAGGGGGTCATGGAGTTGTTTATCCAACACAACACACAATCATGAGCACTCACTCTGTTTCCATCAGTCAATATTTCGGAACACATTTGTTGACACTATGAAGCCCAACTTGGGCCAGGAGTTAGAAATTAGCAGAAGCCATAAACTAATGTGCAGAACATTAGATTAAACTGATAAACTGCATCATGTCGATCAAACATTCAGTTTTATTTCTTTGTGACCTTTGGTTATGATTCTGTTCTTCAAGCTGTTTTGCTCTTATGGAACTGCACCAACTTCTTCTAGGCCGTGTGCCCTCATCAGCTGCCGTACAGAAGAGACGAGCAGTGAAGGAAGTATTTAGATATTGATTCTGGCTGCAGGGGTGTATTTAGTCATATGTTGGCCCAGGGCAAACCTAGTAATTGGGGCCCTTCATATCCCTGTACTGTGCTGATAAAAGTTTTTTTTTTTTTTTTATATTGTACCTGATAACATAACAAAACTAAATGCATTTGCTCAAATTCTGTAATTTAGTTCAATTTTGACAGAAGGTGAGTATGTTAATTAGGCCCCCCATCCCTGCTTTTAAAATCTGTTGCAGTCATCTGACAGCTTAAGTAACTAGTTAAATAACCAATGTTTATGTGGAGAGGGGAGAGCTTCTGTCTTCATGACATTCCAGGAGAAAAGAGATATACCAACCCCAAGGTCAGAACAAGGGAGCCAAAACAGATAAGAAATAGTTTGGTAAAGGCAGACTGTAATTTTCCATTGCGCCTTAAATATCTCTGGTTCTAAGATGGTATTTATAAATATCCAAATCTGTGTGGCCAATTAAGCCACCATTCTCCATGGTGGTATCCAACTTGCAAAAGAGTTCAAGAATCACATCCTGCCCTTCTTTCACACTTCAGCTCTCATCAGAGGTTAAATAACATTTGATTTGATGTAGAAGACTACAGGGAGGGCTGCTGATGGTCACTGGTAGAAGTAAATCATATTTACAAATCTCTCATTGCTTAAAAAAATAATGCATTAGCCTTTTCAATGCTTTTAACGGTGCTCAGCTAGAAAGATAATGCAGACAAGGAGAAAAAAAAGAGAATTGCATCCTGCGATTTGGCTCACATGTCGAATGAGTCTGAGTGTTGACAGTCAAGCACATTCCTCCAGTCATGACAGGCAGCTTCTCAAATGCCAAAAGTGCTGCCAGTATCCTCAAAATGTTGAGATAAATCAGGAAATACAAGAACCAAACAGCAGGATAGAGAAGAGAAAGAGAAAAGAACAAATAAAGAATTTCCAGGATTTTACAAGATTGTAGATAGAGACAATGCCATTCAATGTATGAGGTCTATAGGACAGAATGATACTAAAATATGAATGTTAATCTCTTCTACTTAATACTACACTGCATGAATTAAACCTAAAATATTAATAACTGCTTTGAAGGATACATTTTTATAGGATGCTTAAGGGCTGCCTAGAAATTTCGGGGCCCTAGACCACTGGCTGTGTTTGCCTAATGGTAAGTATGCCCCTGTTTGGCAGTGATAGGTTTATCCCTTTCATGCATGCATTATCTAATCACAAAGGACTACTTTTTTAAAATGTTTGATCAAGTTAAAAATCATGATAAGTTTTTTTTCAGCCTTATATTTCAAGAGAGTTCTGCATCTGTCCACTTCATCGAACATCAACGGTATAAAAAATTAATTTAATGGAACCTAAGATCCAGAAACACGTCTATGACAAACATTTTTTTAGAGTAGATAAAAACAAAAGCAAAATCTGAAGTATCTGTATTGATGATGTGTAATCAAACTTTAACTTGAGAATTGAACCAAAATTTAAAATAAAAATACAAAATTAGGTGAAATATAAATACAGACATAATACACAGTTTACCCTATGTCAACTTTTTTGGATTAATGATGCAATATCTTAATGTGGTAAAAATATGAAAAGACAATAATTTTTTCGTAACTTGAGACAAGGGTTTGTTAATTTTCCACCTTGTAGTTGGACACGGTGCTGCAACCTTAAAGCTGGGGTTGGTGATTTTGGAAAACTAGCATGAATTTGAAACTAGCATCTCCTCAGGGCTCCGCCAAGACCCCCGCGGAGTTGCATCCCTTGCTCAGTTACCTACACGCACTGAGTCTGTGCACGCCGGGAAAATGCACGTGCAGTAGGCGGGCACAATGGCGACGGGATTTGATTGGTTTAAAAACAGGTGTCCCGGCATGATTATTGGTTGGGGTTTTCCCTGTTTTACTCCTGCTGTAGATAGGGCATATTTTTCGCTCTGTTTTAAGAACACATTATGAGTTGATTACCATCGGGTCATGAAGACCATTTTAACCAGTATTACAAAAAGTGTATCTAAATCAGATCACCAACCCCAGCTTTCAGGGTGTAAAATTGATTCCAGATATCTGACTACTGTAGTGGACACCATGCATTAACATATCTGTGACTAATTGCTAATTTGAAATGTATGTCATGATCGCCTGACTGTCTTTTAAGTTTTTTTTTTTTTTTTTTTCTTATTTTCATCCCATGTCTCATCTTGCCTGCTTTATTTGGAAGTCAGTTCATCTTTTCCCTGTTTCAGGTCTTGTTTCCTGTCCCTCCCCCACCTGTGTCTAATCACCCCTCATTACCTCTTGTATTTAACCTCATGTCTCTGTGGCTACGTTTACATGGAAACTCCTGACTTAAAGACGCAGAGATTTGTCCTTTGCGTTTTAGAATTCTTCTGCGTTCAGACAATGACGCTAGGAGACGAGTGAATCCGCTGTAGTATGGGTTCAGTAGATTGTAGGTCTGCAGAGAGGCAGCACTGCTACAATACACGTACGAAGAAGAAAAACTTCACAAACAACAATAGTGAATAGACTCACAGAGACACAGGAGTTTCTTTTCTGAACAACAAATCAGTTCGGACAACAAATCTGTCCGGATAGTTTTGTCTGGATAACAAACCGAGCATGTTGAGAGACAACAGGATACTCTGCGGACGGCCGAAGCTGCTGTTTTTCCTGGTATGCGCACATAGCCTTCATCTGAAAGAGCACTGCACATGCGGTGACACCAGCGTTTCATCCTGAAATGCCCCGATGCGGCTTACACTGCTTTCAACAAGTTTCCATGTAGACCCAAGGCCAAAACGCAATGAAAACTTATCAGATTTGACCATTTTCGGCGCCATGAAAACACAGCCGGAGTCTCATCGCCAGATCGTTGCCTATCCTGTCACTTTCCAGCACTCATTCTTTAGCTCTTGCCCACGCTCTTGACTTTTTTTTGTCTTGACCCTACGTTTGTCTCATGTTTTTTGGATGCCTCTGTCTTGATTGTCTGCCCGATTAATGTACCGAACTTTGGACTGGAAAATAAACTGAGCCTTTTTGCCTGGTGTTAGTTCCTGTTAATTAGTCATAATAAGCATAATAATTATTCACTCTGTCATGACTTTCCTTGTCAATTTTATAAGTAGACGAAGGTACAGCTGCAGCTTCTATTATCTCAAAATAAAAATATTACCCAAATGAAGCTCAATCTGATTTAAGACAAACTCTGTAAACTATCACTGTGTCTTGGTGTCTGTCTCTACAGGTGAAGAACAGTCTGCAGTCCTGGTGTATGTCCTGGGTGGAGCTTTGATATTCAACACCATCCTCAGTATTTTTCTGGCCTCAGTTTTATTTTTCTGTTACAGGGAAAAGACCTTCAACTGTGGAGGTAAAGTTAGGAAATTATTCTACCTGTTGGGTTATCCTATAAACTCTTGATTTGGCATTAATTGTATTTTTAATTTTTGTTTTTCAGGAACATCAGCTTCTTCTTCTTCTGCACAGGTACTTTCTGCCAAGATTTAAATTTTACTTCATAAGAATATACTATTGACTGTAGATGGATAGACGATTAGAGGTATAGACTACATCGACTCTCACCCCCAAATTCCACTGCACGAAAGAGCCCTGCGGTCTTGCCCCGACAGGCAAACCCCACTGAAAGGGATGTGCCCAGGCTGATCCCTGCAGGCTCTCATGAGAATAGCGATGTCACACGCTCATAAAACATGTCAAAGACTGAGAAAAGAAATAAACAACACTTCACCGCTCTAAGGTCCCTTTTACTGGTCCAAACCACACAGCTTTGTGATTAATTCAATTTCTATCCATCTATTTCTGTGTAGAAAAGATGTTTATTGTCATGTATACAATCTTGTATATTTCTGTACCTCTTCAATTCACTTTTCTTCATCCATGGTGTCGTGTTGCCTCTGGGACCCTCTGACTGACTGTTGCGCTGATGCTCGTGCCTCCAGTTTTGACGTAATGACAAATAATTGAGGAACATTACATGCAAGAGTCCGAGCATTGTGTTTTATTTTGAAACTTCCGGTTACTCCACACGATGACTTCCTGTCTGGTCCTTTCTTAACGACAGTGGAATTCGAGGTTTGGAAGCGGCCACGCAGAAAGTAGCCTTAAAGCATAACTCTCGCGCCGCAATGCGGCGCTGACGTGCCGCAGCATGTGCAGTGGAATTTGCCTGATAGACTACAATGGAAACGAAGTGCTCCGCTGTATGTTTCAAGGACGCTGTGGCGCTCTGCGGCGCGGCGCTTTCGCGTCCAGTGGAATTTGGGGGTTAGAGTGTCC
Source organism: Scarus forsteni (assembly GCA_036419115.1). Classification (NCBI taxonomy): domain Eukaryota; kingdom Metazoa; phylum Chordata; class Actinopteri; order Labriformes; family Labridae; genus Scarus; species Scarus forsteni. The sequence continues at coordinate 342,590 of JAZDUH010000128.1, read as the reverse complement.
CAAGCGCGCTTGGGACAGGAGGAGGGGTTACTTTATTTTGTTGTAAATACTTTTAAAGGTTTGCTTCAGTTTTTTATATGGGTTCACATTAAGGCCATGGTTCTCAAAATATTTTGAATTCTGAGTGCTTATAAAGGGATTGCAAGCATTGTCTCTTCGGAGAGGTATTTAATCAGAACCTTGACACATGACAGCAGTTTAAAAGCTGACTGAAATGAAAAAATCTTAGACACAAAGTCCAGGAGAAGCCATGTTACCAAGTCCTGCTGGTGACGGCTATGGACTTCCAGCATCTGCAACACCAGGTGACTTGTGATCCGTTCTGCTCTTCTGTTTGCCGTCCCTCTTTCTGTCTGTGACTCCATCTGCTTTTAGTCTAGTATGAATAATGAAAATATTTTTTAGTTGGTCTAAAATATTTAAATAAAATATCTGAGAGACAAGGAAACTGTAAATGAAGACCTGGTAACTCTCTTCTGTGTTTTAGGATGCATCACTGAACCATTTTTTTCTATTTCTCTTGTATATTTCTAGAGTTACCAAACTGAGGAGAATCTCCATTATGCTGCTCTGAATGTGAACAAAGTCGGCCACTCAAGAAGACTTCCAGATTACCCACCAAATGAATGTGTTTACTCTGGTGTGAAGCAATAAGTCTGGATGTGTTCTGTTTCTGCCTCCTCGAAATAGTCAACTTATCTGACTGACTGACTGACTTTTTTTTAGGTCTTTCTTATTATACTTCAATTTCTATTTCTGTTTTTCATATTTTTCTCACATCCTCAGCTACCACCTGAAATTTGGTTATCTTCTTCACATTAAGACAATAAAGGATTTTTGATTCTCAAGTCTTGATTCTTGATTCGCATCTGTGTTTGGATGTAATTTGGTTATTAAAACAGGGCTCTTCAACCTTGCCACCATGGACCGGTAAATTGGACATAGATTACTTGGTACTGGTGCTCACTGAGAATCATTGTGCTTTAACTGCAGACCCACAGTTTTTATTTTGAAGATCCAAAGTTGAAATTCTGCATCTTCTTCCCTTACAAACCACTCCCTGCATGTTTAATGTTGAAGCCATTGAAGCCAATACCTTCACACTGCATCTAGTCAGGCGAACCAAAACCTTTCAAATGTTGTGTGACCTAGTCTCCCACCACTAGTTGGAGCTGTATCGTAAGTCTTTGTTCCTGCCATGCAGCCTTTTGTTGAATCATGGCCAGAAATACAGAACCAGCTTTGAGTGATAACATTTTATGTTCAAAGCAGTTCAGAAGTCTTGCTACCTGCTATAAAGGAAGTTGAAACTGCATTTAGGCAGCATCATGTGATAATGTATAAACATAATAATGGATTGTTCCATTATTCCGTTATGTCCAGCTATTTATATTGTTCTGTCATCACTGAAACACCAAGCATTAAAATTTTCAAAAGCCTTAATCAGGTACAGAACCACAAGGGCATTTGGCCTTCCAAGCACACACCTGCAACTACCCTCCTCTGTAAACTGGTGTAATGTCATACCACTGTTACGTCTCTTGTATAAGCCTAATCAGCAGGGGCAACAAGCCCAGTGCAAGGCACTGGCTGTAGACAAAATGCAGAGCTGTAAAAAACATGATGCTGAGCAGCACTGAACTGACCAATTACCACAAAGCAGAAGGTCAACCAGTCAGAGTGGATTATACCCACTGGGGAAGGAGAATAACAGGGCAGGAGCACCGAGGGAGCATTTCAGATGAACCAAGATCACAACTGGATCATAGATACTGAAGAGGTTTGTAGTGCATTTATTATTGTGAACACACTCTAGCAATGAAAAACAAATGGTAACACTTTCTATGAAGCCCACATTTATAATGCATTATGACGAGATATGTGCATGATAATGCATTCATAATGCTTGATAACTACACTTATAATGCTTTATGATTCACTATATCAACAGTCATAAAACATATCACTTATAATGAACGATAGAGCTAGTCATTATAATTCATTACAAGTGATATAATGTTTTATGACTGTTGATATAGTGCATCATAAAGCATTATGAGTGTAGTTATTAATTATTATGAATGCCCTCATAATGCATTGTGATTGTGGGGGCTTCATACCTCATAAAGCATTATGGATGTAGTGTTCATGAGTATTCATGAGCATCCATGGAACAATTCATTATAATTCATTATAAATAATATAATAATGTTTTATGACTGTTGATATAAAGCATCATGAAGCATTATGTTTGCTTATTAGTGTAGTTATGAGGCATTATGAATGCATTATAATGCATTATGGATGCTATGTTACCAAATATGAATTATATATATATGTGTATATATATCTCTATCTATCTATCTCTATCTATCTATCTATCTATCTATCTATCTATCTATCTATCTATCTATCTATCTATCTATCTATCTATCTATCTATCTATCTATCTATCTGTCTATCTATCTATATATATGTTAGGGCTGTCACTTTCGTGCATTAATTAGATTAATTAATTACACCGCAAATTAATGCATTAAAAAAATTAATCGCGATTAATTGAAGCACACAAACATTTTGATATTGGCCAGCTGGAGGACCTGTACATAGCAGTGGCACGTCACTTCACACATGCGCCGCTAGTCAAACCAAACAAGGCTGAGGTGACGACAGGAATGGCCTATTCAAGACTTAGTCTTATTTTATTTTTGAATTTATTTATCTTTATTTGTACTGCATTCTTTAATAATGCATTAGGCCTAATTGGTTTGCTGGATGTCCTCCACCTTTTCCTTGTTTTAAAATTGTACTTATGAAACACACTTAAAGTGTAATTTGAGTTGCCTGATTGAGCTTGGAAATTTCTGGACAAGATCCTGTTACTTAGGTTTTATTCAATCACCGATAAAAATGTAGATTTACAATCTTCTCTTCTTAGTGTATTCATTTAATTAATCACCCACTGCGATTTTGTAATATCCTAGAATTCAAATTCTTTATTTGGGGACTTTAACAGATATGAGATTAAAATGCTATATATATATATATATATATATATATAGATAGATATATAGATATATATATATAGATATATATATATAGATATACATATATATATATATATTATAATCAAGGGCAGAGCCAGAAATGCCCACCCACAGCCTTTGTCTATTAATTAAAACATCATGATCCACACAGAACATTTTCCTTTGTCACTGCTAAGAAGAAGGTCATTGAAGACTCTAAGAAGAGCTGTTTCTGTGGGATGGGACTGACAAAAACCAGACTGAAACTTATCCAGGATGTTATGAGCGTCCAGGACAGTTGAAAGTTGATTGGCAATCACTTTATCTAAAATACGTTAAATTAAATTACAAACAGACTTTAACCAAACTTGATGTTGAAAGCTTTGTACATCTGTTAGACCTCATGACATTTGCAACTCCTACTGCTATTATCAAACACGAGAGGGTCATATCTGGATCATTGCTTAAAAACACGTGGTACACGAGGGATCTTGTCTGTATTTTGTTTTAAGGATGCATCTTTGATGAAAAGCCAGGTGCAGAGCAAAAAGGGTTGAATTATGCACCTTGATTATACATGAATGTGTTATGGCACAACAGGTCAAACCAAACATAATTTAAGATCACTGTGCCCTGGTGGCTTGCATTTTACACAGCAGGTTTAGTCATTCGGTCAGACTTTGGATGGATTATTAAATTCTTACCCTTTCATTGTGACATTACACTCAGACAACACACATGGAATATTCAAGTCCCATTTTCACTGACACATCCAGAGCATAAGCAACAATCCACAATATGAGTCAAAATAGTCAGAATAAATGAAAAGTGAAACCATTATTAATCGTTGAAATCTCCAGTCAAGACCGGTAGGATCAGTCAACTTTATGTTTCTAAAAAATCTGTTTACTAAATGTCAAATACCTTCACTACCACTACCTAAGCATTTTATTTTTTTTATTTTTCTGAAGAATCCTGGGCTCTATTGTCTGTAACGTACATTAAAGACTGGACAGCCTGTTTTATTATCTATGAGCAAAATAATCAGTGAGATTCATCAGCATAGATATACTGTTGTAGAAATACTGCCTGATGTTTTGAGAAAATCATCAATCGTTTGTATGGTTTTTTTTTCCTGGTATTGGTCTCCTTGTTCTCTGTTCCAGAAGAGACAGTTACTGAATTTTCCAACAAATGCTCTGATATCTAACAGTAGAGGTGAGCTTCTGTGCATCCATGTGTGTGAAACAGGCTCATTTAAGTGTTTCTGATCTTGCAGATGTGTGTCAATCTCTAACTTTCTCATAAAATTAAGAAAACTGCACAGCAGATTTTTGACGAGGTATAAAGAGATTTAAGGCACAGATTTTGATGGTAGTAAAATTAAACATCCCCAGATCGGCGGAGTTCATGGACTTGTTTCTAAACCCCAATAAAGAGCTACTCATGAGGACACGTTAGCTGAATGTCACCATTTAACTTTGCAACTGATAAGCTGCTTTGGACACAGAGGAAATGTACCAAGGCTGATGGTGTGTATTTCATCAATCAGCCATCAATCTGTCCTAATAAGCTGGTTTTATTGATTATTAATAGGCATTTTATCAGTTCTTCCTTCTGAATTTAATCCAGAGTCAAAAATATTTACAACTATGTCCAGAGCACAAGTGGAGACTGCATGAGCACAAAGCATAGCAGTGAGTTTATCTCAGGATGTACTTTTCATTCATCACAGTGGTCAAAGAGAAAAAAAAAAAAAGTGTAAAGTCTGTGCAGTCAAGCTACATGAAGACATTCAAAGATCCAGCCATTTTTTAAAATAAATTATATTTCAGTTTAATTTTTTAGTGGAGCTTGAAGCAGAATTTCGGGAGCAGAGCCACACCTCTTCCTGTGTTCTTATAAATTCTAACCAACCATTTCCCTCATTTGTTTCGCACACTCAACACACCCCTCCCTCCCTCCCCTTTCTTAAAACTTCTTTCTTGCTGTCAGGGCCTTATAAAGGGGGTTCGTTGTGCCTGGGAGCTACGGAGAGTCTCATGAAGTTTCCCCAAACTGCTTCATGTACCTACTATGTTGCTTGTTTTCCACTGTATGCAATAAATAATCTTCAAATTCATCCTGTTGATGGTGTGGTCCTTACTCATGAAAAAAAGGGTGATGAGTAGCCTAGTGGTTGGGGTTAATGACATAAACAATCTGTTTACTTTTGAGACTAAAAGCCTCATAAAAATGATGCAATTTCATCTTATAGCTGAAGCTCATTAAAGTAAAATTCACCCAAATCACACATCGTAAAATACACAGACCATAAGCAAAAACAACCCATTTATGTAAGGAAATACAACATACCCCAGGGTAGAAGCACAAAGATCTGAAAAATCTCCAAATCTTAAAAAAATCAATAAAATTAAATTAAAAATTCAAGTCCATCCCGAATCTTCCTCAGAATGGGAACAGTAGCTTCACATTTGTTTGTTTTGTGTTTTTGTAGCACAAAGGTCATGCAATCTGGCATGAATTCCTAAATTAATGAGGGAATCTCCATGATTCATACATGCTCAAAGCTCTCCCTGAATTGGGAATTGAAGCTCCCTGTTGATGGGAAACTCTGCCAGATGTTCCCAGCAGACCCACACACATTTGGGTCTGCCAGGTCTGACCGGCATCCCCCCCCACCGCCACCACCGCCACCATCAGATGACAGCCCCACCCCTCTCTTTACTTGAGTAATCAAGGCCTGTGGCTGAAAGTCTGACAGAATAACCACCAAGTCAATCATTGAACCGTGGCCTAGAGTGACCTGGTCCCAAGTCCACACATGCACATCCTTGTGCTGGAACATGGTGTTTGTTATGGACAATCTGTGATGAGCACAGATGTCTAAAAACAAAAACACAGCTTGAGTTCAGATCGGGGCCAGGAACTCTCCAGCACCCCTCAAATGGAGTCCAACAAGGGTGAACACTCTGAGCGGCTGTTTGGTGCATAAGCACAAACAACAGTCAGGATCCCCACACCCAAAGGTGGGGAGCAGATACCATCTCATCCATTGGGGCAAACTCTTAACATACAGACACCAACCCTAAGAGCAGTAAGTACTGCCTCTCTTACCCAGCACCTCACCATCATCAACTCCAGAGTGAAAGAGAGTCCAAACCCTCTCAAGAGAACAGGTACCAGAGCCCAAGCTATGTGTCGAAGTGAGACTGACTTAATCTAGTCTGAACCTCTCAACCTTGTGAACAAGCTCAGGCTTCTTCCTCACCAGAGAGGTGACACTGCACATTTTAAGAACTAGCTTCTGCAGCCGAGGATCGCCAAGCTTGCATCACATCAGACTGCTTTGGCCCCTCCTATGGGTGGTAGGATCATAGAAGAGGGTCTCATGTCACCCCTTCAGGCTGTGCCCTGCCAGGCTCATTGGGTGAATGCCTGGTCACCAGGGCTCAGTTACCTGGGGTTCAGAACAGAGCCAAAAAAAAAGCAGGAGAGTGAAGTCCAGGCTGCTGCCCCCTTGACCCAATCACGGGACATACTTAAATGAATTATCAGTACAGGGATGTAAGGTGGTGGGAAATCTACTGTAAAATTCCAGAAAATATCAACAGAAAGCTAAGATGGGCAATTTTAAAATATTCCAAACTGGAAACTTTTCATTGGAATTAATAGGGGTTAATTTAAACAAGCTGTATCATATCCAAACATAAACATTTTTGTCATAGACAGACATCCCTGCAAGCTTATAACAATTACAACCATTTAACGGACTATTTAAAAATCAAACTTTATCGAGGCTTAATCATTTTTTGACCAGTCCATTTCAACTTCAATTTATGTCCAAAGACTCAGAAATGTGGCATCAGTGGTCCAAGGCTTTAGAAATCATCTCTGCATGTGGAGGAGTGCACAGGGTCCAAACAGCAAAGCAATTTTTCCTTTAACAATCTTGATCATTTAAACATTCTCTGAAATCACAACAATCAGATTTAATACTGCACGGATAATTCATACTATATCACCAAATGGACATAAATGAAATATGGCTGTTAAAATAAGGAACAGTAAGAGACACCAGAGAAAACTGCTGTCATGTGAAGTTTGAAGGTGTAGAGTTCACTCCATACTGAGAGAAAAAAGGTGAAATCAGGTCGATGTGACTGTTGCTGTGAACATGTGATCTTATTTCCTTAAGAGGACATAAAGAGGTGATTGGTCGATTAAAGACAGCCCCCTCTGTGAAGACTCAGAAAGATCACGATGCTTCACATTAAGCTCTGAAATCTGAACATGATGACATCTCCAAAGTCACTTTTCTATCTGATGTTCTTCATCCTGGAGAAAAACGGTGAGTTATTTTTACATCTATTTGCTTCACTATTGTGCGTCACTTCCTGTTGCTGAACACAGACATGAGAGTTTGATTAAAACAAGGGGCACGTAAATAGTATTTTGAAATTATTAAACCAAAATGTTTGATGGATCTGCAAAATACCTGCCATGCGACAAAATGATAAGTAAATCTGCAGCTTTAAGATTTTCTTTTAGGAAGTTTATCCCTGTGTTTGAGCTCAAATCCAAACAGTAAAGCTCTGTTTTATAAGATTAACATGAATTAATCCTATTTAATTTATGTAACAAAAGTATGGCAAATGTAGCTGTGATAAAACCGTTGGTTTAAAGGGTTGATTAAGTTTATTTGAACAACTTTTGTCCGATAATCATTAATAATATTTCATAAAAGACCTCCACAGAAATGATTAAGCTTCAAATCAGCAAATTAAATTTCCTTATGTATTTTAAAGAAAAACATTAAAAAAATTTAAAAGACTATATTGGGAATATTCTCCATTTTGCATGCTGTTATACAGTGCACAGTGTTGTAGTGGCAAATAAGGCTGAAATACACATAGTTTTGACTTCATATTTTTATCTTTATGTAAATTGTTAAGCTGCTGTCAGGAACTGTTAAAAGCCAGGCTCAAAAGGGAAAAATCTATGTGAAGATTGTTTCATTATGAGCTTTAAAGGAACAAAATTGGTAGATTAAGCCTTATATTTTGAATTAATTTGGCTAAATTATATTTCAGCTTATTCTTCACATTTTGATGCACTATTTTCAAACTGTGCATCAACATAGTTCTTACATTTCTTCTTGAAATTCCTTATTACTCTTCCAGACCACTGTTGCTCCAGAAAAGCATTTATGGTCAGTGGCCACCACGCTGAAAACTCATTTACCCCTGATCCTGTCTGAGGTCCAAAGAAAAAAGTCATATCTGGATCTTGATATGGATCCAAACTTAGATTTGGTTTTGCATGAACTCCCATGCATTACATCTGCATTTTTTTTTCAAGGCAGTACTGAGAGTCATTTGAAAAAAATGGCAAAAACTGCCATTTTCACAATGCTAATAAATCCTTTAAAAATAACTGGATCACCAGTAAAGTCGAGTTCTAGTTCTTCCATGTGCCATTTCCATGATTCCTAGAAAATGTAATCAAAATCTCTGATCTTTAGTTATCTTGATCTTAAAAAAATATATATATATAAATATATATATAACATTTAAGCAGAGATAAAATATCTTCATCCTGATCTGTTTTGCCCCGCCTGGCCCAGGTACTTGCCTCTAAATTGTTAGTCTAATTATGCAGACTGGATCGGTATTTCTTTTTAATTTGACTTTCATTTTTTTTCATCTCTTCAGCTCTGATGGCTGATCCGTCCTCATCTCTTCATCAGGAGAAAACTTTCATATCTGCCAGTGTCGGGGACAACATAACTGTGACATGTGTTCTTAAAAATAAACAGACGAAGAGGTTTTTCTGGTTTAAGCAAACTTTAGGACAAAAACCAAAACTCATGATATCTTTCCATGACACCAGTATAAAGTTCCCATTTGAGAATGAATGGAAGGACGACACATGCTTCAGACTGGAGGCTGAAACAAATCGGTATCACTTGATTATAACGGATGTAAGTGTTTCTGACACAGGAACTTACTACTGCTCAGCCAGCATCTCGTTCACATTAGAGTTTGCAGAGGGCACTCTGGTGAGTGTAGAAGGTTCTGGATTGACCGTGCCAACTTTGGTCCATCAGTCTGAATCTGAAGCCGTCCAGCATGGAGGCTCTGTGACTCTGAGCTGTACAGTCCACACTGGGGGCTGTGATGGAGGACACAGTGTTTACTGGTTCAAGGACTCTGAAGAATCTCATCCAGGACTCATTTACACCCATGGAGGCAGGAACCATCAGTGTGAGAGGAGACACAGCACAGAAACAAACACCTGTGTCTACAACTTACCTCTGAGGAGCCTGAATGTTTCTCATGCTGGGACGTATTACTGCGCCGTTGTCTCATGTGGACACATTCTGTTTGGAAATGGGATCAGGCTGGACTTTGGAGGTGAGTCACAATCTGTGTTGATATTCAGAAATGTGTCCTCAATCTGATCAAATATCTTGGATTTGACATTCCTGCTTGACTCTTAACTTGGATGCTAATAAGATAAACTTGTAACATTGTCTCAAAGCCTGTGACACATTACAGTTTGGGGTGTGACCACAGTTCACTCTCTAGATCAGTGGTTTCCAACATTTTTGTACAAAGGTAACCTGACACACCAGATGGATCATTTAAAATATATTACTGGTGAGAGAGCTCAAAGTGTTCTGTGAGGGTGGAACCTTTTAGAAGCATATTTGGCAGGTGACTGTGTGTGACTAGGCGTTTCCAGTGGGCGATGTCACCAACCTGTCTATTGAGGCAAAACCACAGCGCTTTAGTGTTTAAGTTTTACACACATACACACAGACTTCTGCTGTGACAGACTATGTCCATGCAGACATTATCAGCAGTCTTGTTTCTATTGATTAACAGTCATGTTTGGAGGGACTGCAAGTGAGCAGACCTGTTTATGTTTTATAATGGGCTCACAGTAATGTTACTAGTTGTTGCGTGCTGTGGAGGACTGGGATGTTTATTACAATTTTGGGAAAGTCTGCTGCCTTAATTTATCTAAGAAACCAAGACTCCAGGAACAGGACTGGGTTTTCTCCATTCATGAAACATTCCCTCGTCTCCACTGTGTCTATTAGTAGAACTGTACGCACAGTTTTCAGTGCTGATTGGCTGTTGGCCGTGTCGGGCCTCGACGTGTAACCAGAGCATGTCATCAATGGTATATACTGACCTGATCAAAATCTGAAGACCAGTTGAAAAATTGCTCGAATATGCATTTTGCACATTTGGACCTAAATGAGGTTTAGAGTGACAATATGCAAAAGCAAGAAGGGGGAGTGCGACAAAAAGCACTTGGAAAAAGTAACTTAATGAAAACAACAAATAAACTAAAAAAGGCTGTTTATCAGCTGATCAAAAGTTTAAGACCATCGCTCAAAAAATTACAAAAAACTCCCCAAACCTGAACACATTTTTTTCTGAGTCGGACTTATAAAGATATATATATATGTATATATATATATATATATATATATATATATATATATATATATATATATATAAATACATACATATACAATTACATATATATATGTATATATATATATATATATATATATATATATTTATATATATATATATATATATATATATACATATACATATATATATATATATATATATATATATATATACATATACATATACATATATATACATACACACATAAATTTGTATATACATAATGATATATATATATATATATATATATTTATATATATATATATATATATATATATGTATATATATATATATATATATATATATACATATATATATATATATATATATATAAATTTTCAATTATTTTTTGTGACATCAATCTGGATTGGATCAGCACCAAAATGTATCGGCTTCTCCGTTGGACCAAACCACACTTATGACAAAATTTTCATGTGAATCCATCCAGGAGTTTCTGCGTAATTTTGCTGACAGACAAGCAGACTCCTCGGTGGAGGTAATTACATGTATATAAACACTTGCCACTTTATTAGGTAAACCTCGCTAGAACTCCGTTGAACCTTTTTTTTGCCATTAACACTGTATTAGTTCTTTGTAGCACAGACTCAATAATGTGCTAAAAACATTCCTTGAAGATTTTCATCTACACTGGACTTTGAAGCATCTGCAAATTGCTGCAGATTTGTCAGTGGCACATCCATGACAACCTTTATCTTGCTCAGCTGCAGGATCTTCCTTATTCCATGCCTATAATGATGCAGATCCATCTTATCAAGCTCCAGTCTACAATGATTGTGAGCAGCCCAAAGCAGCACAGCCCAACCAGAGTCCCTCAGAGCAGGAAGAGATGGGAGATACGAGAGAGATGACAGCAGGAAGTGACTGTACTTGTCAGGACTAGCACATATGCTAACAGCTTCATTGGACCATATTTCTTTATTCTATAATAAGTACCAGCACAAAAAACTTCTCTTTGGTATGATATTTTTGCTCCATTTCCGACATGTTTCCTGCCTACATAAAAAAAAAAAAACGTTGTCCACTTAAATGCTTCTGAAAGGTTTAGCCCTTCCTAAAAACTTTGTATGGGCCTTTTTCCAGATAAAATATATTTAACAGTCTATCTGATGGACAAGGTTATTGAAAACCTTGCAGTGCAGCTGGATCCACCTGATTCATTGTCTATCGTCAGACAAATTACCTTGCAAAGATCCAAGCCAAAGTAATTGAGCTGATTTTGCCCTAAACGCTTTTGATGTGTTTCTTTACATTAATTTGTTGAGAGAGACTAGGAGTAATTGTGACTCAATCATTTATCCCTGGTTGAATTTTAAACTGTCTTGATGTGTTTAGAGTTAACATTATTTTTATTCCCTGCAGTAGGTACTGTCAACACATGGACCAACGGTGAACGTGAGGTCAAGGACAATAAAAAGCAGGATGGGAGCAGGAGTCACTCTGTCAGGGCTGTGATGGGACAGGGGAGAAATCCTTTTGTGGGAGTGTGATGAGATGAGATATTACCCTGATGCAGCTCAACCTGATTAAAGACAAACTCTGTAAAGCATCACTATGTCCTGGTGTCCTTCTCTCTACAGATGAGGAACAGTCTGCAGTCCTGGTGTATGTCCTGGGTGGAGCTTTGATATTCAACACCATCCTGATTCTTTTTCTCGTTTCTGTTTTATTTGCCTGTTACAAGAAAAAGAGCTGCAGCAGTAAAGGTGAATTTAATAAATGATTCTGTCTGGTGGGTCATCCTATAAACTCTTGATTTTGGCACTAAATGTTTTTTTTTTTGTTGTTTTTCAGGAACATCAGCTTCTTCTTCTTCAAATGAACAGGTAATTTCCTCCAAGATTTTATTGTTACTTTAAAAAGTGTTATACAAACTGTTAGAGAATGCTCTGGGCAGGAGGATCAGCCTGGGATACTTTACTTTGTGTGAAATGCTTTAAGGGTTAGTTCAAGTTTTCAAAGTGGGGCAGCAGCAGTTGTTACTAACATCAAAGTCTCTCATTTTTAGCTCAGTTTTTATGAAGTTAATGTTTGTTGTTTCCTCTGATGACCTGTCCAGCTGATGATGAGGGATACATAACACCTACGTCCAAACATACAGAAGTTCTAAACACAGGAGGAAAAGTTAAATGTTTTAAAGAATCTTACTGTATCATGTTCTTGATCCAATGTTGTTTTTTAGAAAAGATTTAACATATTAACTAGGTTAATTACAAGAATTTAAATGGCATGTATGCCTATGTACCGGCTACTGTCGCACTCCAGCTATCTATTCCAAAAGGATGAAGTTCCTTTACTGGCTCTCATATTTAATGGTGCCTTGGACCTCCAGTGACCCTTGGAAGAACTCAAACCAAGCCTTGAAATCAGCAGTTACATGTAATCATCCTCGTCAGGTTAAGAAGTTGTCAATTGAACAAAACTTTTTTTTTTTTTTTTGATTCTTGGTTTTATTCAAACGTTCTGCTCAAACTAAGTCAATCCACCAATAGTTCGGGCTGTAGACATAAACTACTTTATGATGGGCTGTCTCTTTTTTCTGGATGCAGATCAGATTTTTTAAAGAATTTATGAACATTTGTTAACATTTTTCACAAATGAAGCGAAGCCTGCGAGCTAGTTCAGGCAGACAACTCGAGCTGCGCTGCTATTCACATGTCACATTCACATGTCATACGTCACACTCCTTACAGCAATCCTCCAATCACACTCTCCACCTCTCAATTTGGCGGTGTATTTAAACTGGGAGTTTACCCATCTCTCCCTCTGCTCGGCAAGCGTCTATGCTGCCAGACACTGATTTGCTGCGTGTTCTTTCACCCCCACCTCCACCCCAGCATCCACCTGCAGGCTCCAGGGGGTGTTCTCATATGTTTTGCTCATCACTCCTCCATGCCTTCATGTAAACATTTCTGCAAAGGAGTGATGAAACTGTAGCCTGGACGCCAAACCTGTAACATGTATATGCAGCTACAATAAAACAATTGAACGTGAGTTGACTGACTGAACTACAGTTTGATTACATTTTTAAGGAATGTTGGTCATGGCACAAGGATGAAGTGATAATATTTGGGTTTTAATCTAATTTGTAAAAACCTGTTTAATACAGTGTTTAAGGTCCTTTGTCATTTTTATTATCTAGTAGCAGTTTGTTAGCAACTGAAGCTAGTTGTGCTTTTAAAGACTTGATAAAGGGTCAATGGGCTTGAGCTTTTGTTGAACCTTTCTAGTCTTTTCCATTCACTTAGTGATGGTTAAAGCTACTATATAATGCCAAAGTTAAGCTACACAACTGTTTTTGTTGGTAAAAACAGTCCGTGAATGAGATAGGCAACCATGAAGCCATAAGTTTGTGCATTTAAAGCCAAACATGAAAAAATGGAAGAAAATTTCCATGTAGTCTGACCTCAGCATAAGACATCAACAAGACTGCTTTAAATAAAGAAATGGGTAAATTCTAGATTATTTGATTTTGTTGGAAAAACAATTTTGTCTAGTATGATGAATAAAGATTCTTATTTAGTTTATCTAAAACAAGTAAGTAAAAACGTTCAGAGACTTTTAAGACAAGGAAACTCTGAGTGTGAATCTGGTAACTCTCCTCTGTGTTTTAGGACTCATTTTTGAACCAATTTAAAGACTTTTCTCTTGTGTCTGTGTGTCTAGACTAACCAACATGAGGAGAGTCTCTATTATCCTGCTCTGAATGTGGACAAATTCGACGGCTCAAGAAAACTTCCAGATGACACATGGAGTGAATGTCTGTACTTCAGTATGAGTCAATAAGTCTGGATGTGATCTGTTTCTGCCTCCTTAAAATAGGCGACCTATTAGCATCTGTGTTTGGATTAAGTTTGTCTCTTAAATCAGGGCTCTTCAACCATCATGTCACGGACTGGTACTTGGCCATAGATCATTCAGTCCTGGGCTGTAAATAAATGAAAGACACAAGACAACACTGATAAATATCAGCTTTAGTAAGTGGATCTGCTGCCAGAACAAATACTTTACTCCATTATTTACTGACAAGCATCTTTGTCTGCAGACCCACAGTCTTTGACTGTGGAGGTCCAAAGTTTAAACTTGTGTATATCCTTCTCTAACTAACCACTCCCTGTATGATCAAGGTTGAAGATAGCACACTTTTTTTTTGTTTTTTCCTTTGTGGTTTGGTTTGTTTTCACACTGCAGTGTAACTGCTGGTCAGGCAGACCAACACTTGTCAAATGTGTGAAGTCACTTGCTGAGGCTGTAGCTCAGTTTTAGTTCCTGAAATTGTGTCTGTTATATTATGAGCCTGAAATACACAGCTGTTTTTGAGTGATAACACTGTTTAGCTTAAAGCAGTTAGAAAGTTGTCTGTGCTATAAACTAAAGATAAAATTGCATTTAGACTTCATCAACTGATGTTTAAGCATATCCTGCTCAGATTTGTAGATATTAACCTGTCAAGAGGACTGAAGGCTGGATGTGCCTGCAATTCTAACATTAGCAGCACTCTGCTTTGTACTGTATGGGGCGTTGGTGGCGCAGTTGGATAGTGCGCTTGGTCAGTGATCAGGAGGTTGCAGGTTCAAGCCCAGCTCCGGGCGTCACTAGGCAAGACACTTAACTCCAAGTATGTAAATGGGCATGAAAGGGTGTGAATGTGTTAGAAATACTGATGGATAACTAAGATAGAAACCCAAAAACCATCAGTGAGTGAATGTGAGAGCAAATGGGTGTGTTGGGTAATGCTACATAAGCTCAATTCCATTTACCATTTACTGTAATTGAGCACCATCACGTTGGCATTTCTGTTGTGATATTTGGCCAAATCCAGGCAACAATTGCTTGCCTTGTTTGATCTTTGTTTGGTTTGGATTTCCTTCACAACCATCATGAATTGAACTTTGGACCTTTCAGACCAGAGTTTGGTTTCTATAGTCAGAACAAGAGTTCATGTGAGCTTTAACACCAGCACCAAAAACTCAAAAATTAAAAAAAACAAGCAGGGTGCATTGGTCTGGACCAAATGTGACAGAGTGAAAGCACCCCAAGACTCCTTTTTATCCATTACTATAGCTGTTAAATGATAACTTTAAGCCCCTGTGAGTAGTTATTCATTTCCTCTGTCCCAGCTTTTTTAAAATGCATGTTGCATGCAATTTATGTTCAAAATCAGTGAATATTTCTAACACAAAACAACATTATTGTTTTCAGTTTGAGCGTTAAATATTTGGTCCTTGTGTACTCAGTTGATTATTATTTGAAATAATTTTGATTATTATAATTATTGTTTGTTCTGTTTTATTTCTGTGTTTCACTGTGTCCCAGCTTCATTGGTGTTTGGGTTTGTGTCTGTACATGACCTGTTAAATTCTGAAATAAAAAGCTGTCATAAACTAAAATCTGGTCTCCTTTGAGTGAACTGGCTTGAAAAAGTTTTGACCTGCATTGATTTCAAACTTCCTACATTTCTTAGACCTTCTGACAATTGCAAATCATACTGTTGTTATTAAACTGAGAAAAACATGTTTTGATTATTGTTTGAAAACATGGTGGATGATGAGTCTACATATATTGGGTTTTCTTTTTTTAAATTGCAAGACAAAACAAAAAAGACAAAGCAACTGTTTAGGAGAAAATAATATATATGTTGCATAACTAAGAAGATAAAAGTTATAATTATTAATGACTAATCATGGTGATGTATACAAAAAGGAAAGGAAAGGAGAGAATAGAAGGTAGGAAAAAATAAAGACAAAAAACAATTATAAATAAGCCAAAAGGAAATTAAAGAATGGTTGTTCTCTGTGTGTATGAAGAAATGTATGTGTCTGTGTGTGAGTGTGTTCATGTACAATTCAAATATATATATGTGTGTGTGTGTGTGTGTGTGTGTGTGTGTGTGGTAATGGCAGTATTACATTACAGATCGAAGAGTAACAATAGTTCTATAAATAATGATGATAAAAAAATAGAAACAGTTGTCAGTTTCCATAGCAATAGTAATCGAAACTAGATAATTTGCATGGACAGAAACCACAAGAGGACACGAGACAGCAGGGCATGACCTCTCCACGGTAAGCCCACGCCCACGCCCAGAGCATCACCACAAAAGTTTGTTTTCTAAGGATCCATAGTCTCAGTGCAAATCCAGGAGCAGAGTGAAAAGTGTTGGATTATATGTCTGTGTGTTTCAACAATAATTCATCAGTCTGAGCTGATATGACGGTTTTTCTGATTGATTGTCGCTTTATTAGTTCTTCCTTCTGAATTTAATTCAGAGTCAAATGTATTTACAAGGACTTTCAGAGCACAGGTGTTGAGTGCATGAGTACAAGGTGTAGCAGTGACTTTATCTCAGGTTGTACATTTTAGTTCTTCACAGTGGTGATGGAGAAAAAGAGCCTGAATGTAAAGGCTGTGCAGTTGAGCTACATATAAGGATATGCTAGGATCTGGTCATCCTGAAATGTCTCATTTTTTCAGAAAAATACAAAATGAGCTGGCTTGTAACTTCTGTGCAGAAATGGCAGCTAAGATGAAAAACAGATCTATGAATTTGTGCTCTCGCTCTTCAAGGAAACAGGAACGCAGGCAAATTCCAAGTCTGACGAGCGACGTTTATTAAAGTTACAAGATGAACAACAACAAATGGGAGTTTCTTTGTGTCACAGCGTCCCAAAACAACTGAAGCTCAAGTTGATGTATGCATGTTTTATAGGGATGGATGAGGTTCCTCCTGTCAACACAACGGTTCCAGAAGGTTCCTCCCCTTCTCCCTTCAACAGTCACATTCTGTTAATTATTCATTACAATTAGAATCAGAATCAGCTTTATTCGCCAAGTATTTCCAGGAATACAAGGAATTTGACTCCGGTTTAAACTGCACTCTCTCAGTACAATGCTTAAGTCGTAGGAAAAAGTAATCTTGTTTTTAGTATCTTGTTTTTGCTGTGTATTCAATTGAATATAAGTTGAAAGGGATTTACAAATCATTTTATTCTGTTTTTATTTACGATTTACACAACGTGCCAACTTCACTGGTTTTGGGTTTTGTATTTTGTGACGCAGTGAAGGGCGATGTATCCTTCCACCAGCAGCTCCCCTCATCAGATCAGGTCAGAGCTGCAGCAGAGGGTCATGTAGCATTCACTGGAGCACAAACTGAAATAAATGGCAAAATATGTCTTGCTGTTATAAATATGGATGTAAGTACTCCCTCTGCAGTGACGAAGCATTGTGTTTTCAGTGCCCATTTTCCCAGTCAGCTCCACACAGTTCTTCACCACCTGGTAACCTGTAACCCGTCCTGTGACTCCATCTAAAACAGGTTTTCATTTGTGTATTCCAGTTCATGAAAATATCCTCTTGCACCAACAAATAACTGCATGTCATCATTACTAGAGTCAAAATCTCTTTAGTTCAGTTTTTGTTAAGTTAGTGTTTGTTTCTTTTGACGTGCTGATAGTGGAGGGATTCAAAACCCCTATGTCCAAATAGACTAAAGTTCTAAACACAGGTGATTTGTCGAGGTAAAGTTAAACATTGTAAATACTATTATAGTTGCATTTTGTAAAGCCAACACCGGGTTTTTTCCAGTAGTTTAAACCTGTAATGTGTTTATTAAAAGGCTTTTGGTGTCATCATGTTCTGCTGTGTACTCATGAATATCTCCATCAAAACATTCTTTGTGTTACAAATCATTGTGATTATATTCATTTTTGTTGTAATTATTGTCATCACTATCATCATTAGTATTTCAGTCATTGTTTTTGTTATTATGTTTAAACTTAAAGACATCATACGCCAGACCAAGGCGCTCTTTCTCCGGTTTACTAACATGTTATCCTGACAGGATTTATGAGCACTAGTGTAATGTTATTGTAGTATCTCGACCACTCGTGATGTGCAGAAGATTGAAGGAGGCTTCGTGACACTGGCTTGCTTAAAAAAAAAATCAGCTTATTGCGAAAAGCAACACCAGAATCAGACAGGCAATGCAGGATACCTGGGAGGGGCAGCCGATGTCTTCCTCCCAGACTTAAATTTGACCATGGCATAAATAGGGTCAGGAGCTGTGCACCTATCTTCTCCTAACATCTGGTCAGCAATAAATAGTTTTTTGTTCCTTGAGCTGTACATCACTTAGGACAGGTCAGCTATTTCTGTGGACACTGGGTCATCAGGGTCATCTTGCAGCCCTCTCATGAGAGCATTCCTAAGGATGGTTACTTTTACATTTCAGGGATGAACATCAGATACTTCATTTTTATAATGTTTTCTGTTTCATAATATATGATATATATTTTAATTTTTATGTAGTATTCAAGCATTTCATAATCCAAGAGTTTATGCTGTCTTTGATACTTATCTTTCTAACACTACAATTTCACACATACATCTATATTAGTGTTAACCAATGTGATATACAGACAAATCAGTGTTTTAAAGTGTCAAAAGTCCCACTGTTCAGAGTAATATAGTTTTACATTTCAACTTCAGAGTCAGACATAACACTTGATGAGAGTTTATGTACCAACTCTCCAGAAAGCGTAGGAGTATCCCATAGAGACACCAATATTGATGTTCGCTCTGATTAGTTTATTTGTCCATGCAGATTTTGCTGTGTACAGCGATGGTAATTACTGAGAGTAAAACAAGATGGGAAGGTCAGAATATTTTGAAACAGGAAGTTGGAAGACTTGTTTTAGTTTAGAAATAACCCCATGACTGCCTGTGAGTCATAGTAGATACTGACGAAAATATAGATACAACTACTTTAGTCTTCCCCTCCCTGCCAGTTACCAGCTGCCTTTCAGCCACTGTTAGCCAACATATTTCTCTGAAGTTCTGCCTTTAACCAAAAGAAAACACGCCCAATCAAGCATTTGCAGGGTGTCTTCATGACATGGTGCTTCCCTCACAAGATGACATCGCCTCAATCTTTCCCTTAGTCACTGAATCAGCTGCTGAATCAAACTCGACAACAAAAATGTTTGCAAATATGGCCCAGAGTTAACAATCTATGACTGTCAGGGTGGGCAGGCCCTGTCATGACCTATCAGGGACCAGCCAAGACCCAATCAGGGGAAAGAGTGGAGGTTTTGAGCGGCTACGTCTGTAA
The DNA here is from genome assembly GCA_036419115.1 of Scarus forsteni. Classification (NCBI taxonomy): domain Eukaryota; kingdom Metazoa; phylum Chordata; class Actinopteri; order Labriformes; family Labridae; genus Scarus; species Scarus forsteni. The sequence goes on along the minus strand of JAZDUH010000128.1, from coordinate 322,941 downwards.
ACCTGGGCTGTGGTTGAAACATGGGCTGAGGATCGCTGCTGTCAACGCCGCCTACACAGAAAACAAAAACCAGAAGAGAGCTGCTTCACAAAGCTCAAATACGGCTCTACACTTTGACCTTGTTTTTAAAATCAGATGGGTTTTGAAGACCACCAGTTGACTACCTCTGAGCTCCCGCTCTGGTCAACTCTGTCACGTCAGGCTCGACCCCAGCGGTTTGCTGCTCTCGTCTCTCTGCTCTGACAGGATGTCTGTGGTTTTGTTTGTGAAGCTGTTTGTTTGCTTCAACTGCTTCACATGGATTTATTTGAGCATGTAGGTCAGGTAAATGGTTGAAAGCTGAAGAAAACCATTTCTTTTTTTCAATATACCACAATACAGAAAAGTTCACACAGCTCTGATGCAGTCGACTTACAGCTGTTAGAGAGAAAGTCACATGAGCATTAAAACAAAGTTCTTGTGTCGGGGTTTCACCATCTCTTCTCTGAGACTCATTCATTCCCTTTCTTTTGCTCTTAGTTGAGTAATGACTGATGCAGTGGTGCAGTGGCGCAGGGGCGCAGCAGGTCGTGCACAAGCCTCAAAACAAGTCACAGGTCTGATACCTGTGTTGATCAGGGCCTTTCTCTGTGGAGTTTGCATGTTCTTTCTGTGCATGCCTGGGTTCTCTCAGATAAATTCTTTCTTGTGCACGCCTGCCATGTCGCCTGCCATGGTGCCTTCGCCTGATGTTGCGATAATTTGTTTGGTTCTTGTTTGCTTTGACTTTAGAGTTTAATTATTGATTTACTCAAATAATACTCGAACGGGGCACCATCCTATTTATACAAAAATAGGCAAAATTCCATTCATTGACTGACTTATTAATCAGACTAACTGGATTTTTATTAACTAAAGCAAGTGATTCACACTTTAATTTTATCAATGTTAAACCTGAAGGGAAGAGCTTTCTTTACAGAGATGTCAGACTTCAAGACAGACTCCAAAAGGCAGGACCTTAACTCTATGGAAAGTTTATTTAAAACCAGATAAAATAATAAACAGAACAATACAATGCGGAGTAATAAATGACATTTAAAATGAATCTACAGGATACTAACTGGGTGAACAATTAATATTTCTTTGATCAAAAGGGAATGATATATTTCACCGTATTCAACCTGGTTATATTGAGTGATAAGGAGAGGTAGTAATTTGTGGGTCCTTTTTTTAAGCGTTTGGGAAAAAGGAATTTCAACTGATTGAACGATCGAGATTATTTACACCAACCCGTCTGACTGAGAACGTCCAGGAGAGTTCTGACTTTGACGCAGCGCAGGTCTCTCGCAAGTCCGAAGTCACCAGGGGAGGATGTGGCTCGATGCAGCAGCCTCTCGATAAAGGCAAGCTGGACCCGTCTGGTGCTCCTGAGGATCTCGGGAGATGGTTCTGCACTGTGATGAGGTTGCAGCTCACTCTCAGCTCTGGTTCGGCTCAGCTGAAGACACGGCGGGACAGGAATCTTGGCTCGTTCAGTGGCTTACTTTAATTAACTCAAAAAGGAATTTCCATTTGGCCGGACAAAATTACTTCTTGAGTTAAATACATGATGGTGGTAGAATGTTCATTAAAAAGAGAACAATTTTTTAAAAGACTTGCGCCAAAACTGAAAAACGGCAAGCAGTGCTGGTTTTATACAAACAACCGAAGAGTCGTATCGGCAGCTGGGCAGGCGAAGGAGTGCACGCAGCAAAAACACGCAGGAACAAAAACTGATGGAGGGCGTGAAGAGTTCAAAAGGGAAGGAGTCAAGACAAAAGAGGAGACAAAGTAGAAGAAGCATAAGTTTGAGAAGTATAGAGAAGAAGAGAAGAAGAGAAGTAGAGAAGTAATTTGCTGAGATGGCACCTCCAACTTTTAACCTCTTGGATGGTTATGCAATGGTTATGCATATATATGTATATATATATATCTATATATCTATATATATCTATACATATATATATATATATATATATATATATATATATATATATATATATATATATATATATATATACATATATACATATATATAGATATATATATATATATATATATATATATATATATAGAGAGAGAGAGAGAGAGAGAGAGAGATGTAACAACACTAATAATTACTAGATTGTACAAAGCTATATTGCATAGACTTCCCTGATACAGATTATTTAACTGGGAAGCCTAGAGCACGCAAACTTTACACAAAGTATTTCTCAAACTCATCATTACATATCAGTAATGTGACATTACTTTGAAAACATCTGACGGCTTGTCCGTTGCCAGTGCTTCCACAAAGTGGCACTGTTGATCCATGGTAGTTGTCCTGGTGGGAAAGGGATTAAATCTCCTTGTGACATAAACTCCCAATTTTCCCATATCAAAAGACAGAACCACAGGAGTTGGACCTAAATAATACATATTTCACAACACAGCAGAATATCACATTGCTAGACATGTACCATGAGTTTTAAGGGTTTGTAGAGAGTTTGGTATTAAAACTGTGTTAAAATAATGTCTTTCTAAATGCCAATGTCCCATGGCTGATATGGAGGTTGAAAGATCAACCCGGCAGACTTGGTTAAATGGGTTAATGGCTGATGAGTGTTGGTCATCACAATTTCAGACAAAGGAGAACAGTCTTTTACGACCATCCTTGCGACTGTGTGAGCCTGATGGTCCTCCGAGGGGTGCTGGCTTCAATAGCCCTTCGTTTGACCATCATATCCTGTGGCTGGCCCCATTTTGCTTATTAAGCAGGAAGTCTGGAAAAAGGTTCATAGAGGGGTGATGGCACAGGGTGACCCAAAAAAAGGTTGCAGTTCCTGGGAGATCTCTGTCTTGAAGAGTTTAACAGAAAGATCATCTCACAACACCTGGCTACAGTCACTGCAGCCATGATTATCGAAAACTCTTGGTATGACAGCCCTTATATAGGCTTTGCTCCACAGTTACCACCAATTCAGTACAATGTTCAATCATTTTGAGCTTGAGAGAGAATAAGAGAGGAAGAAAGGGAAATTACGTAGATTCAATTCCCGGGTCTCACTGGCGGTAAATAGCACCGCTTTACTGCCTGTGGCAATAGCGCAGGTCTTGGTGGATTAGGTGGTGTTTTAAATTAGGCTCATTTGCATAGGAAGAGGGCTATTGTGCAATTAACCCTCTGAGTTTCAAGCCATTTCTGAGCGTTTTCTGCTTCTGTCATATTTTTACTCACTGTGGTCTCATTTTTCTCTGTTAAGTGAAGTCCAGCACCTCTATGGATTCAGGACAACCATGGCTATAAGCTGGTATAATTCAATTATGTATTTATGCAGTGTAACAGAATTTAAAGGCTGTAAATCATCAGAAAAAAGAGAAACGACAATTTAATTTATAAGTTGATTGGAATTTTAGGCCGCTTTTGCTTCTGTCACATTTTTACTCACTGTGGACTCATTTTTCACTGCGATATCAAGTTCTACACCTCTATGTGCTCAGGAGAACTAGGGTTGAAGCCATACATAATTCAACAATGTCTCATAGCAATATAACATAACCAGAATGCAAGAAACTATTCAAAAAAGAAAAACGGACAGTGAAATTTTCTGAATATTTATTTTCAGAACAATGAAAACTGTGAATAACTATGTACAAGGCGACAAGACTCCCCTGAAACTGTTTCAAGGGACCCCCTGAAACTGTTTCAGGGGGTTCTGCTGCCCTGAAACAGTCTCTGGAGACACAGAGCCGACGTATGGGGCATGCTGATTGGTGATGAACAGACAGAGGCTAAAATGACACCAGGCAAATAGAAGGCAATATTCAAATAATTCTTTAGAAGTAAATACAGGACGTATATCAATCATTCATGGCTTGCTAAAAGCAAACTGTAAGATGTGTAAAATTGTTTTGTTTTTTTACAGAATCGAGCTATAGCAACGGTTTATTTTCTGCAGATTTTTGAAGTGGACGTGTGAATAAATGCGATGTTGACGGCAGTCTCGCAAAGTCATCGGTCTTTTCAGGCATTGCTCGGAATGTTACTGACGTCATGTGTGATACATTCAGGTATCCTCAGAAATTAGAGAATCTGACAATAACGCCACTTTTTACGGCTTTTTAATAGGACAAACGGTTTGTAAATGCCAGTCATTTTAAAATAAGTGCATTTGTGTGAACCCGTCGGCGGGTTTGGGATCCAGAAGGTTAAATTATTGATATTCCCTAATTTACATTCATGCAAATTGGACCAGTGCAGTGAGGAGCGGCAGTGCAGTTTGTGTTCTGTTTGCGTGAATGTCACCCTTTGCCTATGCTTTGTGGATTGCACGCTATTTTTTTCTGTCATTTGCACAGGTTTAGCAGTCGTAAAAGCAGTGCAATCCTTTTGAGGATCTGTCCCATTGTGTGCAGGGAGCAGGATCAGGCTGAACATCTTTATGGCCTGATTCAAAAACTGGCTTCAGTCTAAATAAGTAACACATCTATGTGCTCTCACTGATGAAAAAGCACGCATGATTTTTTAAATGGTCTGTCCTTTTTTTCTTTCATTGAGGATTTATGAGGATTTTTGGATTAGCACAGGTGGCTTTTAGACCCACAACAACACAGCCTCTGTCTGTGAGTTGGTTGAACTAAAGTCTGGTCAAGATGAGGTGCAGTTTGATGGATTATCAATGATCCAAAGGCTCCTGCAATTAGCAAACAACTGAGTGGTTCATCCAGGTCTTTTACAGTCTGTGTTTTACAGTTGCTGAAAGAATGAATGACTGTTCTCGAGCTCAGGGGTTCCAGCACCACGGACAGCTCCATGTCTACAGTCAGTGTGTCATTTGATTATACTGCAGTTACTCAGTGATGAGGTGGATGCCGTTTATACGTGTTAGTCCACTATACTCTGTAGCTGCTGTTCTTGATGTGGACAGCATACATAGATTAAAAAAAAGCTTAGCTAATGTTTCAAGTTGTAAGTACTAATTACCTGTATGTGGGAGAATTGTCTGTCAGGCATGTTGTTTCTTACATCACAGATGGGTCGTATTTGTCTTTGGCATTAAAGAAATAAAGACATAAATTAATATAAAGTAAATAATTCAATGATTTAGTTTCACCTATCAGCTCACACTTGTTTTAATCTGTACACATGTTCAGAATTGTCTCTGTAAAGATACCTGACTTTTGGATGTTTATCTATTTTTTCAATTCCAGGGTTACCAGGGTGCAGAAAACCAGGATCATGATAATTTAAGGAAAAACAAGGCTGTCTCATCTGCAGGACAAAGTGAATGTGTGCACTTCATGGTCAGGAAACAAAAGACGACGTGAGCTACTGAGAGTAAAGACTGATGCTACAAGCCACAGAGCATGCTCTTTTGGTTTAGTTGAGCGGGTTGTCTTTGAGGTAAGGCGAGTGTGATATTTCCACTCTACAGTTGAAGTCAACAGTCGTGGCTGCACGTGGCTACTGCGTGTGGTTAATGTGGTTCATGTTCTGAAAGCAGGAAGAAAAGTGAAAAGAAAACCAATGAAGCTGTCTCTCAACTTTAATAAGACAGATTATTTGCATACAAAAAGAAGCATGATGTTTAACTTTAAAGAAATTATCAAACATTTATCATCATCCCACTTTTGTGGCATGATGATGAATAATATCTTCATGTTTTCCTTTCACTATCAAAAGTGTGAATCCTGCTTTAACATTGGCTCTGAAAGGCCTCTTTGGTCAACACGAATTAACAAAATTTGTAATAATATGGTATCACATTTACATTTTCATACTTCAACACTTTCTGTAATTTTTGGGTCTATAATTGTCAAAAAACTAAATTGGAATAGAGGGCCACATTAGGTGTGTAGGTCCCCAGAACCCCAGTTACCCACCTCAGACATTGACCCTGCAACTGCAACGTTGCATTAGGTTTCTATTCATCTGATCATAAAATATTTCATAAACCATTATGAATCTAACATTATATATTTCCTCTCTATCTCTCTCTATGTCCCTCCCTCTCCTCCACTCTCTCTCTCCCTCTCGACCTCTCTCTATTTCCCTCCCTCTCCTCCCCCCTCTCTCTCCCTCTCTACCTCTCTCTATGTCCCTCCCTCTCCTCCACTCTCTCTCTCCCTCTCTACCTCTCTCTATGTCCCTCCCTCTCCTCCCCTCTCTCTCTCCCTCTCTACCTCTCTCTATGTCCCTCCCTCTCCTCCACTCTCTCTCTCCCTCTCTACCTCTCTCTATGTCCCTCCCTCTCCTCCCCTCTCTCTCTCTCTCGCTCTGTCCCTCCCTACCTCTCTTTATGTCCCTCCCCCTCTCCCTCTCTCTTTCTCACTCTCTCTCTTGCTCTGTCCCTCTCTGTCCCTCTCTTTCTCTCTCTCTGTCAGTTCAATTCAATTCAGAGAGCTTTATTAGCATGGTAAACATACTTCGACATAGCCAAAGCTTAGTAGATAAAACATAAAACTACAAAAGATTGGTGAAAACCAAAGATTAAATGATAAACCAACAGAGCTGTACAGATTTAGATTTTTTAAGTTAATATAACAAGAAATAAAATACATCACAGTTTTTCACACTTCTTAACACGCGTTTCTCAAAACACTAACAGATTTCTTCAGATTGTACACACAAACCTGAAAACCTCGCACACAAAACACTAAACCTGACACTCCCTTTTCAAGATGAATCTTTGCCATCAAATCTCTGAACTGTTCACAAAATGGAACTCGTGTTCTCATTTGGTACACACAGCCACATTCTCCAATGACACACACATACCAGTCAATTGATACACACAGCTCAGCATTTGCTGCACACTACCAAGCATTCACAGCACACTGAAGTGCAAAACTGAAAACCCAATTATAGAAATGCAACACACAGTGTGAATGGCCTTGACTCATGAGAATTACCCATTTTTCCTTTGGAAATGGGTGTGTAGGCTCACTTGTTCAAACATAAAATACCACACAAGTATGCAGCAAATCATTTTTTTATTTAAAGTCGTTCAGTGCACAGGAAAGAAAATGAACGTAAAAACAGTCAAAAGGTTACACTAGACCACATCAAGTCTCTTGTTTCTATCTGGCCGGAGGGCCTCCATTTCCTCCTCCTCTTCCTCCTCTCCTTCTCTGGTTGTCGCTGTCCATTTTTCAATGCTCACCAAACAAAGCAGAGGCTCAAGGCCCTTTTAGGCTGCACTTCTCCTGATTTGTGTTTATAGATTTGCATAGTTGTATGTTGTGGGTTGATGCTTTGAGATTTCAATTGGGGTGTGTGTTCAACAACTGATCATTGTGTGTACAGCTTTGACAACAAGGTGATGTGTAATTGACATCAGAGTGTAAAGAAGGAAAGTCAGAGTCTAATGCAGATAAGGGAGTGTTTAGATGTGTGGATTGGGCCGAGCAATTGGTACTTAAAGTGAGGGTCTTGCAAACTGGGCCAAATTATCGATTGGTGTGTGGAGGATTTACAAAACTATGCATGCAGAGTTTTGTAAATCCACTCAGTTCAGTGTTTGTCCCATTTAGCTAAGTCTTGGTGTGCGAGAGGACCCCAAATCTCACAACCAGACAGAGAAATGGGTTCAGTGACAGAATCTAGAATTTTAAGCCGATTTGAATAGGGATGTCTAATTTGATGTTACTTCTGATTGCATAGAAAGCCTTTCTGTCCCTCCTTCCCCCCCCCCCTCTCTGTCCCTCTACCTCTTTCTATGTCCCTCCCCCTCTCTATATATACATTTGTCCCTCCCTCTCTTTCTCTCTCTCAGTCCCTCCCTCTTTCTCTGTCCCTCCCTCTCTCTCTCTCTCTCTCAGTCCCTCCCTCTTTCTCTGTCCCTCCCCCTCTCTCTCTCTCTCTCTCAGTCCCTCCCTCTTTCTCTGTCCCTCCCTCTCTCTCTCTCTCTCTCTCTCTATCCCTCTCTCTTTCTCTGTCCCTCCCCCTCTCTCTCTCTCTCTCTCTCTCTCTCAGTCCCTCCCTCTTTCTCTGTCCCTCCCTCTCTCTCTCTCTCTCTCTCTATCCCTCTCTCTTTGTTCCTCATTCTAATTCAATAAAGCTTTATTGGCATGAATGAAAAAAACATTGTTGCCAAAGCATAACTATAAAACCATTCATAATGGTTCAGATCAACAGCAGATGACCTCTCTCCCTCCCTCCTCTCTTTCTCTCTCTCGCTTTTGATTTATACATATGTATACATACACATACAGAGCAACATGATGGATGGATGGATGGATGGATGGATGGATGGATGGATGGATGGATGGATGGATGGATGGAAGGAAGGAAGGAAGGATCTGGCTTCAAAATGCCCAGAAGTAACAATCACCAAAGAAGTGAGCACATGGTGTTTTCAGATCATGGAAGGTTCGATGGGCACGATGTGCTGCTAGGCATTAACATAAACAAAATCTAAAATCTAATGTGTTACATGATTTCTTTGTATGGTTGAATTTCTCTGATGAGATCGGATCTGATTTTAAATCAGATGAATTAGTTTGTATTTTTGTTCACCCACAGAGAGACACATTCAGGGGACTGTGGTTCACAGAAGTTAAAAAAAGCTTCTATTTTCAGAGCTCTAGAGTTCGGTAAGCATTACACGGCTGCTGACTCCATGTTCTATATATATATATATATATATATATATATATATGAACGAAATCTTTAAAAATAATAGAAAAGCAGTCATGCCCAGAATACCCATAAATGTGCATGAATTGATCTGCATATCTGTTTCCTGATTGGGTAGTCGGTCAAATAAAACCTGAAATGTTTCTAAATGAAGTGGCACGAGTATTTTGGCACACATAGTTTTTTTTTTTTTTTTATTATAATGGAAGTCAAAGGGTAATTAAATGAAAACTCAGTCCTCCCTCTCCTTTAACCACACACAGTTTTATTAAATGACCATATCTGGTTGTCAAAGTGGTTGGTTATACAAAAGACATAAACTGCAATACACTGATGTGACGAGAAGAAGCACTGACAGAGATGAAGAACTAAAGCTGTTTGTGACTTCCCGCCATGGTCAAGCTCTCACATCAGATTCAGCGCCTGTGGTTTTGTCGCCCACCTCTCTCTGCTCTGACAGGATGTCTGTGTGGTTTTGTTTGTGATGCTGTTTGTTTGTCTTAACTGCTACTGCTTCACACTTCTCACTTGCATGCACAGTTTGAGTCACGTAAATGTCTGTCAATAGATAAAACAAATAAAAAAATACGTAGCATGCACCAAAATCCCATCACCATCGTTATCTTCTTGTAGTTTTATGAACCATAAATCCATAAGTGGTCACCGAGAAGATCACCAATGATGTTCAATTTACAAGTTACAATTTCTCTGTAAGAAGTTGTATTTTTTAATTATGTAAATTAAAAAAAAAGTGAAAACTTAAGAAACACTGCAAAAAACCATGTAACACATTTTTAAATTTTACCTTCATTACTTGTACTAAATGTAAATAGTTTAACCTCATTCACTTGCACAGCAGCTGGATTTCACATGCATACATGCCTCTAAACTAAAGACCTACCAATCAAGCTTTACAGGTTAAAAACTTGTGCATAATATTTATAAGGAATGACTCAAAGATCCACCAGTAGATTATTAGCCCCCTGCAACAGATAAAGATGATTTGAGACACAACATGCATTCGTACAAAATCCCACAGAATCACCATTTCATGAGTCGGTCAACAACAGATCAGCATAACTTCATCTTTATTATGTAATCAGAAACCAAACTCTTGAGCACAAACAACAAACGTGTTCATGTTTGGCGCTTTTCTAATCAGACAGAGCAAGAGTGGAAACATTTCTGACCAAGGTTTAATGAGAACTTACGTCTGACTCTGAACCACACTGTGATCAGGAAAAAACATCTCTGTGGTCGGCTGTGGTGTGGGTTTAACTTCACTGAAGGAGGGTCTTCACTCTGCGACGTGGAACATCACCTCCCTGCCCCTGCTTGTTTCTGCACCGCCTCAGTTTGAAGGTGTCATGTTTGAATGGAGCCTGATCACGTTTCTCTGACTTTAGAAAAAGGCCACTGGGACTTTGATGCAAACACAAAAGAGTAAAGAGGACTCACTGCTAACAAAGTAAATGATTAAAGAGTTTCTTTTTCAAATATGTTCATGCATTAAGCAACAGGTACCAGCCTTATTTCATTTTGACAGTCCACCTTCAAGCACTGAGTCAGTGATCACTGATGTGAGCTCAGTGTTAAAGGGATAGTTTCAGGTTTTTGAAATGGGGTTGAAAAAAAGAGACACTGGCCTGAGCACAAACCACAGTGACAAAGATCAGATCTGTTTCTGCACGGAAGGCTATATGTTGCTGCACATGGTTACAGAGTTTCAGGTGAAGAAAAGCAACAAAAACAACAACATAAAGCTAAGACCGCATTAATAAATTGACTTTAACTGTTTACCCCCAAGACCCTATTTTATGTAAATGCAATTTAAAGATTTACAAAAAAAACCGTGTTGATAGTCTGTCTGCAAATTGCATGAGTATCATCCTCCATCTCTGTCTCATACTCTACTTTCCAGAATATCTGTGCTTAAACAGTTTATTGTAAATGTTCCCCAACTGAAGGGACATATCTTAGAATGTGCAATCACAGTAAACATTAGAGCACAGAAAGCAGAAGCCATTGCTAGGGTCATGACATGGCTTTTTGGGATTTATACCAAACAGACTGTTCTAAGCAGGGCTGAAAAAGGAGAGTTTACAGCAGGAGTGTCCAAACTTAGGCCGAGGGCCAACTGCGGCCCATTAGCCAATATTAATCATCCATCTTATCCCAGCACTGGGATGTTGAAAACTATCCTAGCCGGCATTGTGTAAGAGGTGACATAAACAATAACAGGGCCACACAGAGAGATGGACAACCATTCACACTCACACTCAGACCTGAGAGAAATTTGGAGTCACCAGTCAACCTAATGAGCATGTTTGTGCTCTGTGGCAGGAAGCCATATTGCCCAGTGCACTAGAACATGAAGTTTGTGCAGAACTGATCAATAAAGAGAATCATTTGTGCTCCATGCACCATCTCAAAGTCCACTGTATGAAGCAAACTTAGTTTGCTATCCTAAAAGACCAACATTTATTACAGTTTCAGCAGCTTGATGCTGTTTGCTCTTGTTCTGTGTCTGAAAAGAGGGGTGTTATCGTTAACCTCTTCTGTTTCACAAAGCCCTTTTTTCACACTATTACCCTGGCAAAAGGCAGACTAGAGCACCCAGAGCCACCTGAAACCTGGTTGGCTGTCCCCAAATTCTTATGTTTCATATGTTTGTAGGTGAGTTATGTCAAATAGGCCCAGTCACAGTTGTATTTTTCACAATGTAGACATTAAAGAAAAAAGTTTCAACAACTCTGGTTATATAGACACAACAAAATGTAATATTTAACCTTCAAACACATGTTGTGAGGACATCTGAAACCTGTGTGAACCCGTGTAAAGCAGTTAAATATGAGACTTTCACAACTTTCATAAAAGTGATACTTGATGATGTCACTGAAGCCATGTCCATGTTACATACAGGTCGTGGTGTTACCGCTTGACACCTGAGTACACACATTCGTTCCTGTTGTTGTCTCTCTGTCGAGCTGATGGATTGGCATTGTTCCTCCTCAAAGCAGCATAATGGAGGTTCTCTGGGTCATGGTCACCCTGGTTACGATAATAAAGAAAATTCTTAGGAGATTAGAATTAAAGAATTACAACATTATGTCAGTGCAGTAACTCTGAAATAAGAGCATCTGGACCCTTGTTTGACAACATGAAACTGGTTCTCTTAACCCTCCTGTTATGTTACGGGTCAAACTGACCCGTTTTAAAGTTTGAAGATCTAGGAAAAATAGTTTAAAGTATTTTTTCAGTATGAAACTTCTTCTGCTTGCCTTAATTAGTGTAATCAACATACAAAATGAAAATGGTTCATCTCACATATTTGCAAACATCCCCTGCATGTTTCTATTACATAGATACTGTTCGGGTCAATTTGACCCGGCAGTCAAATTGGAGGTCAAAGGGTGTCAGAAATGTCAGACTATTTTTTTCTTTCTTTGTAAGTGTGACACATATTTCATCCCAATCAGCCCAAGTGTTTGATTGACCATTGTGGCAAATTTAAGAACCCCCCCCAGCTCGACAAAATGATCAATGTTGATGATTGATTGAATTTTTCTTTTGCATGATTTTCAATGTCTTTGTGGCACATGGTGCAGCAGGTAGTGCCTCACAGCAAGAAAGTTGCTGGTTTGACCCCTGAGTTGGTTAGGGCCTTTTAATGTAGTGCGTATTCTTCCCGTGAACACGTGGGTTGTCCCCAGGCATTCCAGCTTCCTCCCACAGACAAAGAACTTTCTCATTTTGTGGCTCCAAATTGACTTTCAAATAAGTGAGTGTGAGCTTGGCTGTTTATCTTTCACTGTGAACCTACGGTTGGATGGCGACTGGCCTAAGGCGTCCTATGGCTCTTGCCTAATGTCAGCTGGGATAGACTCCAGCCCCCCACCACCCCAAAATAGTTAAGAAGCATACATAGTAGATAAAGGATGTATATTTTTCACCTTGTATGATTCAATCATAACACCATAGTAAAGAACACTCACCTCTGTTAATGAACCTGATACATCTGAGATTCTGCCATCAGGGCCTGATTGTAAACAAAAAAGGGAATGAAAACATTTTATTACAAACCCATTTGACTAAAGGCAGAACTTATTCCCACTTTTCCTGATTATGTGTTGTGGCATCATATCAGTGTCTCCAAGCCAACAGCTAAGGTCAAAGGTAATGTGTTTCACATTTTCCAGTCTTCTTCATGTCCATCCATCATCCATCCATCCATCCAACCATCGTATCATGGCATTTTGAAGTCTGAACTTTAACAACATGTCCATCTAGATTGAAGGAATAACTGATTTGATTTAAAGGGCCATGGGTCAAGGTTAAGGACATGGTGAGGATGGTCGTTTGCATGTGAACACTTTATCTAAAGAATGCTGAAGGGGATTTTCTTTAAAATTTATCCACCATGAAACAGAGATTAAGCTGATTTTGAAGGTCAATTGTTATTTCTCTTTTATTCAGAATTTTTTACAGGATTTTCTTAAACCTTGCATTAAATTTCCTTTGTTAAGAGCAGCCTTATATAAACTTATACACCACAGGCCATTTCTTCTACAGAAGTTTTATTGAATCTGTTTTAACCTTTTGTATTGTTGCTTGGTTTGGGAACCTGAACCTGATTAACAAGAATCGTCTTGGCAGTCTTGTTAAAACTGCTGGAAAAATCTCCGGTTGTCAGCAGGCCGGGGTAATGTCTATTTATAATAGACAAGTCTTGAGAAAGGCTAATCCCATTCTGACTTGTCCCAATCATCCACTTGGGAGACGAGTTTGAGCTTTTGCCCTCAGGCTGTCGTTTTAGGGCTCCTAGGAGGAGGACTAAAAGACTTCAGGTGTCCTTTATACACAGTGCTATTCATTTACTTAATGGCAACTAACCCTTAGGTTGCTCTTAATTCTTGCACTTTGATTGCTCCTTTGCACTTCCGCACATTGCACTTTTGGATTACTTGGTAGTAATTTTCCATTTTGGTATGAGCTCTGAACTAAACTTTTAATGTTTTTGTGTATTTTTATGTTCTATAACTTTTATGTCTTTAAACCTTGTTGTTGTTACCTTGTCTTTGTGTGCCCTGCTGCAAAACTAATTTCCCTCCACGGGACAATAAAGAGATTCTGATTCTGATTCTGATTCAGATTCTGAAATCTGAGAACTATGGGTGGAGAAAGAAAATCAACATTTATCTTTAAAAAAGGCTCAAACTGTTTACATACACCATAAACCAAAAAAGATTGGCCTTGAGGGACACTGTTGCTCTGGTCCAGACATGTAGCTTTTGAGTGTCAAATGAGACAGCTTGACAGTAGGTAAAATATATCCCTGTGGTTTCTGTGGTGACTGTTTCCGTACAGGTGCCGAGCTGATCCCTGACACTGTAGCTGATGATAATGTGAATATCATGTTCATCAAACAACCCACTTCAAAAAATACTGAACTATCCCTTCAAATCTAGAGGCTTTAGTATTGTGAGAACATGTTGATAGTGATTAAATCTACCCTGAATTGTCCTATTTCTTATTTATTTATTAATTGATGTTTTCATTACTGATGTACCTTAGACTGAAACACACACAGTCAGATTCAGACAATGTCAGTAAAGCATACCTGTGGATATACAGCTGGTTGACTCCTTTGTAAATGCTTTGTAAGCCAGGAAAACAGCCAGGATGGTCATAAAAGCCAAAGCTGCACTCAAGACATACACCAAAAAATCCTCTTCTTCATCTAAGAATTGACATTTGGACAGATTAGATATCAGATTTGATTAAACACATTTTCCTGACACTCTAGTTCAAGTCACTCACCTTTAATTTCCAGCTTGGTCCCGTTCCCCAACAGTACATGTCCACATGATGCAACAGCACAGTGGTAGATCCCAGCAAGAGAACGACTCAGCTTGTCCATCTCCAAGCTGTAGACACAAGAGTGTGTTTGGAAGTTTCCTTCCCCCTCACACTCTTTATTCATGCCTCTATGGGTGGAGATAAGTCCTGGATGAGCTTCTTGAGGGTTCTTCACCCAGTAAACTCTGAGGTCTCCATCACAGCTCCCAGTGAGGACCGTACAGTTCAGAGTCACAGAGGCTCCATGCTGGACCACTTCAGATTCAGACTGATGGATGATCTTTGGGATGTTAAATAATGAAGCTGTTACATGGATGATGACGCCTCCTATGAAGTCAAACATATAAGAATAGCCACTCATGCAGTGGTAAGTAGCTGAGTCTGATGGTTGGACCTTTGTGATCTTCAGATGATATTTCCCTGGGCTGGTGTCCAGATTGAAGCGTGGATCCTTCTCAAATGAACCAGTCATTGAGCCTTTTTTGTCATGTTGGTAGAACTTTGACACCATCTCTGGTTTTTGTCCCAGACTTTCTTTAAACCAGTAAAACATCGTTGCTATGCTCTCCTGATAGAAACACTCCAAAGTCACATCTTCACCAATACTAACTAATCGGATATGTAGAGATGAGTTTTGCTGCAAGGTCACTGCACCTGGAAAGGGGGAAATCAAGATGAAGGAGAAAAGTTATTAACTGAGTTCAAAGACTGACAGCATTTTCTTAGTTTTTGTAAAAAACAGTCAAAGAAGCACTTCTTAGAGACATAACTCACCCGTTCCTCCAATGAGCAGACATGTCACATACAGAGCAAACTTTAGTCGAGTCATTTTGTTGAAGACACGCTGCATGGAGACTGAGGAGGGCCTCATACAATGTTTCCTTTACATAGACAAGACTGCTTTTGATTGGCCAATCAGAAGTGCTCACATGGTAAGTGATCACACTTTGGTGTCTGGTCTACATGAAAGGACTTGAATCTGATTTTACAGTAGAATGTAGGGGAAACTTTGCCACCAAGCTGAGAAACTTTTCCACTGTTTATTTTACAGAAGATGAGCGTTTGAAAGGAAACACTGCTACACCTACTGTGTCAACTGAAGAGGAAGAAGCAGACTTAGACACAGAGATGCTGTTTGGCCTCTGCTTCCATCACTGTTAGTATCTGAACCTTTTCATTTCTACTTCAGGATTTTGTTTTGTGACCTTTTTTGTCTCTATTTGGATGCAACAACTATAGGCAGGTTGGAAAAAAGAGGAATTGGCAGCGGATTAGTGAACCTTCACTAAGCCCCGCCTCCTTGGTTACTGTTGCAACACCTTTCCCTAGTAGAATGAGAAATAAGATGTATTTAGCGATACTAGTTAGTAATATCCCTAAGGAAATATCTGCAAATTTCTGGAAATTCTTCAGAGATTTCAGGAAGAAGCTGAGAGAAAAATCTTGAAAATTTGAGTATGTTTTTGAGAGAAACATTCAACAAATCAAATGTTGGAGTTCAAATCAAGAGGACATTAAAATAGAGGGGAAAGCACACAGCGCTCAAGTATCAAGCATCTCATGGGTTGATACTTCATGTTATAAACAATCACATACAATAACAGGAACAAGGATGTTCTTGTGCAGCAGGATAATTTGATATATGTTTTTAAAATTAATGTTGTTAGCTTTCATTATCGTTGTGTCTGCCCATTTCTGGGCCTCTGTTCCCAAAATGCTAAAGTATGTCACAACTTGTCTCTGCCTGTCACTAATATTTATTTTGTTTAAATATAACCCAGTAGCTCAAGGTTTACCAAATGTAACCTACTACTGAGACATCGTTTGCTAATGTGATCTTACCCAGCACACAGAGCTATACTTCGCTAATGCTAGTTAGCAACTTCAGAACAAACGTAGGTGTTCTTGTGCTTAATCCACACCAGGCATCTTTGTCCTTGCGTCTTGGGCTTGGGGGAATGCAACAAAATCAGCACCAACCTCCAAACTCCTCCAATATCAATTGCTGGACTTGCTAGCCCCCTATACACACCGCTTAGGCATCATGTTTTCCGCTGAAAGCTTGACAGGCCTCTTGTGCATAGTTGCTAATGTTGAATTGGACAGTAGCCGTTTGTGGGAGGGGCTTAGCAAAGGGTCAATTGGCAACCTATCGCACCAGCTGTAACTCCTGATCTCAGTGTGGACTCCAAAACACTCTCTAAACACAATGTGCATTTTTATGTCATGGTCATCCATCAATTATTTTTGCTGCTTTTCCCTTCAAGGATTGCTGGTGGCTAGAGCCTATCCTGGCTAACACTGGGTGAGATGCAGTGTACACTCTGGACCAGCCGCCAGGAGATCACAAGGCCACAATGAGAGACAAACAACCATTCACACTTACAAGTAACTAAGGGCAATTCAGAGTCATAATTTAATCTAATGAGCATTTTTGGTGTGTGGGAGGGGGCCAGAGCGCCCAGAGAGAACCCATGCTTGCACAGAAAGAATATGCAGGCTCCATACAGAAAGGCCAGACCAACACAGGGAATGAGCTAGCATCCTTCTTGTTGTGAGGCACTTGCTCAACTTGAAATGTTCAAGTAGACCTTAAAAACAAACTCAGATGCATATCACCATCAAGCTTTCATCAAGAAGTTATACAAACAGATGCTAGGCTACAGTAGGCCCTTTTAAGTGGTGCTTCAGCTACAGGGTTTAGAGACTTCAGTAGGAGCTATGGTAAATGGTAAATGGACTTCAGCTAATATATAGCGCTTTTCTAGTTTTGGACTATTCAAAGCTGCTTTACACCACAGGTCACTCACTGATGGCTTGGTGTTTCTATGTTAGTCAGTATTTCTAACACATTCACGCCATGGCATTTACATGCCACTGACGCAGCAGTGGGAGCAACTTGGGGTTAAGTGTATTGCCCAAGGACACATCTCCACGTGTCACCCGGAGCTGGGCTTGAACCTGCAACCTCCCGATCACTGACCAAGCACTGATCCAACTGCCCCACTGACGCCCCACCAAGCTGTGGAAACCTCCAGCAGATGTTGTTCATAAGGCCAATAGAGGTAGAGAGATATACAGATAGAGCCATTTTAAACTTCTCCACTGTCCCTGATAGGGTCTGGGCTGGTCCTGACAGGTCATGACAGGGTCTGCCCACCCTGACAGTCATAGATTATTAACTCTGGGCCATATTTGGGTGAATCTGTGGTGTTAAGTTTGCTCCCAGTTGATTTGATCGATTGACTTTACTACCTAAGGAAAAGACTGATGCTATGTCATCTTGTGAGGAAAGTTACATGAAATGGAGACACCCTACAAATACATGATTGACCGTGTTTCAATGGATTCTTGGTACACTTTCAGAGAAATGGTGGGGTTTCCAGATGGGGAGAATCCGTTGCCATTACGCATACGTTGACATAATTGCATAATGGCTACTGTGCTTCAATTCAGCACATTAGTTGTTCATGTTGTCCAAGACAAATGGGGTGTAGACACAGGCTGCAGTCCACACGTCAGTCAGATCAGAGGGGGGATGAGAGATTAATAACAGCAGAAACAACAAAAAAAGCAAAGTTTAAAAGACAAACTAATAAATCAAATCATCAACATGACAGCTTTTCCAGCTGATGACGGATAAATACTCCTTTAGAAGTCAGGAAACAATAAAAGAAGTTGCAATGTAGGTGCAGTAATTCAACTGGTAACCGGGCAAAATGGCGACTTGGAGTTGACATCATGGTTGACTATGTTTTTGTTGGCTTGGTTTTCTTCATTCTTTTTTTCTAACATACATTGATTAGTGTAATTAAAACCTTGAAGGGTTAACCCTCTGCTATTTCTAGTGACTTACTACAACATCTATCAGCACAGTTGGCAGCAAGTCATCAGCTAACATGGCAACTTATTACACCCATACACCAAGACAGTTCCAATGGTCCAAGGAGAAAAATATCACTGAAGCAGACGATGCTGATGGTGAGGTCTGTCCACAGGTCATCAGTTGTTAACAAGTATTCGGTGAAGTTATTGATCAGAAATATATCCAAGAAACTCTGAGAAACATGCATTGCTAAGCCATTTTGGAGGTCAAAGGTTAAAACTTCAGTCACAGGGGCCCTTGATCATTCTTTGCAAGTGAATGTATCTTCCTTCACTATTTCCAAAACTTCCACAGAGAGACATGTATGTAGTGAATAAAATTCTGGAGGTCAAAAGTCAGTGTCATCCGTTGCTTCTGAGTGCAGCCATATGCTTAAATAATTACGTCTCTTTTGAACAGCACTAATGTTATTTAAATGGTAACTGCACTTGCTTAGCCCTGTGAGGACCCTCAACTGCTCTTGCCCTAAATGTTCCAACAGTGCAGCAGTTTAAAAATGTAAAATCCAAGCAAACTTCTATCTTTCCTTTAAGTCATTTAGTTTCCATAATTACACACTCCAACACTTTTGTGTAGGTGTGGACAACTCTGTTTAACAGGAGCTGCTTCAATCACATCTTAATGTCTGCTAAGGAATCAGATCTTAAATAAAGCATGATTCGCACTGTTTCCTTCTTCCATGACCAAGCTTTAAACTTGTTTGTTGTCTCTTTTTCCATGTTATTAATTTCCTCTGAGCACCTCTTGCTTCGGAGATGGATCCAGAGAGAAAGAACTTGAACTGTGGCTTAAAAATAAAACTGTTGAGGAAAAGTTCAGCTGTTCTGTAATATCTTGATGAGGCACTTTGAATAGTTTTGAGTACAAGTGGGTCCATTATGAGGCAACATGTATTGCATCAGTGGCGCAGTTGGATAGTGCACTTGACCGGTGATCGGAGGTTGCAGGTTCAAGCCCAGCTCCAGGCAGCACATGGCGATGTGGGTAAGAAACTTAACCCAAAGTTGCTCCCATTGTTACGTCAGTCGTGTGTAAATGGGCATGAAAGTGCGTGAATGTTTTAGAGAAACTGATGACTAACACAGAAACTCAGAACCATCAGTGAGTGAATGTGAGGGTGAATGGGTAGGTGTGACCTGCAGTGTAAAGCAGTTTTAAGAAGTCAAAGACTAGAAAAGCGCTATATAAGCTCAAGTTCATTTACATACCAGCTTCTGTCCACCTATGAAAATGAATAAAACTATTCATTTTCACAGGTGCAAGTTCCATTAGTGCGACTCATTTTTACTAGCGCCATGGGCCTCTGCCTCCCTCATGTCACCACTATGCAATGAGTCCTTCCCTCTCATGCAAACACACACACACATTTATATAGATGGTAAACATTATCGCAGAGCTTCATTAAACAGCAATATTTAGCCAAAAATGTCCCTAGCTAGTTTGCTAAACAGTAACCACAGCCAGCATTCAGTTTCATTCTGCTATTTAGATTAGACTGGAAATGCAACACTGTATCCATTTACAAGAAAGGTCAAAGCAGAATCTACTTCTTAAGGAAGCTGAGATCGTTCAATGTCTGCACCAAGATGTTGTATATGTTCTATAAGTCTGTTGTGGAAAGTGCAGTCAGCTTTGCAGCTATCTGCTGGGGCAGGATCATCACAGACTTGAAGAGGCTAAACAAGCTGATCATGAAAGCTGGTTCTGTTCTGGGGATAACTCTGGAGCAGATGAAGCTGATAGTTTTCACACCCTCTCCACATCACTGTGAAGAAACAACAGAGTGTGTCCAGTGAGAGGCTTCGTCAGGTCCGTTGCAGGACAGAAAGATACAGAAGTTCATTCCTGCCCGCAGCCATCACCCTCACAAACAAGAATTGTTACTAATTAATTATACTGTAATTAAAAAACTACTACAACATTGAAATTTCCCTTCTGGGGTTCAATAAAGTGTTTCATTTTCATTACATTTTCATTTTCATTTGTTAGCTAGCTCTAGCATGCTTAACATAGCTGTAGTATCCTAAACAAGGATTATGGAGGATTGTAAGAACACCAGTCCACATACTTTGCTTATTCACTGTGGTCCAAAGAGAAGAACATGTCAAAGAAAATTAACTAAACTGATTGATAACAAGCCCAATGAGTCTAAACTTTGGCTTAACGTCCGTTTACTTTATTATCTGATTAGCTTATGGTGAATGTGAATGGGAGAACGATCATCTAATCACATGCCACATTTGCTTCAGAAATATTCTTCCCTCACCAGGAACTTTCTCTAGGTTGTTTCATGATGGAGCAATGACATAATTTGAATTGTTTGTCTGGTGTGGGGGGTCAGAGTGAAGGCCCAAAACATGACTTGCAGTACAAGACACCAAACATAGTCATTTAAAATAAAATGAAATTCATCCCACACTAGCATTTCCCACTAGCATGCTGCTCCCACACAATGTGTATATGGACTTGATATGATCAAACATTTAGAAATGAATGACCACAGTTTTAGTAGCTGCAATAATAATGATATATGAAAAGGCCATAAAATTAGGGACAAGTAGACAATCTTTAAAGTATAAAAACATGCTGTACTCTTGTAGTTAAGGACTCTCTTACACTTCCAGTCTTTGCAATGTCTCATCAGGGTTATGGAGAATTAGTCTTTCGATGTGAGTTGGTGTTACGCTGCAGTCTAAATAAGGTTTCAACAAAGTTTTAGTGTCCTCTGATGAAAGGTAAGCATTGGAAGAAAGCCTCTTGCATATTCACAGACATTCTGCAAGGAAGTGGTTTTCAAATGGTGTGGCGGGCCAATCTAATGTGCATGAGTCAAGTCTTGCTGTGTGCAGGTGAGACTAGCTCAACCATAAGGTATGAGTTAATCATCTAAAAAGAGCAGTGAGAAACAACGCCGAATAAAAATGAAACAATTACGCAGCTCCCCCCCCCCCCTAGCTGGTAGAGTTTCACAAACTTCAGGTGTAAAAGTGACCAAAGCCAGCACCGCCCCCATCAGTCATAACACTCTCTTCATCATACGCGCTCAGGCAGTGTAGAGATGAACTGTAAAACCACACAGACCCTCGTGTTTAACTGAAATGTACGCTGTTTTGAAGAGGGCTGTACTGTCAGGGTTTTGGTGTGTAAATAAACTCACATTACAGCTAAACTTAGCATCTGCTTTGGTTTGAATTCCACTTGATTTTAACAGTAAACACGCCCAGCGTTTCTTTGTCTGATCACCTCACAGGATGTTTTTTTATAGCTTACATATTGTGCATGTCCACTCTTCCTGTGAGAACAGGTCTGCAGAGGTGCAAACTGCTGTGGTCTGAAAGCACCAGGCCACTCTTCCTGTGTTGATGCTCTGCTGCTAGGACAAAGTTTCCACTAATGGAAACTCATACTCTGTAGTTCACACCTCCTTCACCACACGGCTGAGAGGTAACGGCTAGAAGACGTCTGAAAACCAAAAGACATGACCTGTGCGGCCTCTCTTGTTTGCAAAGATATTTATAGATCACTGGGGGTTTCAGAAGTATGCTTTGTCTTTAGATGCATCAAGACAAAACTTAGTGCAAAGGCATGCCAACCCATGTGTCTTGGTATCATTATGAAGACCAGTTTTTAAAAAAATGGCAGAGCACTGCATAGTTTTATCACAAGTTTATTTTAAAGCACATTTCCTCATGTAAAATGACTGTACAGTGATATAACAAAAAGCACAGCTTCAATTTTTTCTCACTCTGGAGTAAACACAGTCCGTCTCCACGCTCCCTATTTGGCATTGTCTCCTACTTGTTCTGTTCAGACTCAGAGCTGCATAATGGAGAACATCCTCTTGGCTCTGGTAAAGAAGAATAAGAAAGATAAGCCATGCAAAATCCAAAAACATAGCTTGTATAATCATCATTTCCTGTAAATTTTGCTTTCACTACATATAGTTCACTCACCGTGGTATCCAAAGCTGAAGTATCTGCAAGTTCTGAAACAGTTCCTACAAATCAAAGAACATAACATGTAAAGATGGTCAACACGGGACATTTTTAGCCTCAAACTGAAAAGATAAAACTCCTGAAGATTGAAAACTTGCTTTTGTAGTTTGTTGGTTTTAATAAGATCATGAAACATTATGGCCTGATCTCAAAGTGTTTGTTTTATCTAAAGTACTTGAAACGGGTTTACGATCAAGTAAAGGAAAAACTGGCTTCCAGATCTGCTTTGTCAGATCTGCAGTCAGGTTTCAGGCAGAACTGTAGCACCACATCTGCTGCCATAAGGGCCATTAATGATGTTAAAGCCTTAGACAGAAAGAAATGTTGTCTTCCTTCTCCTCTTGACTTTTCAAATGCCGTGGGCGCTTCAATCTTCCAATCTTTTTGGATCACCTGGTGGCTTTGGAGGTTTTAGACCATGCTTTTTGATGGCTTGAACCCAGGCTGTTCAGTCAGATGGTGCCACTTTCGTTAATTCTCAAAGATGTACCTCAAGGCCTGGGGTTATAGTTGCGTTAATTTACAATTTACACCAGGCATAACTATGACCTGCCACCCTGACTACACAGCTCCATACACAATAGACAGCAATGCTCTGTGCATTTTGATGCACTTCTACCAGAACCAGCATTAACTTCTTCAGTAATCTGAGCAACAGCAGCTCATCTCTCGGATCTGACCAGACAGGCTAGTCTTTGTTCCTCACTTGTATTAATGAGTCTTGTCTGCCAGTCATCACTGTTCTTTTCTTGGACTACATTAGTGAGCACTGCAGACCTAGAGCACCCAACAGGGCTGCAGTTTTGGAGGTGCTCAGACTCTATCCATCACTCTTTGGCTTTTATCAAACTTGCTCAATCTTTACGTTTCACCATATTTCCTGCTTCTTAAATCAGCTTGGAGGATAAAATCGTCACTTGTTGTCTTGCATATTCAACCTACAAACAGGTGCCTTAACAAATCAGTGTTATTCACCTGTTGAGGTCATAATGTTGCGTAATGATCAGCGTAATATATCATTTTCTTACTTCCATTTTATGCTGATGACACTTTAATTTTCACCTGCATAAGCTTTTCAAAATTCCAGCCTTTGTTTGATTCAATTCAAAATCAGCTTAAGTGGAAAACACAACATTCATTTCCTCATCATCACTGTCTGACACGCTGTCCTGACTTAACACGAAGAACACAAGCATCAGCAACGAATTTTTGCTGATCACATCAAATCATTTACAAGTGTCCTATATGCCCATGAGTGACACACAGAAATGCTGCGGGGACGCGCACAATTTCTTTGCCTCTCCTCTTTCATGTTGAGGAGGATGAGATCAAGAAAAGAGGGATTTTCTTGACTTTATTTGGATTTTTCTTACTCAACAGAGCCTGTTAATCTGTTTCACAAGGCAGAGGTAGAGGGGCATTCATCTGTTTAGAGAATGAGAAGATTTACTTTCACTTTCTACACTAGAGGGAGAAACTTTTCTCAGCCTTTGAGTTAAGAGTCATCTGTACAAAGCACTAAGCTCCAGTTTCAGACCTGAGCAGTTGAAGCATTTGAACTGTTTACAAGGAGACTGAGCACAGAAATACATTTTTTAATGGATGCAGTGTGGACAGCATGCATGTGATGCCATGCATGGTGTTCAGTTGGGACATATTATGAGGAAATTGTTCAAAAGTTCTTGACTAACCATCTTCCTTTAAGTACTGGGGGTTTATGTCAGATTACCAGGTGAAACGCCTAAAAGCTGAAAATTTGGGAGGTTCTGATAACAGAAAAAAAGTTCTGTTTCTCCTTTATGTTAAAAAAAAGCTGGTGGACTCCATCTTTGAGACTGTCATTTATTAGATGTAGATGTGTTTTACACGAGTGACTCTGCTCAAGGTCTCCCCCTGCTGGACACAGTTGATCCCTGTGCTCTGGGATTTACTACAAACTGTGGAATTCTCAATCATCAAAACTTTTTATATCCTAAAGTGAACCAGACTTCTCATGCTACGGCCACACCGGATGCGAATTGGCGTATTTAAACGCATGTAGTGCCTGTGACGTGCCGCGCATAACGCCTGAGGCTGGACGCTGGACCATTTTGACAAGCTGAGGGGCGACGCGCGTCACTGCGCAGGCGGAGTAGAGAGCCAGAGCCAGTCGGACTCAGTGATGACCCGTGCAGGCAAATCCAGCTGGAAACAAATATTTACAAAACTTACCTTCAAAACCTGTCTCCTCAGAGACTTTCACCCAAGCCTGCTCCTTTTTTGTTCCGGTCTCTGTAGAGTACACACGTCGAATCGTATAGCTCCGGATGATGGCAAACAGCACAGATCAACCTCTTCTCCATCTTTCGGCGGGGTTTGAGCTGGAACAGGTGGCCCAAGTGTCACACATCAGCAAATCAATTACGTTGGGGGGGAATGTCATCGCTGGTTGGCTGCCGCACAGTGTCATGCAATTTGAGTCGAAAGCTCAATATTTTCAACTCAAGTGAAGAGGCATTTTATGCCCCAAACGCACCGACACTCCATACGCACTGCGCCAAACTTGTCGCAGCGCGTGACATCGCAGGTGGCGCAATGGACATCTGCGCCCAAACGCATCTTTGTATTGACTTTGTATGTAATCTCTGGCGTCTTTGCAAATTAGCGTCCTGTGTGGCCGTAGCATCAGAGTGCAAACCAACTATCACTGTTACAGTATGTCTGTATTTACGACGCCATTCTGGGAAAGACTCCAATCTACCTTTTGTCTCCTCTCATCCTAGGGCGCTGGATGTTGTTCAATTTGTTGCTTTCAAAGTCCAAACTGAATCAAGGTAGAAAACAATAAGGATCCCTGCTCCTTTTGCATTTTACTAGTTTAAACTGCATAGTTTCATAACTTAAATGCCTTTACATCCATAGAGAAAAAATAAGTTATAAATTGCTGCTAGCAGTGCATATCCATTTATAATAATGTTTTATTATTGATTTAGTTGTTTTATATGTTTTATATGAGAGTAGGTATTGGGTTTGTAATTACATCCTGTCATTATTGGCAGGCCTCACTTGTCAAAGAGACGTCTGATCTTAATGTGATTTACCTGGTCAAATAAAGAACATTTTTTGAAATAAATAAGTAGAAACCATACCTTTGCAGGTGGGGCATGACTTTGTTTTCATCTTGCATGTGATGAAAGCCAAGACGAATAGGACGATGACTGAAACTGCCAATATCACACTCAGACAGTACAGAAGGACAGAGGAGGCTTTGGAGGAACCTTGAGAGATAAAGAGAAGACAAAATTAGAGTCACATTCAGGTACACATCTATTCCAGGACTTTCAATTTGTTTGCTTTTTTATCATGATTTATTACCTTTCTTAATGGTTCACAGCTATTGAAGCTTGTTTGATATATCATTTATATTTTCCACATCAAACCAATTTTCAGTCTTTGTTGACGATAACCCTTCCCCACCTTCCTTAACTGGTTTCTGGTTGGTTCATGATGGGTCCTGCCCACCCTGACAGCTATAAACTGTAAACTTAAGGCCCCATTTTTGGACAGTTCTGGTGTCAAATCTGCTCCCAGTTGATTTTGCAACTATTTAAACAGCCAGGGAAATAACTACCTAAAATGGTGGAGGGGCCTTCAGTCACTGGTAGTTGGCTGGTAACTAGCTGAAAGCTGGCAGGCAGCTGGCTGAGAGAGAACTCAAAAGCTGCTGGATCTGTAAGTGGCGGAGTTCAAACCGGCATGTCTCTAAATGACTGCCATGTAATTGACTGGTGACAAGTCCAGAGTTATCCCTGGCTGTATACATGATCCAGGGCATTGTAAACCCTCTACCAGTCACCAGCGAATCACAGGGCCCCATCGAACAGCCATTCACTGTCACACTCATACCTGAGGGCAAACTGGAGTCCCCAGTTAACCTAATGAGCA
Organism: Scarus forsteni; assembly: GCA_036419115.1. Lineage (NCBI taxonomy): Eukaryota > Metazoa > Chordata > Actinopteri > Labriformes > Labridae > Scarus > Scarus forsteni. The sequence continues at coordinate 296,642 of JAZDUH010000128.1, read as the reverse complement.
TGTTTTATGATCAATGTGAGGAAGCAGGAGTGCCTGAAGGTAGCCCACACATGCGTGGGGAGAACTCCACACAGAAGGGTCCTGACCAAACCAAGGATCAAACAGGTAACCTTCTTGCTGTGAGGCACATGTTTACCAGCCTCACCACCATGCTGCCCTGTATTTGGACTTGAGCTTGTCTAAACAGTTTTATTCTCTCTCTGAAGACTTAAAGAGATCATCACCACAGGTCACATCAACCCATTCACACCCATCCCTCTCATGCTCACACACTGATGGTGGTGGCTTTTTATGTGGGTCAACACACATAAAAACAGGATGTATTACCCAACACATCCCCACCCTTCATAACCATTAACACACCACTGACACTGTGGGATCATTTGAGGTCACAAAGGACACATCAACATGTCACTGCAGGATCTGGGCTGTAACCAACAGGTTTCGGATTGTTGGTAGAGGGCACTACCAGACTAAGCCACCGTTGCCAATTATCTATAATGGATGGATGAATAAGTGGAACAATTTTCACCAGTGTTTTGATTATCTAATATCAAGTTTGATTCAAGCACAAAACTGATTTATTTACATGTCTAAAATCAACAAAGCTTTCAAAAAGTGTTTTTTAAATGTATTTTTTGGGCATTTTTGAGCCTTTATTGATAGGGGAGAGGCATTAGATAGGCTTATAAGAGGGGTGAAAGAGTATGGGGAAAAAGACAGAATGGCAAACTGGTCACAGGCTGGATTCAAACCCGGACCGATTGTAGGTATATGGGACATGGTTGCTAGCTACTCCGCCAAACCAGCACCCCTTCAGAAAGTAATTTATATTGAGCACTCTTATTATAGCTAGGATCACAATGACCAGACAGCATTATTGCTGATTCATTATAAAGGAATCTTAAGGAAATTACATTTTGGCGTTAAAGCCAGTGAGTTCTTTAATATATTGATTTATAAACTTTTCACTACAGTCTTTAAAGATCCTTTTCATATCAAATAGCTTTCTACCCTTCAAATAACATTTTTATTAAAAAGGTCCTAAAGAACATTTATTAGAGGATGTTACTTTTGATTTAGTTTTTTATACCAAGTAGCTGGCTAAAATACTCTTATATTTGGAAAAACATGTAATAGACCAGGACACGTGTATGATTTACATAAATTTTAGATCTTTTATAGTGTTAAAGGGTCAAAAATTTATGAGGGCTAGCACGTGGTAGTAAAATTTTAATTCACAATATATCCATAATTAATTATAAGATGATTATTTAACATATGTATTGTCATATTTATTTCACACTGTTACAGATGCATGGTTTGACAAACTACTCTTGGATGGGGCCTAATCTGATATCTTTTCATAAGGTTCAACATTTTTAAAAACCAAAACTCAGCACATACTGCATGTGTAGGTCAATCCGTCTTTCCAGCCTGAGCTATGTGTACAGATGCAACCTCTCAAAACTTCCCCATCTTCCTTGATAGGGTCTTGGTTCCATGGCGGTCGATTTCAAGGTCTGCCATCACTGACAGTAATAACTTATAGACTTATAATCACATTGTCTGAATTTTTGGTGTTAACTTTGCTCTCTGTTGATTTAGCATCTTTCCAGTGAAAATTAGATGAACCACAGAATTGTAAAGGGGCTTCAGTTGGTTGGAAACTGGCTGGAAGATGACAGGCAGTTGGCTGGGAGGGAAAACTGAAGTGGCTGGATCTGTGATACAGTCAAAGCCCAAGGTACTTAGCTGCATAATATAATTTTGTCATTTTGTTCTGCGATGTACAAATGTGACGACTGATGAGTTTAATGACATCACTTGTCTACAATAAAATATATCGCTGTAGCCAGAAGAACAAAAACAGAAGTGGCTGTAAAAATTTGATGTTTCACACTCACTGTGTCACAACAGATTGGCAAAGAAGGAAGGATATTTGCATTCAGATTTTGTTTTTCATTTTCTCGGGTTATGTTCCCAACCTGTGAATGACCCTGGACATCATTTGGCTAATGGGATACATCCACTGTGGTTCAGCTATTATGACCAGAGAGGACACAAATTATCCTCTGTGCTTCCAAAATAAAGATGAGCATCTATCCATTAAGCATTAGACTAAAAGCCAAGATGTATTTTATTAGATATCTAACTCTTTAAAGCCCAAGATCACAGATTATAGCCAGAAAATTCTATTTTTTTGGAGCTGAAATGTTTGTTTCAATTTCTGCTAAAATCCTAAACTATCAAAATGTCCATAAAATTCAACATATAGATTTTTCGTATCTAATTTGATACATTAGGTGTTTTTGGTAACTGGTAATCCATTTGAGGACATTTTTATCATTTATCTGATTGTATCCAGATGTTTTTTTTTTGTAATTTGTTGATCATATTGAGTAGAACGAGGTATTATAAAAGTATGTATCAAATATGATACAATGGGCTTTATAGGGTTGAGTGTTTATAATGTCAAAAACAATCACCATGACCTACCTTTAATCTGCACTTTGGTTCCATTTCCAAACACGATCTCCCCACATGAATCCAGAGCACAGTAGTACGTCCCTACATCAGAGGAGCTTACTGACTTCAGGGTGAGGTTTACAGTGCAGGTTTCCTCTGATTCTTTCACACAGCCCCCCTCACTGTGGTACATGACTGCAGGCTGACGTGCTCCATGTTTGAGCCAGTGGATCCTCTGCTCCCCTGCACATGATTCAGCGTGAACCCTACAGCTCAAATTCACAGACTCTCCCGCTCCGAGTGGCTCCAGTTTTGCCTGATGGACTACAGCCCGGGTGTTGGGGAGTGATGTTCTGACATGAAGAAAGACTCCTCGTCCAAATTCAATTGCGTTGAACTCCAAAATGCCGCAGAAGTACATCCCTGTATCCGACAAGTTGAGGTTTTTGATCCTTAGATCGTTCTTGGCGTCTTTTGCCAACACTTCAAACCTCTCTTCATACTCAGAGGGGATAGTTGCCTCTACTTGGTGCTTCATGCGCTTCGACACCATGACAGGTTTGCCCCCCAAGCTTTGACGGTACCAAGAAAGATAAGTCACAGTGGCACTCTGGTATAAGCAGTGCAGAGTTGCATCTTGCCCAAGAAGATTTCAACCCCCCGTCCTGTTCAACACCAGAGGAACTGCTAACTGCTGCAAACTGATCTGTAAAAAAAAAGGAGACAACATTTTTAATTATGCTTTTAAATCCTCTTGAAATTTCACTTTGCATGTGAAAAAGAAATAATGAAAACTTACAGAGAAGAAGCAAACTGAAAAGTGTCATCATGGCTGGAGCTCTGCAGGAGGTGAGTTGTGTGCTGACTGATGCACCCGTCTTTTAGGCAGAGACGGGGGCTGATTGTGATTGGCTACAAGTCTAGAAAAAACTTAGACTGTGATTTGTTCATATGCAGCAGCAGAGTCTGATCCAGTGACCAGAGGTGTTGATTCAGTCTCACTGGCTGCATTGTTCTTGATCACAGGGGAAATGGGGGGACATATTTTAGTACCATGATAGCTCTTGTTGAAAGGTCAGTTTCACATGAGCTGCGCTTTTAAGTGTGTTATTCTCCACCTGGTTAAATGCAATTTGACCTATTTTTGTAAGGTGATGTTGTGGTCTTTTCATGCCATGACAACAAGGGCTGATTGTTTTTGCTATTTGAAAAAAAAGACTGTGATTTGTTCATATGCAGCAGCATCTGATCCAGTGACCAGAGGTGTTGATTCAGTCTCACTGGCTGCTTGGTTCTTGAGACCACATATTTGAGTACCATGATAGTCTTGTTGAAAGGTCAGTTTCACATGAGCTGTGCTTTTTGTGTTATTGTCCACCTGGTTAAATGCAGTTTGACCTATTTTTTAAGGTGATGTTGTGGTCTTTTCAAGCCATGACAACAAGAATGTCCAGCACTGATCAGTAATCTGCTCTTCAACTTCATAAATAAACTGTGCACATGTGGGAAGTCTGAAAACAAGCAAGAAAAAGCATAGTCATGAACAAATATGAAGAAACACATACCCTGATGGAATAGTTATAATTATCACTTCCAAATTATTCTGTGACTGAAGACACCATCAGCTCAACATTGTCAAGAAAATTGATTTTGATGGTCTTGGTCTTATACATTTTCTGGTCTATGACCGGTCTTGACTCGGTCTTGACTTCCTAAAGTCTTGGTCTTGTCTTGGTCTCGGCGCATTCTGGTCTTGGGCAAGTCTTGATCTTGGATAGAGTGGTCTTGAGAACAACACTACTATTTGGTACACCGAAAGCAAATTTTTGATTGTTCAAAAAGGCCACTTTTTTCAGATTTAATGTTATATTATGAAAGTTAACCCTTGCAAAAAGTACCTCAAAACGATTGCTTTGCCATAAAAGCATATTTGACACCTCAAATGGAGTGTTCAAAATAAGTTCACCAAGCCACAGAAAATGTTTTGCAATGGGCAGAACCTTTGAAAAGCTTATCCAGCAGGTGATTGGATGATCGTTCTGTCAATCTCATTATAACAGTCCAATAAGAAAATGTAATTTGGTGGGTGCTGTGTTGTTGTAAAATACAAGAAGTGCGGTACTTTATGGTACAAACTCTCACCAAAATTTATCGAAAGTGGATTGAAAATGTAATTCAGTGTTGTTTGGTTTTCATTTAATCAAGAAAATGGTCCAGACCTGACAAAACTGCCACTGAAGCTGTTAGCAGGTATGTTAATGTTATTACAAGCAGTCACTTCCTTTTGCTATGCTCTTAACTCCCTCCTCTTCCTCCCTTAAGGAATGCTGTTTCGGCTGGGCCACATTGAGAGAGATGGATCTGTCACATTAAGCCGGGCATCCACTGTAGGACTTTTCAATCGTGTTGTTCAGCTGCTGCTCATACTGTACGAGTGAATCGCAGGGGTTAACAGTTCACAGCTCACAATTCTTCTTCTCACACTATACGACCCGATGCTCGGATGCGATCTGACTGCTCACACTGTATGTCCATGTACGACATGTCGGACTCTTTTATCCGGAAATGCAACGTAAAAAGTAGTAGTAAAACAACAACTACAACAACCAATAGTTTAGCCACATCCGGAAAATAAACTTACCAGGCACTTGCAATTGTGCGGCAATCTCCATCCAACTATTTTCTCTATTGTTGCGGTCATGGTAGCTCTCGGAGGCTACATCAAATAGGCTCCGCTGTTCCTGCCACAGCTCAACAAGTCGACCCTCCATTGTTTGGGTCCAGGTCCGCTGTGATGCCATGCTGCTCCATCTTGTGCATTTGTTTTCTTTTCAGTATCTACGTTTGTGCATGTGTAGTGTGGCGTAGCCTCACAAGGGGCGACCAGGATTTCAAACAGGTTTCAGTTTCATCTGATCGATCAGGAGGTGGTCGTGAGGTGTTAATTACTTCTCGTTACCTCATGTATGCTGCACAATGTGAGATGCACGCTTGAGCCAAAACTCGGCCCGATCCCCAAAATAGTCGCATGGGTGAAAAATCATGTCAAAAAGGGCCAAAAATCGCACAGTCGATGCCCGGCTTTACAAATACTGAATCAGGTGGATCCAGCTGCACAAAATTATTCAAAAACAACAGATCCTGTTAAGTTTGTACATGAAGGGGGCAGAGATCCTTCAGGGCCTGTGGTATAAGTTAGTAACACATATGTAAATAAACTGATGATATATTTCTTTGCCTTCAAATCTTCATTGAATCTCAGACTTTTAAGGCCCCACTGCCAGCAAATAAGTTAGCAGGGGTACGAAGCTCCTCCCGAAAATAGCAATTTGCAAAAGTTGGGCAAAGACATTGTGCTACCGCTTTGCTTTCAGAGGATGGACCACAATATGCACCCAAACACACAGATATGAGGGACTGTGGTTCCTCTGATCTGTGTTGGGAGTAGGGATGAAGATAGTCGATGAATATTTGCGCTGGTACAAAGACATTCATCAGGTCTTGTTGGGGGAATTTAAACTCCAAGTACATCAGCACTGTGCTTAGAATTACCACATTCTCTACACCACTTATCTGTTTCAGGGTTGAGGGGGGCTTGGGTCCATCCCATCGGACATTGGGGAAGAGGCCAATGTCAGCAGAGCCACATTGACAGACGGATATCCATTCACAATGACACTAAAAACTCAGGACAATTTAGAGTCACCAATCAACCAAATGAACATTTTTTTTGGTCTGTGAGAGGAAGCCGGAGTGCCTGGATAGAACTCATGCTTGCACATGAAGAACATGCAAACTCAACACAGAAAGACCCTGACCAAGGCGTGGTACAAACCAACAACCTGCTTGCTGTGTGGCATGTACACTACCAGCTTTGACAAAGAGCTGTATATAAAAACATCTGATCCCAAATTTACATCCAGGCTCAGTCTGTGATGCAGGTCTGCTCCCTCACAGGGCAGCTGCAGTTCATCAGGCTGGTGAACTTTGTTTCTGTGACAGCAGTGAGCACCACTGGGTCTCCTCCTCCATTCCTGCTCACCCTGAGCATGTGCACTCAATGTCTTATGTAGACCACGGCCTGTTGTCAGTGGAACCTGTCCTGTCACGACCCTAAGACACACCTCCAAAATGGCCACTGCCTTGTTAAAGAAGCTGAGGATAAAGGTGACAGACTGGCTAAGCACGTCAGAATACCTGAATGCTGTTCGGCATCTGCGGGGCGTCCTAAGAAAAAAGGTGGAGGAGAGCAAGGTTTCTACACATTCACCATCTTCGTAACATTGTCATGAGGGAGTGGAAAAGGATTCTCCCAGCAGACACTGTGACATCAATTTGATGTTGAAGATTGGTCAAAATGTTGACTAGCATGATAAATAGCCTACAAGCTTTGACTTCCTCATGGTGGTAAAAAAGTCCAACCAAATCATCAATCTCACATCCAAGTACTGCATCATACGTTTGACATCAAAACAATGTTGCTGCACAAAACCTGACATCAAATTGCTGCTTATTTGATGTCATGTTGATTTATGTTTTTGACCAAATTTTGATGATAATTTGATGTCAGTGTTTGATGTCATACTGAAGTTGAATTGACATCAGATGCTAGTAGCTAGTAGCAACCTGTGAAGCTGTGGTGAACTCCATGCCCATAAGGGCTAAAGCTGTGCTGAAAAATAATGGTGTCCATACAAAATATTGACAATTTGGGCCCAATTTGGACACATTCACTAAGGGGTGTACTCACCTCTGTTAGCAGAAATATAGACATAAATAGCTTTGTTGAGTTGTTTTGAGGGAAAAGTAAATTCACACTGTTGTACAAGCTGTACACTCACTACTTTTGATTGCATAAAAGTGTCATTCCTCCATGAAGAGGTATAATCGGTATTTGCAGATATGTGATAATGTAGATAGATAGATAGATAGATAGATAGATAGATAGATAGATAGATAGATAGATAGATAGATAGATAGATCGATGGATCGATGGATCGATCTAGGTAGATAGGTAGGTAGGTAGAAACTTTTTATACCCTTGGGTCCAGGCCATGATCCATTGTTTTTGTTCATGTTGTCATTCAGTCTGATGGCTGATGGAACGAACAGTCCAGGGAGATGACTCTCCCACTGCCAGACAGATTCTCTGTTATGTTTAGTCTAACCCCCAATTTCCACCGCACGCGAAAGCGCTGCGCCGCGATCTTGCTTTGAATCTCAAAACCCACTGGAAGCGGCGCGCTGCGGTGCGCTGCGGAGCTCAATCCGGAGGAGGAGGGCTGAACTCCGGAGAGCCACGGCTCTCATGAGAATAGCGATGTCACACGCTCATAAAACATGTTATAGACTGAGAAAAGCAATAAACAACACCTCACTTCACTTCTCTAAGGTCCCTCTGCTGGTCCCAACCACACAGCTTCGTGAATTATTCAACTTCTGTCCGCCTATATCCGTGTAGAAAGACTATGGTGTCATGCATGCAGTGTTATATATTTCTGTACCTCTACAATTCACTTTTCTTCGTCCATGGTGTCGTGTTGTCTCTGGGACCCTCTGACTGACTGCTGACCTGAAGCTCGTGCTTCCGGTTTCGACGTAATGACAATTAATTGAGGAAAATTATGTGCAAAAGTCCGTGCATAGTGTTTTATTTTGAAACTTCCGGTTACTCCACACGGTGACTTCCTGTCAGGTGCTTTCTTAATGACTCTGGATTTACAAGGTTTGGAAGCGGCGAGAAAATAGACCTGAAGCGTATCTCTCAGGCGCGCCGGCGCTTCAGGATCGCGGCGCTTTCACTTGCAGTGGAAATTGCCTGATAGACTACAATGGGAGCGAAGTGCTCGCAGGACGCCTTGATGGCGCGCGAGGCGCCAAGGTCCGGTGGAAATTGGGGGTAAGGAACTTAAATCTGCTCACTCGTTCCCCCTCAACTCCACTGATGTAGACAGAGTTGTGTGTCTTTGCCTGTTTTTTTTTTTTTTCCTAAAATCCAGCACCTTACAGCACTTTGGTTTTACTGATGTTGAGCTGTAAGTTGTTTTCTGTCCACCATTCTGCAAGATGATTTCATCCAAATATGAAGTCTTATCCTTGTTGGAAATCTGTCAGATGATGGTGGTGTCATCTGCAAACTTCACAGTAGATTTTTCTCCATGTCAGGGGTTGTAGTTGTGGGTGTAAAATATGAACAGGAGGGGAATGAGCACACAGCCCTGGGGGACTCCGGTGTGAAGCACTAGATTGGAGGAGGAAAGACTGCAGATCCAAACTGAAAGGATTTGCTTGTGAGGAAGTCCAGAATCCAAATGGAGATAGTGGTTCAGTTTTCTAATCAGCTCCATGAGAGAGATTGGGTTAATGCTGAGCTGAAACCAACAAACAGCGTTCTGATGTAGAAGCTGCTTTTCTCAAGGTGAGTGAAGACTGAGTGAAGGGCAGTGGAGATGGAAGTCTCTGTGAATCTTTTTGTTGTGAATGTAATGCATACTGGTGAGGGTCCAGACTGGCATGGATGTTTTTCTTTATGTGCTACAGAACCAGTTTCTCAAAACTCTTGATCAGGATGGGGTGAGTGCCACAGGGCGGTAGTCATTTAGATCAGACACTGCAGACTTTTAGGCACAAGGATGATGGATTCTATCATTCCTGTGACTGTGACAGATGGACCATTCAAAATGGTTTTGTAGTTTCTCGATGTGTTGATGTGTAGATGCAGATGATGAAGAAGCTTTACCGACACAGACTTGTTTGCATATTAGAGAAGTTTTATTACAAACCAAGCAAGTGTCTAAATCAGGCACTCCGGACAGCCTGAGAGGCCCAAGCCAAAATGAACCTCCTGAACAGTTTGAGAGTACATGTATTTATACCAGACTTGCTGTTTGAACTATACACAGACATGCATGTGGCATGGACTCTCATTGGACCAGAGCATCTTAGCTCTATAACATGTAAACTAAAGGGCACACCCCATGATAGCCTAAAGTGAAGGACTTTTACCTTTGACATGTCTTTGTGTTAAACATTCAGTTATTTACCCAACAATAGTGGTTGACCAACAAAAGAAGTAATGATGTGGTTGTTTGTGTGAAGCCTCTGGTGGACACCTGAGCACCTTATCAGGTCATCTGCACTCTGAGTGGGAAAAGGTCAACTTCAGTCCTCTCATGAACACACCCTCAGAAACACCTATTTTCTTTGAAACCATTCACATCAGATACTTCAGTTGCTTAGTCCATCTGAGAAAATGCCCATTGGAAGTGCAGAGCATTTCAGTAGTTTATCCACCAGATGATTAGACAATAGTTCCCTCAACCATATTAATTAAAGGCCAATCAGATAATTTATTTGCTGGCATTTTTTTAACTCCAGAACATACAATTCTTCATGAAAACAAAATGTAATTAAAACATACCGAAAGTACAGCAAAGATATAATTACTTTGAAGAAGTTAGTGGTGTTGATATTTGTCATTGAATCAAGAAATGCTGTCAAATTTCTTCTTCAGGTTCTAGCATCAATGCTAATCTCTGTACATGCAGTTACTTCTTGCTGCTGAGTTGCTTGTAGGTCCCACCTCCTCTTTCCTAAAGGACACTGGTTTGGCCATGCCACTTTGAGCCACAAACAACTATCGTTCACTAGAGCTCGACAAAATGCTGTTGCTGCTGTTTTAGGTTAGCATCGCAGTCTCATCATTGTCATAAACCTGACATTGCTGCTCAAAATGTTTAAACAACATCAGTTGAGGGTCTACATTGCTCTTGGCGAACATTATAAAATAATAACAGCAATGACCTTGCAACATTTCAGGAGAATTAAAGTGTTTGATTGTTTACTTCTGGCTGGCTTATGTTACCAATCTGTGCTCCACGCTACTCAGTGAGTAAGGCTCCATTCGTGCTAACCTGATGTCATGTTCATACTCACTACAGAAGCAAAAAGTACACAAAACAAAATTTTGGAGAAAGAAATCCATTAGAAAAATAATACCATAAAAATGAGAGGAAAGAAAAAGGTTGATATGATGGGAGAAACAACATAAACAGCAGACTCTGTGCTTTTAAGTCTGCTTCCTCCTCTTCACTGTCTGCTGTGACAGCAGGTATAAAGGTGTTACTGGTAGAATTGAAGATGTTTGTTTGTGTTTAACAGTACTGAAGGTAAAAAAAAACCCTTCCTCTATACAACAGGCAACGGTTTTCTCACATTTGTGGCATGAACTTCCATCTTAATATATGCAGCACAATCAGTTTCATTTGCATTCTAAAGCAGACATACTGAAAAGCAGTTGGTAAACACCACCCCCACCCCCCCAACAGCAGTCCTCTTGAATTTTGTTTTCGTGTTGATCTAAGTTCCTCTATGGAGATCAAACACAAGTGTGATCACCAATCATGTGAGCAAGTCTGATTGGCCAATCACAAAAGCTTTGACCATATAAAGGAGACATTATGTGATGCCCACTTCAGTCTCCATGCAGCGTGTCTTCAACAAAATGACTCCACTGAAGTTTGCTCTGTATCTGACATGTCTGCTCACTGGAGGAATGGGTGAGTTATGTCTCTTAGAATTGCTTATTTGACTGTTCTTACATAAAATCTGACAAAATGCAGTCAGTAATTTGACTTCAAAATTGTATTAAAGCTTTATTTTTCCCTTTCCAGGTGCAGTGACCTTGAAGCAAAAGTCATCTCTACCTATCCAATCAGTTAGTATCGGGGAAGATGTGACTTTGGAGTGTTTCTATCAGGAGAGTGGTGCAATAATATTATATTGGTTTAAAGAAAGTCTGGGACAAAAACCAGAGCAGATGTCTGTTTTATACAAGAATATAAAAAAAGCCTTACTGGTTGGGGAATTTGCAAAGAATCCACACATCAAATTGGACATCAGTCCAGGAAAATATCACCTGAAGATCACAAATGTCCAAATATCAGACTCAGCGACCTACCACTGCATGAATCGCTCCTCTCGTGGGCTTGACTTTATAGGAGGCGTCATCGTCCATGTAAAAAATTCATTATTTAATGTTCCAACCATCATCCATCAGTCTGAATCTGAAGTGGTCCAGCATGGAGCCTCTGTGACTCTGAACTGTACGGTCCTCACTGGGAGCTGTGATGAAGACCTCAGAGTTTACTGGGTGAAGAACCCTCAAGAAGCTCCAAGACTTACCCCCACCCAAGAGTGTGAGGGGGAAGTAAACTCCCAAACACACTCTTGTGTCTACAGCTTGGAGATGGAGAAGCTGAGTCGTTCTCATGCTGGGACCTACCACTGTGCTGTTGCTTCATGTGGACACGTACTGTTGGGGAACGGGACCAAGCTGGAAATTAAAAGTGAGTGACTTGAACCAGAGTGTCAGGAAAAAGTGTTTAATCATATCTGATATCTAATCTGTCGAAATGTTAATTCATAGATGAAGAGGATGAAGAAGAGGATTTTTTGGTGTATGTCTTGAGTGCAGCTTTGGCTTTTATGACCATCCTGGCTGTTTTCCTGTCTTACAAAGCATTTACAAAGAAGGAGTCAACCAGCTGTATATCCACAGGTATGCTTAATTAACATGTTCTGAATCTGACTTTGTGGTTTATTCTAAAGCAGCATGCATTATTAAACCAATCAACAAATGAATGAATAAATTAAGTTAAAAAAAGCATTCAGAGAGTGCAGATCACCACCAAGCAGCTTATTACGTTACAGCCCTATTTTTATTTTACATGCACATTGTGGAATGAAAAATATCAATCTGCAAGATGTTTGATTATTGTTGCTATAGATGCCATCCAAGAAAGTGGCCTAGTTAGAAGTGAGTCCTGTGGCTTGTTGACTGAAGGAATTTGCTGCTGCTTGTACAGATGTTGGTGTTGTGTGTGTGCTCTCTGGTGTTCCCAGTGGGCGATGTTGCCAGCCTGTCAGAGCAAAACAGTGGTGCTTCGGTGCATGACAAGCTCGCTCTATGTGGAGTTTGGGGGTTAGGTGTTTACACTCACACACAGAGACTTCTGCTATGATGGAGTATTTTCATATTCATATTATCAGTGGTTTTGTTTGGAGTGATTAAACAGCACATTTGAAGGACTGCATGTGAACAAAGCTGCTGCTTATCTTCCTGTAACGTTAATTGGCTCACAGTTATGTTACTAAAAGTTGTGAGTTGTAGAGGACCGGGATGTTTATTACACTTAGGGAGAGTCTGCTTCCTTAATCTGTCTTATAAACCAAAGCTCCATGAACAGTACCATGGTTTCTCCATAGGCAAAAGTTTTCCTCCTCTCTGCTAAGTCTATGAGCAGAACTGCATGCACAGCTTTCACTGCTGATTGGCTGTTCGCTATGCTGTTTCTCTGCATGTAACTAGAGTGTATAACCAATCGGATAGTGTTGTGGGTGGGACAAAATATTGGATTTTTTGGCATCCAGACAAATATGTGGATCACCTTCAAAATGTTCTGATGTCTTGCTTGCACTAAAACCATACCAGTTGTAAAATTTCCACAAACATCCATTTAGTAGTTCTTGCATAATGTTGCTAACAATTAAACAAACAGACAAACAAACAAAATGACCCTGGCAAAAACATAGCCTTCTTGGTGGAGGTAAAAGATAGAGTAGTTTAAGGTCCATATAATCAACATCAATCAGCTTTGACTGGTTGACAGCAGCTGACTTTTAGACTTTTTGGACTTTCCTCCAAAGCTAAAGAGCGGCTGGAGTCACTTGCACCTGGTTAAAATCACATCTCTTTGGCTAAGTCAAAAATGAGGAGTGGCTGGCCTGACTGCTGCTGCTTGTCTGAGTTTACTTTTCAGAGTCTGCACATTGATTTTAACACTTTGTGATGGCATGTCCAATATCACACTGTGGGCTCTAATTTCGTGGCGCAGCGCAGGGGGCGCAAGCCTGGCGCACCCCGCGCAGTGTTAATTTTGTGCGGCGCACCGCCGTGCGCTGCCAATTTGACAATTTGGTAGACCGTCTGCGCAGAGGTGGGTGTGACGGTGCACCAAGGGGAGGTGATGGCGCACCAGGGGGAGGTGTCGGCAGATTCATGTTGGCGCAGTGACAATTTTGTGCCAAAAACAGTACAGAAAGTGCGCTGAAAGCTCGCCTGCTGCAACCTGGTCTAAGCTCGGCGCAGGGCAGAGCTCACCCTCCGCAGCTGTAATTTGGTGACAAGCGCACATGTGCGCACGCCTCAGAGGCAGGTTTCCAGAGTGTCAGGCACATTTTAATGCAATAAACAATCACAGCACTCACTATTTAATGTCCCCGTCTAAACCAGCATATACATTTGTATCTATATTAACTGTCCCGTCACATCTGATGTCGGATTAAAGCTGTTTGTCATAAAGAAACTTAACCTGACGGCAGCTGGAAGTTTGATTACAAGTCAACAATAAACAGCCTTAACATCCGATACTGAGTAAATATCTGGCTTCTCTCATTTCATTAAATTCAAAGAAAAAAAGGAGAAAAAAGACGAAGAAAAAGGAGAGAAAACAAATGTATGTCACTCAGGATTTACCCGTGATTTCCCATATTCCTCTATTTTAGTCTTTATTTTTAACGTGATCTAAAAAGATGGAAAGCATTATTGCAAGGAGGATGAGGAGGAGACACAGAGTATAGGAGAGTACACAGTATATCACTAAAGGCTCTGCTATTTGGCGATGACAAACCAGGAGTGCAGGTGGATCACAACCATTATAAATAGACAAGCCAGCTGTGGTGTAACTGTCTCTTATTTTTTTTACTCCTGTTAATGACAAAGGAACAGATTACATCTGTCCCGGGAGCTGGCCCACACGGTGACGCGCCCCGCTGTCCATTCTCATGCTGAAGGGACAGCGTCTCTACTGCTGGGTCTTTCCAGCACACTGTTTCCACAGTGTCAGGGATAATTCAGACCAATCAGACGCTGCGCCTCGGCCGCAGCGCATTTAAAGACGAGGAGAGGCGCTCATTTGATTGGCGAAGACAGCGATCGGCTGTGATAATCCCACTCACGTCTATTCTCCTCCTATTCTGACATTTGCGCGGAGAGGCAGGGACGTGGGCGTGGACGCGCAACCTCTGCGCCCCTGTGCACCATGAGTGCGCCTCTCTTGGCACTGCAGGAAACTTGCAAAGTGCGCAGGTCACTCCCAGTCCGCGCGGCGAAGGCCGGCGCAGGGCAGGTGCGCCTGCGCTTGCGCCTGGTCTACGAAATTAGAGCCCTGTATGTGTGGCAATAGTTCTTGCGAGAACTTCAAGCATTGATCTAGTTCTTCTGCTTTGAAAGGTAACCTGGTGCACTGAATAGACTGTTTAATATATTCCACTAGTTCATCTGGGGAAGAGTCCATAAAAAGTGTTCGTGGAGGGCGAAACCCTTTTTCTTAAGAGCATATATGGCAGGTGTGTGATTGGGCGATTTCCCTTGTCAATTATATTTATTGAGGGATAATCAGATTGTGTCGTATGCAGGCGCTACTGTACTATAGAAAAAAAACTATTGTCAGGAAATTTATCTAGCGGAGTGAAAATGTCCTTACTATAAAGAAGTTTGTAGTGTTGGTATTCTTTCATCTTTAAAAAATTGTGGTTAAGATCTAGAAAAGCTGCATCTGAACTGCTAGCATCTATGCTAATTTCTGTTTGAGCAGTAACTCCATGGTCTCATATTTAAAGGACAGTATTTTGTACATATTGACTGATTATGGGTATGTTGCTGTTTGTTTCTTTTCATGTAATCATGTTACATAAAGAAATCCCAAGTTTTTTTTGTTTTTAACTGCAAAAAACTGTCATGTTTTGTTTTGTGAAAATCTAAAAATAAAACTTTTTTTAAAAAGTACAAAAAAGCTGTTTTTTAAATTCAAAATTCAAATGTTTGTCATTCTGGTTATACCTAGATATCAACAGAATGTGAAGGTGTTTCTCCAGGATCACAACAAACCACATTCATTCGTTTATACATCCCACTTAGTTAAAAATAGTTCAGGACAGGTGAAGAGATTAAAGACCCTGGTGTGTTAAGCAGCCAGAATAAATCTAATCACTTAAAGCTGAGTAATGTTTGCAAAGTTTGATGAAAATCTCTTCCAGCATTCTTGAGATTTTGTGTTCCGAAGCAAAGGGTGACCACAAGACTCCATGACATTGACCTTTGAGCCTAAATGGTCCCATGTCCTGATGTGTGTGACTATTTTCATCATGTCTTTGGTGTCCATTAAGAAAGATTTGACTTCAGTTAAATAAAAAAATGAAAAAAAAAAAACTTGTCCCTGTCAAGAATTAAATTGAGCTCTTTTTCCCTCCCTTTGGGTTTGGGTTGCAACAGGAGGCTTTGATAATGAGCTCCGTGCTGATTGGCTACCAAAATGATTTCTGATGGGAGGAGGTAAAGGCCATGGAGCATAATTTCAAAACAGTCATGGCATCTACCTTCAGGTAAGGTATGGAGCATTTTGAGGGTCAGAAGAGGCTGAAGAACATTTCCCTGTGAACTGAGATTTTATTAAGAGGTGTCGTGTCCTCAGCTCCCCAAGCCCCTCCTAATAACATTAAAAGATGAGCAAATTCACAATATCATGATGGAGAAGGATGAACAATGTGAAACAGAACACCTCCAGCCTTCACTGTCATTGGTGTAGAAGCATGAAAAGGCTTGTGATACCGCTCAAACAAAATGATCAAAATTAGTGAAAAGAGCTGCTAGGTTTATCTAAACGACTTCATTATAGAAATGTAATAATTCCATATTTTTATTTCCAACCAGGCCCTGGAGAAAGAGCCTCGGCTGTATCAGGTCCTAACACAGAGGTGAGTTTTTTTACGTTATTAAAATTGAATTGAGAATCAGTCATCATTTAGAGGACAAATGGACACACACTTCTCTTAATGCTCAGGACTGTGATTGTATCAGAATGAGGAGTGGTCAAGAACAACCTGCCATTTACAGAGGAAGCAGAAAAAATGTGCAACTCAGTCTCCAAAAGTCTCCAGCCTTTTTTTTAACCCAGTTACATGTATTACAATATATATTCTCAGATTGCACTAAAAATAAGTTCCTAATAATTCTGTTTTATATCATAACCAGGTTGACCAGATCCCAGAGAACCTCCATTATTCTGCTTTGAGTTGGAACCATGTCAATCCATCAGCAAGACCAAGAGACAACAACAGGAACGAATGTGTGTACTCAAGCATCAGGCAGTGAAACCACAGACTAACATGCAACATGGATGTAGTCTCTGTGACATCATCATGCTACGTTTTGTGAAGGTCCCTTGTTTTTAGTATATTTCACAGGATTATGCAGGTCCCAGTCGTCCTCAGAATTTCTGAAATTAAACCCCTCTGTTTCAGCCTTTCTTAGAGTAGGCTGGTTTTCTTTAAGCTCGTCCCATCATCAAGAGAACATTTTAAACAGACTATTTTAGCACACATTTCTACAGGCTTCAGGCTATCAACTGAAAGAGAAATCATTTATAGATATGTTTTTTTTCTTTTTTTTTTTTTACAAAAGTTGGGACCCTGAAATCAAACCAACTGAACCTAGTTAATGATGGCTTTCTTTCATTTAGGATTCAAGCAATTTGGAAAATGGAAAAAAAAACATAATTTAAGATGGCATATTGCTACGGTACAACCAAACTTTGGCAGTTTTGTGCAATGGTCTTTACATTTACATGTTCATAATGAAAATGAGTAGGTGCAAAGCTGTGGTTCAAATAGTGGGGAACAAAATACTGTGTGCAAGGGTGTTGCCAAATGAGAGGGCCTTACCCCCCTCATGGGTCTCCTCAGGTGCCATTAAAAAGTTCTTGACTCTGATTGGCCAGTTGGCTTGTCAAAGTTAGAATTCAAATCAAAGTCAGTGTGCAGTGTGATTCACAGCTTTCTTTGTCTTTTATTTTGACACATGGTCTCTTCTGTTGGAACTGAAATTTGTGCTTTTGGATGTTTATTCATTTTTATTTCTCATTTCTTCAATTAAGTAAACCTGACAAACACTTACATGCCATGCCGATCCATTAGCAAGACATAGAGACAACACTGGGAGTGAATGTGTGTACTATGACATCAGGCAGTGAAACCACAGACTAAAATGTAACATGGATGTAGTTTATGAGACATCATCACACAAAATCCTGACGGGCCTAAAAACCCTCTGTTTCAGCCTTGCATAGAACAGGCTATTTTGGTTTAAATCCTAATGAACTGTTTCAAGGCACTCCATTCTCAACAGTGGCTTTGGCTTAAGCTGTTTATCTTTATGCTTTAATGTTTACTGTGTCTGCCATGTATGCCAAAACATGTTTCTACAACTCTCTGTCAGTGACATTATCAAGGGAACATTTTCAAATGGAATATTTCAGTACAACTTTCTGAAAGCTTAGGAGGTCAACTGAAAGAGAAACAATTTATAGACATTTATATGTATATATCAGTGGCTGCTGCTTGTCAGTCAAGGAGGGGAAGCTCATTTTTTCCGGCCTACATCATAAATTTGTTGATTTATTTAAATGTAAATTCTACCCTCTGTTCCTTTTCAAGAAAATGATCTGTGACCCTGTCGTATCAACTAGGTGTCTTTTCCAGGGATTTTACCAGTGTTCTCTCAATGGTCAGCAGAGCTAGACTGCTTAAATGGCCTTGGTCCATTGTGTTGCTGGTGTAAGACTTGAGCCTTTTTAAACAGGAGAAGCTCCTCTCCAGAACAACTGAATGTAAAACTTAGAAGATGCTCCAGAGGAGGGTTATACTTCAAGATCGCTGATTGGCTCATTTCACTGTCAATCAAAAAAGGATTCGGCCTCAGACAGATCATCCAATCATCATGCAGAAGCCGAGCGTCCAGGCCAGCCCACTGCCTCATAGACCCCCAGAGACGCTGAGTGTCCGATGGGCGAGACAAAGCCCAGCGTTTATCCAATGACCATCCAGTTTCCACAGTGGAACAACCCACTCTACGCTTCCCCATCAAAGTCAGAAGACGCTCAGCGTCCAACTGTGTTAAAGCGCTGAGACGCTGCGGGGATGATTGAGAAGGAAGTCGCACCAGTTACCTGTGATAAGTAGCTGATTCTGAACCAAAGATGAAGGTATTCTAGCGCATATTTAGTCAATGAAATGTACACACAGCAGTACATATCACCACTTTTTTGGGGACATTTTAGGGGAAGCTGAGCTTCCCTTGCAGTCTTTGAGCAATCGCCACTGGTATATATCCAACTGTTTTTCTTTTCAAAAGTTAGATCCCACACAAAACGATTGAAAAATGGCAAAGGTTGAGTTTATGGAGGCAAACAGCTACAATGTTACTAAATTTGTGAATTTTTGGTCATGGTTCATTGCTTTGAGAACCTCAGAAATTGAAATAACTAGGTCTAAAGCTGTGGTTCTCAAATAGTGGGTCAAAAAAAATTCTGTAGGCAGGGATGTAGTTAAATGATTGAGCCTTGACCCCCCTCTTGGTATCCCCAGGTGACATTAAAAACAATTCATATCTCTGATTGGCTAATTGGCTTTTCAAACTTGGATTTAAATCAAAGTCATGGTGCGGTGTGGATGACAACTTTTTTTTTTTCATTGTGACACATTTTTTCATACAATTGAACTTAAATGTGTATTTTTGGATTTTTGCTCTTTTAATTCTTCAATAAAAGAAACATGAGGAATTTATATGTTGTCAATGCGTTTTTTTTGTTTTTTTTTTTAATATACAATCAGTAATGGATAATGCCCTTCAAGCTGTCCATCATCAGAAGGTTCAAGCCTCCTCGTTGTCCATTTATTTCTGATAATGGACACCTCAAAGGGCATTATCCATCTTATACCATGGTCACTTATGAAAGAAAAAAAATATGTCAGTTATTAATACCTCAGTGTTGTTTTTCACCATTAAAGTTGTAACTTTTGACAAGAAGCAGCTGAGTCAACTTTTTAAAATCTCTTGTTGTGACGCATTGCCATGGTAACCAGCTATGGCCACAGAATCTGCAGCTTGGTCGGCTGTAGTTGTTATATTAGGACTCATCAGTGGAGGGAAGAGAGATGATTGCTCAACGTTAGTTACGTGATACAAAGTGTCATTTCAAAGGGCAAGTGCACCTCTTACTGCTTGTGTGTGTCCAGAGGATGATGGGAAATTTTGTTTCAAAGATTCAAAGTCCACAGAGAGTTTCCTAAATCTTTTTTTTTAAATATAATCCAGCATTCACTCTGGTTATTGAATGTGTATCAAGCAATGTTAGTCTGTCATCAGTCATTTTAATACATATTATCCACCATTCACTCTGTATCAAGTAAGGTAAGCAAGACAGAAAGGCAGGTGACAAACTATTTAAAGATTTAGTGCGACATTGCCATTAATCGTGACATGTGATAGAGAAACTAGCAAGCCGTCTGGATTGGTCTGCCGCGGCTTACGTAGTGCAGGGAGCGCGCATAGACGTGCACTGCGGAAGTACGCTATAGCACTGTTTAGGCTCGAAAAATGTACTAAATGACCTCGTTTCGATTTAATTATGGAGGTTACCCGCTCAGGACACTTGGATTACAGCGGACGAGCAGTATGAAGGAAAATAGGCACGCTTTTTGTGGACTTTTATGGACCTTTTTCTTCGACTCCGTCGCCCCCTGTTAGATGGACGTTTGTTCTGGCGAAAATCACCCCGGACCCCCGGCTGCATTTGAAACATCAAAAAAGTGCTCCAGAGTGTTGCTCAGCATGAGGGTGAGTAGAAAACTAAGGCATATCATTCTTTGGGTGAAATATTCCTTTAACCTTTGGCTTTCTGCTCACAAAGCCCTCTCTTGGGTTGGGTGCGCCGTTTAGAAGCGACGGTCGGAGCGGAGGAAAGTAAAGTAAAGACGACATAAGAGAAACTGCAGTATCGATCTCATCACGCTAGTATCGATCCGATACCAATACTCAGCTTGGTATCAATACTATCGACATTAATTAGTGTGTAATAATGTTCACCATGAGCATAGCAGATTCTTAGCTGATGGTGTTTGAACATTTGTAGCAGTAACATCAGGTTTATGACAAAGATAAGGTCTTAATGTTAACCTTGAACGGCAGCAATATCATCTTGCCAATCTCCAGTTTACAACAACTGTGTGTTGCCCAAAGCAGCACAGCCCAACCAGCATCTATAGCAGCACATCTGATGTCAGATTAAAGTCGTTTGTCATAATGGAAACTAAACCTCATGACTAACTAAACCTGGAAGTTTGATGCACATCTTAAAAGCCAACAACAAACAGCCTCATCATACGATATGGAGTATATATCTGGCTTCTCTCATTTCGTTAAATTTAGAATAAAAGAGGGAGAAAAAGACAAAAATGTATGTCACTTGGTGTCTTAAGGATTTACCTGTGATTTCCCAAATTCCTCTGTTTTAGTCTTTATTTTTAACGTGATCTAAAAGATGGAGTACATTATTGCAAGGAGGATGAGGCGGAGACACCGGGAGAGTATACAGTATATCACTAAAGGCTCTGCTATTTGGCGATGACAAACCAGGAATGCAGGTGGATCACAGGCATTATGAATGGATAAGCCAGCTGCTAACTGTCTCTTAATTTTGTACTCCTATTAATGACAAAGTAAGAGATCTGTCCTGGGAGCTGGCCCACACGGTGATGTGCTTCGTGGCCACTGATGCTCGCCCCGATGGCCAGTCTGTTCTCCCAGCTGCTGAAATGACAGCAGCTCTGACCGTCTCCGCTACCAGGGATCAGTCAGACCAACCAGTCGTTGCGCCTCGGCCGCAGTTTATTTAAAGGCAAGGAGAGGCGTTGATTTGATGGTGAAGACAGCACTCGGCTGTGTTAAACCAACTCTCACCTTTTCTCCTCCCTCTCTGGCACTTGCGCGGAGGGGCAGGGACGTGGGTGTGGGTGCGCCTCTCTGCCCACTGCTGGAAACTTGCAAAGTGCGCTGGATACACCCCCTCCACGCAGGCAAGGCGCAGGGCAGGTACGCCGTGCATGCGCCTGGTCTATCAAATTAGAGCCCATAGACTCAAGCATTGGCGTATGCTCATCTACAAGCTGATTTTAGGTCTACTCCCTTCATACCTACTGACCCTCATCAGTTAAAGGAGTCCAGGATCTTTTAATCTTTGGTCTCTTCTTGTTGTCTATCCTTAAGGTCTGATATGTGCAAGGAAAAATGGCCTTTAATCTGCTGCTCCTTTTTCTTGGCATGAGTTGCAGAAAGACCTGAGACTCAATGAATCGCTTTCATTGGACACCTTTAAGAGAATATTAAATGGTATGAATAATGAAGCATCAGGCTGCAGATAGTTCGACAGATGATCTTGTTTCCCTCAACAGTCAAGCTTTTTAGTTAACTCTGTTTATTATGATTGTTTCACTGTATCGTACATGTGATGCATATTTGTATGTGATGCTGCTGTGATTATAAGTAACTTCATTAGCTGTATTGCTCCTGCCTATCTTGGCCAGGACACTCTTGGAAAAAGACATTTTTCTTTCTTAAAATGAGTTTTTTTTTTTTGGTTAAATAAAGGTTAAATACTTACTCAATTAAATCACAGAGTTCACATAAAAATAAATTATTGCAAGGATTCACTTCTTACTAAGCTTTGTCTAATTAAAAAAATATCAGTATTAATATATCCTCTTCACATTAATGTATTCAAATAACAGAGATAATTAGTGAATAACACCACTGACAATCATTTAAGATAACATTGATCGTATCTTGTAAAGAGTAAGACAACAGTGACAGCATTTAAATTCCTCAGCTTATGATTTTTAATGTCACCTAATGAGGTAGAGGGTCAGTGTTGCTCAGCTGGCCATGCTTGAGACAATATATTTTATAAATATTTAATAATTTTAAATAATAAAAAAAAAAAATAAATAAAAGTGTATATATATAAAAAATAAGTTTATATTATATATTTATATATATATATATATATATATATATATATATATATATATATATATATATATATATATATATATATATATATATATATATATATATATATATATATATATATATATATATATATATATATATATATATATATATATATATATATATATATATATATATATATATATATATATATATATATATATATATATATATATATATATATATATATATATATATATATATATATATATATATATATATATATATATATATATATATATATATATATATATATATATATATATATATATATATATATATATATATATATATATATATATATATATATATATATATATGTGTATATATATATATATATATATATATATATATGTATATATATATATGTATATGTATATGTATAGTACAGGCCAAAAGTTTGGACACACCTTCTCATTCAATGTTTTTTCTTTATTTTCATCACTATTTACATTGTAGATTCTCACTGAAGGTATCAAAACTATGAATGAACACATGTAGAATTATGTACTTAACAAAAAGTGTGAAATAAATGAAAACATGTCTTATAATCTAGTTCCTTGGGTGTGACGGTGCACCAGGGGGAGGTGTCGGCAGATTTATGTTGGCACAGTGACAATTTCGTGCCAAAAACATTGCAGAAAGTGCGCTGAAAGCTCGCCAGCTCCAACCTGGTCTATTCTCGCCGCAAACGAAGCGCACCCTCCGCAGCTGTAATTTGGTGACAGGCGCACATGTGCGCACATGTCAACAAAGCCTCAGAAGCAGGTTTCCAGAGTGTCAGGCACTTATAATGCAATAAACAATCACAGCAATCACTATTTAATGTAACCGTCTGAACCAGCAGATACATTTATATCTATATTAATTGTCCTGTCACATCTGATGTCGGATTAAAGCTGTTTGTCATAATGGAAACTTAACCTGACTGAAGCTGAAAGTTTGATGCACATCTTACAAGTCAACAATAAACAGCCTTAACATCTGATACTGAGTATATATCTGGCTTCTCTCATTTCATTAAATTCAAAGAAACAAGAGAGAAAAAAGAGAAAATAAATGTATGTCACTCAGGATTTACCTGTGATTTCCCATATTTCTCTGTTTTAGTCTTTATTTTTAACGTGATCTAAAAAGATGGAGTACATTATTGCAAGGAGGATGAGGCGGAGTCACCGGGAGAGTATACAGTATATCACTAAAGGCTCTGCTATTTGGAGATGACAAACCAGGAATGCAGGTGGATCACAAGCATTATAAATGGATAAGCCAGCTGCTGTGTAACTGTCTCTTAATTTTGTACTCCTATTAATGACAAAGGAACAGATTACATCTGTCCTGGCCCTGGAGCTGGCCCACACGGTGAAGCGCTTCGATGGCCTCGGATGTGCACCCCGATGGCCAGTCTGTTCTCCCAGCTGCTGAAGTGACAGCAGCTCTTACCGTCTCCGCTGGAGATCATTCTCCGGCGGAGACGGTCAGAGCAGTGGGAATCATTCAGACCAATCAGACGCTGTGTCTCGGCCGCAGCGCATTTAAAGGCAAGGAGAGGCGCTCATTTGTTTGGTGAAGACAGCGCTCGGCTGTGTTAAACCCACTCACGGCTTTACTCCTCCTTCTCTGCCACTTGCGCAGAGGGGAAGAGACTTGGGCGTGGATGTGCTCCTATGCACTCCTCTGCGCTCCTCTGCGCTCCTCTCTTGGCACTGCAGGAAACTTGCAAAGGGCGCTGATCACACCCTGTCCGCACGGCGAAGGCCGGCGCAGGGCAAGTGCGCCTGGTCTACGAAATTGAGCCCTTTAAGCCACAGCCACTTTTGAGAAGGCAGAAGTTTGAAAAAGTTCAATAGGATTTCAAGAAAATAGCTTGCTCTACCCAATGCTAAAACAAGGGGTGTAGAGGCCAACAGGATTTGATGTTACAGGTGGTTTTAACTCCAACTTCATAAATTCGGCTGCATAATCCTGAGAAAAGTTGGTAAAAGAAGATGTATTCACAAACTAATGGCTGCTGATGTCTCTTAAACTACATCCATGTTACATGTTAGTCTGTGGTTTCACTGCCTGATGTTTGAGTACACACATTCGTTCCTGTTGTTGGCTCTTTGTCTTGCTGATAGATCGTCATGGTTCCACCCCAAAGCAGAATACTGAAGGTTCTCTGGGACCTGGTCAACCTGGTTATGATATAAAACAAAATTATTAAAAGCTCACTGTTAGTGTGGTCTGTGACTACATTGCAAAACATAGAACTGGAATGTGGTTCAAAAAAGACTGGAGACACTGGACTGAGGTGCATATGTTCTGCGTCCTCTGTAAATGACAGGTTGTTCTTGACCACTCTCATTCTGACACAAACACGGTCCTGTACTGAGCATTAACAGAAGTGCATGTCCATTTGTCACCTTAATGATAATTGATGATTATTTGGGCATGTGTTCACTGTGCATACCATAATTATAACAGCATAAAGAACACTCACCTCTGTGTTGGGACTTGATACAGCTGAAGCTCTTTCTCCAGGGCCTGGTTGGAAATAATAAAATTAATTACTATATTTCTATACGAACTAGTTTAGCTAAAACTAGCAGTTCTTTTCAGTTTTCTAGATCATTTTGGTTGAGTGACATCACAGACCTCTTCATGCCTCTAAACCAATGACAGTGAAGACTGGAGGTGTGCTGTTTCACATTGTCCATCCATACAGGTCATGATATTGTGAATCTGCATTTCTGTTAGTCTCATTAAGAGGGGTTTGGGGAGTAGAAGAATATGACACCTCTTTCAAAAATCTCAGTTCACAGTGAAATGCTCTTAGCCTCTTTAAAGAAAGTGCCCCTTAAAATGTTCTGTTTTTGCTTCCTTGGGTTTATGATGTCATCACTATATAGACTTCACCTCGGTGTGCTCAGTTTATCGAAGGCAGATGCCATCACTGTTTTGAAATTATGCTCCATGTTCTGTTACTCTCCTCGCATCAAGCATTGTTTTTGCAGCCAACCAGCACAGAGCTCATGACCACAGCATCCTGTAACCACAGAACCAAAATGGAGGGAAAAACATATGTGTCAAGTCCTCTGCACTAACCATTTCATCGTTGGAAGAGATTTTCATCAAACTTTGAAAATATGACTAAGCTTTTGGTGATTAGATTCAAAGGGTCGGAGGTC
This sequence comes from Scarus forsteni, assembly GCA_036419115.1. Taxonomy (NCBI): domain Eukaryota; kingdom Metazoa; phylum Chordata; class Actinopteri; order Labriformes; family Labridae; genus Scarus; species Scarus forsteni. The sequence goes on along the minus strand of JAZDUH010000128.1, from coordinate 271,040 downwards.
TAAGGCCATGGCCAGAGATCTTCATGTTTTCCCCTCGCTCCTGAGAGCAATTTCTGAGGCAGTGATCATCAACTGGCAGCCTTGGGAGTATATCAGCTTCATTAGTATCTGATCTGTTATCCCAGTAAAATATTGAACAGTTCTGCAGATTATACACCTGTCTTATTCTATAACCTGTTAATCTAAAGACCTGAATATATAACATGCTATATGGAAAACAATATGCATGTATGAGGCTAGTTTCCTGTTGTAAATGTTAAAACGGCCTTGAGTCTTTTCTACAAAGAAGTTTTTATGGAATTTTACTGTAGCAACAGATGACATTTTTCTTTTGCAGTTAAAAAAATAATAAAGTCTTGGTATTTCTTTAAGTGACACGATCGCAAAAAGAAACATACAACAATATAACCCTAATCACTCAGTATGTACAGAATGTCCTCAGAATTTGAGACCAAACTATGGAATGGCTACTCTTACAGAAATTAGCATTTTTGCTAACAGTTTCAGATTTGGCTTTTTCACTTCTTAACAACATTTCTAAAAGTCAGCTGCTGTCAACAAGTTAAAGCTGAATAATGCTGATTATATGAACCCTAAACTACAACATGTATGTATGTATGCTTTGTTGATTAGTTTAATAATGCATGCTGTTTTAGATTAAATCTGACACACAGTCAGATTCAGACCATGTCAGTGAAGCATAGGCTACCTGTGGATATACAGCTGAGTGTCTCCTTCTTTGTAAATGCTTTGTAAGCCAGGAAAACAGCCAGGAAGGTCATGAAAGCCAAAGCTGCACTCAAGACATACACCAAAACATCCTTTTCATCTAAGAATTGAAATTTGGACTGATTAGATACCAGATTTGCTTAAACACATTTTCCAGGGACTGTAGTTCAAGTCACTCACCTTCAACTGGGAGGTTATCTTCTGAACTCTTTACATGGACGATGACGCCTCCTATAAAGTCAAACTCAAGCGAGGAGCGATTCATGCAGTGGTAAGTAGCTGAGTCTGATGTTTGAACATCTGTGATGATCAGGTGGTATTTTTCTGGGCTGATGTCCACTTTGAAGCGTGGATCCTTCTCAAATTCACCAACCATTAAGACTTCATTCTGATACTTGTAGAACTCAGACATTCGCTCTGGTTTTTGTCCCAGACTTTCTTTAAACCAGTAAAAGTCAATTGCCCTGCTCCCCTGATAGAAACACTCCAAAGTCACATTTTCACCGACACTAACTGATTGAATTTGTAGAGATGAGGACTGCTCCAGGGTCACTGCACCTTGAAAGGAAAAGAAAATAAAGATAATTATTTATCAACTAAGAAAAACAAATCTGACAGTATTTTGTTGTATTTTGCAACAAAAGAGTCAAAGAAGCATTCCTAAGAGACATAACTCACCCATTCCTCCAATGAGCAGACATGTCACATACAGAGCAAACTTCAGTCGAGTCATTTTGTTGAGGGCACGCTGCATGGAGACTGAAGAGGACTTGATCTTGTGTCTCCTCTATATGGATAAGGCTTTTGTGGTTGGCCAATCAGAAGTGCTCACATGGTTGGTGACCACATTTGTGTCTTAGCCACAAAAAGGAACTTAGACCAACATTGAAACAAAATTCAAGAGAACTGCTGTTAAAAATGGGAGGGGACTTTAAATCTGAACTCGATGACCTGCTTTTCAGTATGTCAGCTTTAGATTCCAAATAAAACTGATCATGCTGCAGATATTAAGATGAAAGTTCCTCCACAAATGTGTGGCACCATTGTCTGTTGTTCTTTGTTCTTCAGTATCATTAGACACAAACAAACATCTAAAATTCTAACCGCAAAGTCTTTTTTTTTTTTTTTACTTGCTGTCACTGCAAAAAATAAAGAGGAAGCAGACATAGAAGCACATTTCCTGCTTGTTTTGTTTCGCCCATTACATCAACCTTTTTCTTTCTGTTATTCTTATTCACTAAGCAAAGCACAGATTGGCAACATAGGTAAGAGGGAAGTAAACAATAAAACACTTAAATTTAACTGAAAAATGTAGTCTTTTTCTGTTAATGTTTAACAACATTCATCATGAGCAGTGTAGATCCTCAGCTGATATTGTTTAACATGTGAAGCAGTGACGTCAAGTTTATGACAAAGATGAGGCCTTTATGCTAACCTTGAACGGTAGCAACAGCTTCTTGCTAATCTCCAATTTACAACAACTGTGTGTTGCCCAAAGTGATTTGGCCCAACCAACATCTTTTAGAGCAGGAAGAGGTGGAGGTATGAGCAGGACAATAGCAGGAAGTGGCATAGATGCTAACAGCTGCAGTAGCATTTTTTATCAGAATTGGCACCACATTTCTCTTTGAATTGAAAAAAAACAACAGTGAAAGCACTTTTCAGTCGAGATGATATGAAGAGTTCTCCAAAATGCTATAAAAGCCAAAATTTATATATAGATATATATATATATATATATATATATATATATATATATATATATATATATATATATATATATATATATATATATATATAACTCAGTGCTATTCTTTTGTATACTAATTGTACTACCTGTCCTATCAGTATTTAATGCCAGAAAGCTCTATATCCCTGTTTAAACTGAATTTCAAAGTTCAGTTCCCCAGCCAACCCAATGGTGGGTCTGGGTAAATAATGCCATTTTTGCTAAATGAAAATGGATTTATAGCGTTTTGGAAAATAACTCTTCATGTTCTCACTCTACTTCTGACATTTTTTTTGTGATAGGCTGTTCCATGTAATACCTTAAGCTTTTAACCTAACACTGTGGCAGTAAGCCCGCCTATTGCCTTACCTGAATTGGTTGATCTGGTCTACCTGCTGTGTCAGGTTAGCTTTTTGCACCCCACACATCCACCTGAAGTAGTGTGACTAAAATGGGGGATTGCCCTTAACAATTGATTTTTTTTAAGGATTCATTTCTAAATAAGCTTAATGTGTTATTAAAAACAGTATTAATATATTCTTTTAACATTTTCTTATTCTAATAATGATTATAAATTAATCACACCAATGATAACTAGTTGATAATAAAGCTTATACCATGGTCTGAGTGAATACCTGATTCTGATTGGTTGTAAAGTGTTGTAGGATACCTACAAAAAAGTTCCGGTCAAAAAACCTGATTTTTCTAAATGCTAGTTGGTAACTGTTTATTTATATATTACAGTTTTTTTTTAATTACAAAAACAGTACAGTAGACAAAACATGAGTGTTTTTATAGTTTTCTTCAAACTATTTGGTGAATTCAATTATTTTAACGACTGGGATGCTAGTGTTGTGCTCATGACCACACTATTCGAGACCAAGACTTGAGAACAGCATGCACTGAGACCAAGACAATGACCAAGACCATCAAAATCAATTTTAAAAACCATGACTGGTTGAACAGTTAAGGAGGGTGTCCCTCAGTCACAATGACTCAAAGGTCGCAGTCATCACAAGAGGATAAAACACATGAATTGAAGCCCTTTGTTGTTTTACCAAGTGTTCCCCCTATTCACATTAATGAAGTTGATGAACAGCAGATCAGTGCTGGTCTTGATCGGTCTTGCAGAAAATCACGAGTCTGGCCAGTTCAAGACCGAGACAAGACTAAGACAAGACCAAGACCTTCAAAATGTGGTCTGGAGACTGGTCTCGAGAGCAAGATTGGTCTCTGGTAGCACAACACTACGGGATGCAGCTGAAGAGAAAGTGAGCGGAGAATATAAGAAGGAGATGCGACACTGGAGGAACTGAACAACTTAGAGGATGACATGGGCGAGGCAACACAAAGAAAACCACGAAATGGGCAGTTAAAACATTAAGAGACTTCCTGGCTCAGAAAAAACATGGACATTAACTTTGTGAGCTACACTGCCACTGCTCTCAATGCATTTTGTGACTGTTTTATGTGTCTGTTCAGGAGAAAACCAGTGTGAGAGCTGGCATTAATCTCCACTGAAGAGACGTCAATATTATCAGTGACACTGTGTTCAAGAGCAGTAATGTGGTTTTTAAGGCGATACTGACGCTTTACAGAAAAAGTTGGCCAGACACCATCTCCCCCATCCTTGTGAGTCCGACCTTGTGATAACCAGACATTAATCTGCACTGTCCATGACATATGTCAGCATCCAGAGAGACAGGAATGGTGTTGAATATGTCAGCCTAACGCATAATCCTGGTAGTAAAAACCATAAAGATCCAAACAGACCAAGCAAATCCTAAGTGGTTTTATGTTTACAAGGTCTGGGATTCCCTGTGCTCAGTAAAAAGTTTCAAGAAGTACATCTGTAAATGTCCCCCAGACACAAAATCCTTTTATCTGCACCTGAAGTGCTCCATCACCATGGCATCTGTGTGGTTCTCAAGGCAAAATTACAAAATTATTCAACTGATTGAAAATTAATACCATGAAACTCAGAGGAAAGAAAAGAATGATGTGATAAAAGCAACAACAACAACATCAGACTCTGCTTCTAAGTCTGCTTATCCTCTTCACTCTCTGCTGCCACAGCAGGCATGAAAGTGTTGAATTTTAGATGTTTGTGTTCAACAGTACTGAAAAAAAGACCCCTCCTCTTTACAACAGGAATTGGTGTCCCACTTTTGTGGCAGGAACTTTCATTGAAACATCTGCAGCAGGTTTCTGCAGTTTCATTTGCAATCGAACAGACATACAGAAAAGCAGTTCACAAAGTTCAGATTAACCCCCATTTCTGATTGGCTGATCAAAAGCAGCTTTGTCTATGTAAAGGAGACATTGTGTGAAGCCCTTCTCAGTCACCATGCAGCGTGTCTTCAACAAAATGACTCGACTGAAGTTTGCTCTGTATGTGACATGTCTGCTCATCAGAGGAATGGGTGAGTTATGTCTCTTAGAAGTGCTTTCTCGACTGTTTTGTAATGAAATTTAACAAAATGCTGTCAGATATTTTGTCTTAGTTAATAATAATTTTACTTAATCTTGTTTTTAAACTTTCTAGGTGCAGTCATCCTCATCTCTTCATATCCAATCAGTTAGTGTTGGTGAAGATGTGACTTTGGAGTGTTTCTATCAGGACACCATGGCAGTGGCATTTTATTGGTTTAAAGAAAGTCTGGGACAAAAACCAGAGCAACTGTCTGTGTTCTACAAGTACGACGAAGAACCCACTCTGGTTGGTGAATACGAGGAGGATTCACGCTTCAAAGTGGCCATCAGCCCGGGAAAATATCAACTGAACATCACAAAGGTCCAAACATCAGACTCAGCTACTTACCACTGCATGAGTAGCTATTCTTATAAGTTTGACTTCATAGGAGGCGTCATCGTCCATGTAGGTAGTTTAGAATTTGACCTCCCAATGATCATCAATCAGTCTGAATCTGAAGTGGTCCAGCATGGAGCCTCTGTGACTCTGAACTGTACGGTCCTCATTGGGAGCTGTGATGGAGACCTCAGAGTTTACTGGGTGAAGAACCCTCAAGAAGCTCATCCAGGACTTATCTCCACCCATGGAGGCATGAATAAAGAGTGTGAGAGGGAAGGAAACTCCCAAACACACTCTTGTGTCTACAGCTTGGAGATGGAGAAGCTGAGTCGTTCTCATGCTGGGACCTACCACTGTGCTGTTGCTTCATGTGGACACGTACTGTTAGGAAACGGGACCAAGCTGGAAATTAAAGGTGAGTGACTTCAACTAGAGTGTTAGGAAAATGTGTTTAATCAAATCTGATATCTAATCAGTCCAAATCTCCAAATGTTCCATAGATGATGGTGTGTTGGTGTATTCCTTGAGTGCAGCTTTGGCTTTTATGACCATCCTGGCTGTTTTCCTGGCTTACAAAGCATTTACAAAGAAGGGGAGAACCATCTTTATAACTGCAGGTATGCTTAACTGACGTGGTTTGAATCTGACTGTGTGTGATTTAATTTTAAACAGCATGGATTATTAAATAGATCCACAAATGATTAAATAAATTATTTATGTATTTATTTATTTGATAAGGTCCATATAATCAGACTTAATCAGCTTGTTGACAGCAGCTGACTTTTTGAACTACTTGACATATCTCCTAAACTGAAGTGCCTCAGCTGGATTCACTGGCACATGGTTAAAATAATGCCTCTTTGGTCTATTCAAAAAAACTGATGAGTGGTTGGCTTGACTGCTGCTTCTTGTCTGAGTTTACTTTGAGAGTGCACATGCTGATTTGTTTATGAAGTGATGGTATATTCAATATCACACTGTGTGTGTGGTCCTCGTTGAAATAGTTCATGGTGAAGTATTTCCTGTGCTGGTAGCACACTGAGGACACATCAGTAAAATGAATGGAACATGTTTTACTGATTATTCAACAGAGAACACACAGCGTATAGCATCGGGTGCCACACCAATATACTGTATGTCTGGGTTGCATGCTGCTCTATACAAACTTTGTACACATATGATTCAGTGGCGGCTGCTGGTCAGTCAAGGAGGGGAAGCTCATTTTTTTTCCAGCCTACATCATAATTTTGTTTATTTATCTAAATGATCTGTTACTTTTCCCCCAAAACTCACTTTTGCACAATATTTTTCAATTCCAGTGAGCCAGCTCAGTTGATCTGGAATGCTGTTTTACTCCAATTTTCTCTTCGTAAGGAAGACTATCAAATGGCTTCGCCAAAATCTGGTCTACAACATTCATACTATCTGCCATGATGTTCAGCTTGCGAGCAGCTGGAGCAGCTACGTGAAACTACTGTTTGACAGGCTGTGAGTGTGAGCGAAAGGGAGAGAAGATCAGCATCTGCTCGTTGGTGAAAAGAAAAGTGGCAGAAGAGAGTCTTCAAACACAACGCGAGTCGTTTTTAAGAAAGATAAAGTCACTGTAGATCGATAAAGCCTCCGGATCAGTCCGGAACAACTGAATGTAAAACTTAGAAGATGCCCCGGTGGAGGGTTATACTTCAAGATCGCTGATTGGCTCATTTCACTGTCAATCAAAAAGGGATTCGGCCTCAGACAGATCATCCAATCATCATGCAGAAGCTCAGCGTCCAGGCCAGCCCACTGCCTCATAGACCCCCAGAGACACTGAGCGTCCGATGGGCGGGACAAAGCCCAGCGTTTATCCAATGACCGTCCAGTTTCCACAGTGGAACAACCCACTCTAAGCTTTGCTGCTGAAGTCTGAAGACGCTCAGCGTCCGACTCCGACTGTAGCGCTGAGACGCTGCGGGGATGAATGAGAAGGAAGTCGCGCCAGTTACCTGTGATAAGTAGCTAATTCAGAACAAAAGATGAAGGTATTCTAGCTCATATTTAGTCAATGGAATGTACACATAGCAATACATATCACCACTTTTTTGGGGAATATTTTAGGGGAAACTGAGCTTCCCTTGCAGTCTCCGAGCAATCGCCACTGATATGATTGCATATTACTATATACCTGTTGTTTAGCTGGAGTTGCCCTCAGACTTCAAATACACAATAAAAAAACAAATGTTATCCCGTAAAACAACTAAAGGATCAACATTCCCTTGTTTTGATTCAGCTTCAAAATGTCCCTTTACATCTCTTTTATAACAAAACATAAAGGGAAGTGTGGCTGTTTCAGAATACCATCAGTCATTAAGTCTGTAATGAGTGTCTGTCTGTCTTTGAATATGAGTCTTGCATCCATTGCAAGTTTATCTCGAAAAGACCAATAAGCTCACAGGCCTTTTGGCAGGTCAGAGAGCATCTTTTTTTTCAGGAGAGAAGTTTATTATTGCATCACTGTGCACCTCTGGATCCTCGATCTCCATATCTGCTCTGTCATTGCACTCATTGAACTCAATGTCACCATGGTTTCCAGGATTTGGTAATAGACTGAGGATTGTGCTGCTTTTGGGACCCCTAAACCTGTGCAAATGACAGAAAAAATAGCATGCAATCAACAAAAGATACTCAAAGGGTGACATGCACGCAAACTGAACACAAACTGCACTGCCGCTCCTAGCTACACTGGTCCAATTTGTATGCATGTAAATTAGGGAATATTCATAAAATTCAGTGCAAAATTGCCCTCTTTCTACGCAAATGAGCCTCACTGCAAATATCACCTGTTCCACAAAGACCAGCACTAATTGCTACAGGCAGTAAAGCGGTGCTGTTTAACACCAGTGAGACCTGTGTATTAAATTCACGCAAATTGTCTTTCTCCCTCTCTTGCTCCCTCTCGCTCAATATGATTGTAAATTGCACTAAATAAAAAGGCTATATAAGGACTGTCATGCCGGGACTCTCCCAGTTATCATGGCAGCAGTGATTGTAGCCAGGCAAAGACGCTGTGGCAGGCAAGATGGCATGTGGGAAAGATAGGATTTATTGGAGGAGATTATCAATTTTTGATTTTAGTGCCAATGAAATCATTTGCAGATAGCAGTTGCCAGGACACATGATCCTGGATGACATTAAGGATGACAGTAATACAGCATAGTGTGTGTTTGTCTCTGCGACCATTCCACCATTTTCAAGTTAAAAATGGAATATTTTTTCTGAATAGAGCCTGTTAAAAACCCCTATGACCCCCTTAATTTTCTGCATTTATTTTGCAATAAGAGGCTCAGAGATGCCAAATTGTGTGGGCGTGTTAGCACCAGCATATGATTAGAGCAAATTCTTTTGAGGATAAGGTGCTATAACAGGGCAGATTGCATGAGCTAATTCTGTGCAAATTATGGCGTTATTAGCAGGAGCAATCCATTCTTTGTGGATCTGGCCCTGAGAGTATCTGCTAGGACCCTTTAAGTTCCAGACCTGTACATGATTTCATAGCTTTAGCCTTGTATTTTCATCAGCATGCACTGGAGCTGTGGTCTACCATCCATCATCTCAATGTCTAAACCCTGGATGCTCACCGGTGTTGGGTGGGGGGAGTCTATGCCTACGGAAATCCATTATCTTCCCCTTGATCTTCCCCATGTTGATCTGGAGGTGGTTCCGTTGGCACCAGTCCACAAAGTCCTGTGTCAGTCCTCCCTACTCCCGCTCATCCTCATCAGTGATGACACTGGTGATTGCAGAGTCATCAGAGAACTTCTGCAGGTGGCAGCTGGCTGACCTGTACATGAAGTCCGCATTGTACAGGTTGAAGAGGAACAGACCATTACCCGCAGGGCCCCTGTACCGCAGACCACCATGTCAGACACACAGTCCCGTGCCCTCACATACTGTGGTCGGTTTGTGAGGAAGTTCTGGATCTAGTCCAATAGGTGGTGATCCACCCCTTTGTGCTCCAGCTTGTCCCTCAGAAGAAGAGGCTGGATGATGTTGATAGCACTAGAGAAATCAAAGAACATGATCCTCACAGAGCTCTCAGGCTTCTCCAGGGGAGACAGAACTCTGTTCAGGAGGAAGATGACAAGATCATCCACCCCGATGCCAGTCTGGTAGGCAAACCAAATGACGGCCCTCAGATAGTTACACAGCTTTGACACCACTGATGAGCTCGCCAGAGGCCGGAGGTGAAAAAGAACCAGCCTCTCCAGAGTCTTCATCAGATGAGGCGTCAGGGCCATCAGCCTGTAGCTGTTCAGGTCTTTGGGGTGTGGTGTTTATGGCACTGGTACCACACAGGATCTGTGTGGGTCCATGTGTCGTTCTTAGCTGTGGTACCCTCCCCATCATAAGGCTCATGTTGTCGATGTGCTCCACAATTCCACACAGCTGGTCTGCACGGGACCTGGATGCCATCTGGACCTGCAGCCTACTTGATCTTGAGTTTCCCAAGCTGTCTGTGCTGTTTGTTTTGTGGTGGGCGAGACTTGCTACTGCAGCCAAGTGTTCTCTCTACTGTTCAGTCTTTTTGCAGCATTTCACCCAGTGACAGTTGGTGCCACGAGCAGACACTGTTATCCTCATTTTGCAGGACACTGATGTGGTTTGTGATTGGTGTCTCACTACTGACAAGTGACCTGTGTCGACAACATAGATTTTGTTACTGTGTGACATGCCAACTTGTGTTATTGTTCATTGCCTGCTGACAGGGCTTCATATTTTCTTCCATCTGCAAGTACTTCATCTAGAGTTTGGCCTTTGGGTTTGCCATAAAAGTTGGTTCTCAAAACACTGAGTTGTACTGGCAATTATAAGCTCAATTAGATATTTATGGTCTCAAAATCATCAATGCTCTGGTCTTTGTCTACTTTGTTTCAAATGCAGTCCCTGGATTCTAAAGTTACTTTAGCTTTAGTTGACCTCTGAGTTTCCTAGGCATTTTCTTCTCCTCTTCACTGAGACTGCTTGGATTTAGCTTATTGACTCCTTCATCTCCAATACCATAACATATTTTCCTTGCTTGTTCAGTGGCATTCATTATTTCTTCGTCTTCTTTGGAAAGAGAATTTCTTTGTTTAAATTGTTAAATTGCTTCAATCAAGTCTGTATCGGACCAGTTCATCATTGGTAAGTGGAATGCCGTGATGTCTTGGTCACATGGTGCCGGCTACCATTGGTTAGCTTAGCAGCTGTTAGCACTGCTCGAGCTTATCCCTACTTAGGTAATGACAGTTATAATCCTTGGGCAATCTTCAGCGTGAAGCATTATTTCATATGATTCGTCTGGGTCTTCTGCTAATTCTATTTCATGAAGAAGCTGTGGGTGGGGGTATTGGGGGTATGAATGATAAGTGTCCTGGAGCACCAGATAGACTGTTGGATAAACACCACTAATCCATCTGGAAAAATTTCTATAAAAAAGGCCCTGACCTGTATGGATGGACTAAGTGAAGGATGGACAGTGTGAAGCATCTCTGGCCTTTGCTCATTGGTGTAAAGGAATGAAGAGGCCTGTAATGTCACTCTGCCAATATAATCTAGAAAAGGGAAAAGAACTGCTAGCTTTAGCCAAACTAAAGTACAGAAGTGTATAAAATCCTTTGCTTTTCATTTAGAACCAGACCCAGGAGAAAGAGCCTCAGCTGTATCAGGTCTCAACACAGAGGTAAGTATTCTTTATGCTTGTGTAATTAAATCAGGCAAAGACAAGCAGATGCACAATCAATAATGAAGACTGATGTGAAATTTTATGACATTTTTCCAACTGTTAAAGTAACTTCAACACAAAGACAAGGACACGCTTATTTTTTTAGGTTCTGTTATGTGTCTGGTGTCAGGTACTTGAATGTGAAGCACTGAGACAGGTGTCGACATTACATTTAGTACTTTGGTTGTTTAGATGACAAATGGACACACACTTCTGTTGATGCTCAGGGGAGAGTTTGTGTCAGAAAGAGGACTGGACAAGCACAACCTGTCTTTACTCTGAAGCAGAAATTATGCACCTCAGTTCAGTGTTTCCAGCCTTTTTTGAGCCAAGTCTCAGTTTTAAGTATTATATTATCGTCACAGACTACACTAACGTAAAACTCTGAATGACTCTGTTTTATGTCAAAACCAGGGTGGCCAGATCCCAGAGAACCTCCATTATTCTGCTTGGAGGAACCATGAGCCATCAGCGAGACAAAGAGACAACAACAGGAACAAATGTGTTCACTCAGGTGTCAGGCAGTGAAACCACATGGAACATGGATGTAGTTTCAGTGGCATCATCACACAACAGTTTTGTGAAGGTCCCTTATTTTCCCAATTTTGTCACAGGATTATGCAGATCCCAGCCATCTTTGGAACTTCTGAAAGTGTTGTAACCTTGCTTAGAGCAGGTTGTTTTGCTTTGACTCCGAATGAACTGTTTCCAACCTCTCCCTTCTCAAAAATGGCTGTGGCTTATGATTTTAAGCTCTGTGCTCTAATGTTTGCCATGGCTGCATGTGAATGCCAATACATCCATCCATACAAATAAACTATTTTAATACAAATTTCTTAAAGCTTTTGCTTTCAACTGAGAGATTGTAGTGGACATGTTTTTGTTTTATGTATTATGTTTTTTTTACCTTCAATACAAAACAAGTCAGCCTAGTTTATAAAGGCTACCTTTCATTAAGATATTAGCAATTTGAAAAATGATAAAAAGCTGAATTTAAGAAGAAAAACAGCTACAACGCTCCCAAATTACTGCAGGATGGGCATAAGTCTTTAGTTTTAGAACCTCACAAATTAACTTAAGTAGGTATAACGTTGTGATTCTCAAATAGCTCTGCCATGGCTAAAATGAGCAAGCCTCCACCACCTTATTAGTCTTCCCAGCTGCTAAAAAAAAAATTAGCCGCTCTATTTGGCTAGTTGGCTTATCAAAGTTGAGATTTAAACCAAAGTTAATGTGAGGCATGTTTCACAGCATTTATTTTTCTCTCATTTTGTAACATTTTCTTTCTCTGTTTGAAATATTGAGGTTTATTCTTTTAAGTCTTCAATAAAATAAACCAGATAAATCAAAATGTTGTCACTGTGTTGTTTTACTCTTAAAGATGTAGTTCAGGTTATTAAAATTATAACTTATGACTCTGCTGCTTTGTGATGTTTCTGAAGACTGTTTCCTGATCCCACTCTGTGTCTCTACTCCTGCTGTTGTCTCACTCTTGGTGAGGGGGCATTTCTACTTGGAGCTGAGACTTTGGACCCTAATTTCGTGGCGCACCCTGCGCAGTGATAATTTTGTTCGGCACACCACTGTACGCTGCCAGTTTGACAATTTGGTGGACCATCTGCGCAGAGATGGGTGCGACGGCGCACCAGGGGGAGGTGACGGTGCACCAGTGGGAGGTGCTGACAGATTTAGGTTGGCGCAGTGACAATTTCTTGCCGAAAAACTGTGCAGAAGGTGGGCTGAGAGCTCGCCAGCTCCAACCTGGTCTATTCTCAGTTATAGGCGAAGCACACCCTCCGCAGCTGTAATTTGGTGACAGTGCGCACACCTCACCAAACCCTCAGAGGCAGGTTTCCAGAGCGTCAGGCATATTTTAATGCAATAAGCAACCACAGCAATCACTATTTAATGTAACCGTCTGAACCAGCATATACATTTGTATCTATATTAACTGTCCCATCACATCTGATGTTGGATTAAAGTAGTTTGTCATAATGGAAACTTGACGGCAGCTGGAAGTTTGATGCACAACAAACAGCCTTATCATCCGATTCGGATTATATATCTGGCTTCTCTCGTTTTGTAGCCACCTGTCCTCAGACGCCAAAAGGGCAGGGCCTGATCTACTAAGATCCAACAATAATGAGTGCAAAATTGCATGTGCAAACTAAAAAATTGCACGTGCTGTTAATGGCCGTATTGCGGGTGATCTATGATGACTGCATGCACAATTGACAACAGGAGCAAAAGTGGTGTGGACCGCCCCCTCTAAAGGAAGATGTTGCGTGTGCTATCAGCTGTCACCATGGAGGGCAAAGTGGCTGCATATGATAAACAAAGTTTTAGGTGGGCTTTACATGAGTATGGATTTATAAGACTCTGGTAAAAAAAACTATCGTTTTGGTGATATTGACACACGCAGATGCGTATTTGTCCATGACTGCATCTTTTTTGAAAACGGGTCTGCAGGTGGATATCCGGGTATTTGTCTACATGCCATAGTTGGTATAAACAGATAAGTCCAGAAAAGATGGTGACCTCATAGCACCCCTCCTCCTCCCCGCCCCCCAACCCACGCTGACACACACAATAACAGCAACAATGGCGGCAGCTGGGCTGATTCTGATCTTGTTCCAGCAGCTACAAATATTGCTACGACTTTTATACCAACATTTGCTCACAGAACACCAACAACACCAGCTATGGCAACAACAGCAACAAGTGCTCATGCAGAGACGCAGCATGTTACGCGAACATGAGCACTTGTTGATGTTTAATCCACCTCGAAGCAGAACCAGACAGGCAACCCGACAACAGTTTTGGGTGGAACCTGGGAGAACGAGTGTGGATTTTGCGTCATGTAAATGCACAAGCCTATGTGCAATACGATGTGTTAACAGCAATACATGTTTTGATGCTGACGCCAAGACAATGCAGGGCCGTCCTCGTGTGAAAAGGGCCTTAAGCCATAGAGTTTGAGGCAGACAAACACACGTGTGGTATTTATTTATTTATTTTTTTTGCTGCTTGTCATTCTGATGAACACGATTGTCACTTTTTCCTCATGCCATACTTCAATGCATCATTTTTAATTTTCCTTTTCTGATTGCAGTTAAACATAATCTGAATCAAAGGATTCACATAGTTAGACAGATTGATCACCAATAACCTCTCATGTGAAGAGCTGTCTTACAGTTATGCACACACAGACTGAGTGACAGACTCATCAAGGTCCTGCCCCATGCCAAACATCTTAATGCTCTGGATGGTGGTCTCATAACTCGAGTCACTCATCACACCATTCCTCTCACTCATCATTTCTTGCATGGTCCATAGGGAGGCCATTCAATTGTTTGTCATCCCTTTACTTCTGTTCCCTTTGGTTTTAGGTCTTCCTTGGCTCAAGTCCCACAACCCACATATTAACTGGACCATCTCCTCCATTTCCTGTTGGAGCATCCAGAGTCATTCCCTGAGCCTGTTATCTGCTAACCCTCACACCTGTAAACTTCCTATTCCACCTGATCTCTCCAGTGTTCCTTCAGATTACCATGAACTAGTCCAGGTGTTAATCAAAGGCCTGGTATTATCCCTGCCACTCCCCTTGCACTATAGACCTTCTGCTCGCTGCTCTGTTACCCAATTAGCAGGTTGTACAATCTCTCCAAACATAAGAAGGAGGCCATGGAGACCTAATTCAGGACTCCTTGGCCTCTGGTCTCATGCGTCTGTCCCCATCCCCTCTGGGTGCTGGAGTCTTCTTCCTTAAAGGAGTACTTCACCCAAAGAATGATATGCCTTCATTTTCTACTCACCCTCATGCTGAGCAACACTCTGGAGCACTTTTTTGATGTCTCAAATGCAGCCAGAGATCCAGGGGGACTTTCGCTGTCAACAAACTTCCATCTAACAGGGGACAATGGCGCCCAAAAGAAAAAGGTCCATAAAAGTCCACAAAAACGTGTCTATTTTCCTTCATACTGCTCGTCCGCTGTAATCCAAGTGTCCTGAGCGGGTAACGTCCATAATTAATTCGAAACGAGGTCATTTAGTACATTTTTCGAGCCTAAACAGTGCTATAGCGTACTTCCGCAGTGCATGTCTACGGAACTACGGAAGCCGCGGCAGACCAAGCCAGAGGCTTGTGCGCTTTCAGGGACTACTGTGCTAAATTGCAAGCGTAGAAGAAGAAGTTCCGCTGTTTACACTCTGCTGTGAGTGACCGAGCTGTGGACAATCACAAAAGTGAGTGACACTTCGGTAATCTGATTTAGATACACTTTTTGTAATACTGGTTAAAATGGTCTTTATGACCCGGTGGCAATCAATTCATAATGTGTTCTTGAAATAGAGCAAAAAATATCTGCAATCTACAGCAGGAATTAACCTTAGAAAACATCAACCAATCACATTGTTGTGGCACACTTTTTTAAACCAATGAAAATAAAATTGTTTCATGGCCAAAACAGGAGACTTGACAGCTATGTGGAGAATGGCAGAGAAACTACCTATACCCCGATCAACACCGTGCTGTGAGCACAAACTAACTTCCCGTGTTTGTTTTTTTAACTTTACTATGATAATGTTTTGGTGTTTTCTTACCGCTGACCTAGACATGACTTGGCGTAGTGCAAAACAAAAATGTTGTGCTGAGGGTTTGGAGTTGAATCAGTCTTCTGCAGCGGTTGTGCACGTGAATGGGGGAGTCGTCATTTTGGAGGAGGGATGGGAGGGGCTAGGCAGAGCCCTGAGGAGATGCTACATTCAAATTCATGCTAGTTTCCCAAAATTACCAACCCTAGCTTTAAGTAGAGGGATTAGGCACTGAATCAGCTGTTTGTTAAGCCAGAGAAATGCAACTTCCAATCTTCATCCATCAGCTTTTTGGGGTATGTCATTGTTCAATCCTGACTCAGGCAAGATTCACAACATGTCAGATTGGTCAACCCCTACCTCCAGCAAGGAAATCCAGCAGTTCTTGGGCTTCACAAATTTCTACCAAGGACTGTAGCAAGGTAGAATCTCCCCTTAGCCATCTAACCTCTACTATCTCCTTTTTCTTTATGGCACGATGAGGCAGATTGTGATTTTAAAAGACTCGAAGTATTCACTAGTGCCCCTGCAAGAGGTAGGTTATCCCACCTCACCCCAGCTGGTCTGCTGTGCCTTCACCCCAATGGTCCCACATAGCTGTGGATTTCGTCACTGGACTGTTGCCATCTCAAGGTAACACTGTCATTCTTACCATCATAGTTTCTCTAAGTCAGTACACTACTTATTGCTTCCTGAACTACCTTCTGCCCTGGAGACAGTTAGTTCCCATGTATCCCACATCTTCAAGCTCCATGGACTACCTGTGTATATTGAGCCAGATTGTGGTCCCCAGGTCACTCCTTTTGTTTGGAAGGAGTTTTGCAAAGCAAGCCATCCTGTCTTCAGACTAATGGCCAGACAGAGCAGGCCAATCAAAACTTGGAGTCTCCACTTTCCCTGGACTGAATACGCCTACAACTCCCTCACCAGCTCAGTCACAGGTATGTATCCTTTCATGGCCTGTTTTTGTGGATCTCCAAGGGCAATGATTTCTTCTTTGATTAAAAAAAAAAAATCAATGGGCTTTTCCTCCCAGGCCTATAAAAAAAAATCACTGTTTTTGACCTTTACTTTGTCCTGGTATTGGTTTTGGGTCCACTCAAAAACCTTGAGATTAATTTCCTAACATTTTCAATGGTGTTATTAACTGATAATCAGTATTGTTTGAATAAGTAGATATTAAGTGGACATATAAATAATGTTACTGTTATGTATCAAACATAAAAGTTAGCGTGAATTTGATAATAGAAAAAAATTATCATAATGTCAACTCTGTCATTTCAGTGACTTCAGATTGTAAAGTGAGGGGGGAGAAAAAAGTAACCTGACACATCAGACAGACTGTTAAATATTTTTCATTAGTTTGTCTAAATAATAGCACATTGAAAGTGTCTTGGAGGGGCAGAACATTTTAAAAGCTAGTCCAACAGATGATTTGACGAATGATCTTTCACTAACATTGATTACCAGCCATTTAGTTAATGAAGAAAGCAAGTGTTTTAAATAATACAAGGGCTAAATTGAAAAAAAATGGAAGCTACTATAAAGAACAAACTATCACAAAAAATGTTACTGGACAGAAAAGATCTCCATTAAGAAGCGCTTTTACTGTTTGTTGTTCATTTAACAGGGAAATGTGGTCCAGATCTGATAAATCGGCTACAAAAGCTATAAACTTTAAGCATCTGTGCCGCAGTGGGCAGTACACAATCATTATATAATAGAGATTGGCTGTTAATGCTGCTGGAGGTTAAGATCACGGCCTCCTCATGACAAACCTGACATTTGTGGCTGGAATTTTTAATAATTAGTGGACGACCTACCCTGCTCATGGTGAATAAAAAAATGAAAATGAAAAATTGAAACTTTTCGGCTGAATTAAAGTGTTTTTTACTTCCTTCTGATTGCTGTTGTCAGTTGGTGCTTCTTGCCAGTCAGTGAGTGTTCCACCTACCACCACGTGCTGACCATGACATGATGGCAGAAGCAAGAAGTACAAAAAAATAATAATGAAATGAGAGTAACCTATCAGAACATTAATGCCATAAAAACACGGGAATGCAAAAAGGTCACGCTCTGCTGCCACAGCAGGTATAAAGTGTTACTGTCAGAATTTGATGTTTTTGTGTTTAGCAGCACTGAGACCCTTCCCCCATACAACAGACAACAGGCGTCTCACATTTGGAACTTCATCTTAATATCTACCACATGATCAGTTTCCTTTGCAATCTAAAACAGACCTACCTAAAAGCAGGTCATCATGTTCATATTAAACCCCTCCCTCTCTTTGTACAGCAGCAGTCCTCTTGAATTTTGTTTAATGTTGAACTGACTTCCTCTTGATTAGGCACAAGTGTGATCACCAACCATGTGAGCACTTCTGACTGGCCAATCACAAAAGCTTTGACCATATAAAGAAGAAACAAGATCAAGACCTCTTCAATCACCATGCAGCGTGTCTTCAACAAAATGACTCGACTGAAGTTTGCTCTGTATGTGACATGTCTGCTCATCGGAGGAATGGGTGAGTTATGTCTCTAAGAAGTGTTTCTTTGACTGTTTTTACATAAAATGGAACAAGAGGCTGTCTGACTTTATTTCTTAAGTAATAATGACTTAACTTAATCTTTGTTTTTCATTTCCAGGTGCAGTGACCTTGGAGCCGTCCTCATCTCTACATACCCAATCAGTTAATGTTGGTGAAGATGTGACTTTGGAGTGTTTCTATCAGCAGAACATGGAAGTGGCATTTTATTGGTTTAAAGAAAGTCTGGGACAAAAACCAAAGCAGGTCTCTGTGTTCTACAAGAATTACAATAAACTCTCGCTGGCTGGTGAATTTAAGAATGATCCACGCTTTAAACCGTACATCAGCCCGGAAAAATATCACCTGAAGATCAGAGATGTCCAAACATCAGACTCAGCTACTTACCACTGCATGAATCGCTCTTCTCGAGGGTTTGACTTTATAGGAGGCGTCATCGTCCATGTAAAGAGTTCAGAAGATGACCTCCGGATTGAAGGTGAGTGGCTTGAACTACAATGTCAGGAAAATGTATTTAATCAAATCTGATATCTTATCTGTCCAAATGTTAATCCATAGATAAAGATGATGAAGAAGGGAATGTTCTGGTGTATGTCTTGAGTGCAGCTTTGGCGTTTATGACCATCCTGGCTGTTTTCCTGGCTTACAAAGCATTTACAAAGAAGGAGATAACCAGCTGTATATCCACAGGTATGTTCAACTGATATGGTCTGTCCCTATAATCAGCATTAAGCAGCTTTGACTTGTTGACAGCTGACTTTTACAATTAATCAACTTTAATTCTAAACTGAAGAGCCTCAACTGGATAAACTGGCAGCTGGTTAGGTCACATCCCATTAGTCAAGTATGTTATATTTTTTCAAGGGAAATATATAGCTTTTATCTTTCTCTCTCTCTCTCTCTCTATATGTGTATATATATATATATATATATATATATATATATATATATATATATATATATATATATATATATATATATATATATATATATATATATAGATGTGTGTGTGTATATATATATATATATATATATGTGTGTGTATATATATATATATATATATATATATATATATATATATATATATATACAGTCATGGAAAAAATTATTAGACCACCCTTGTTTTCTTCAATTTCTTGTTAATTTTAATGCCTGGCTCAACTAAAGGTACATTTGTTTGGACAATTATAATGATAACAACAAAAATAGCTCATGAGAGTTTAATTTAAGAACTAAGAACTATTCATTTTCCATGGTTTTCTTGATAATAACCAAAATTACTTAAATTCTTACATCAATAGCTATGGCATTGTACCGCCAAAAACACTACTTTTAAGCATTCCATGTTTTCTTTTCTGTTTGCTTTAAACACATGATACACACAAGAGTTAATACTTGATTGCATAACCATTGTTTTTGATGACTGCAGCCATGCGCCTTGGCATGCTCTCCACCAGCTTCTGACATTGTTCTGCTGTCACAGCAGCCCATTCCTGTTGGACAAATTCAAACTTTGCTTTTGGGCTTGTGGTTCTCCATTTTGAGTTTGATGATTTTCCACAGGTTTTCAATTGGATTAAGATCTGGTGATTGAGCAGGCCAAGGCATGATGCGAATGTTGTGGTTCTCCATCCAGGCTTTAACTGACCTTGCCGTGTGGCAAGGGGCATTGTCTTGTTGGAAAATCCAGTCATTCGAGGCAGGAAAGAGTTTTCCAGCTGATGGAAGAAGACTGTTTTCAAGGGTAGTCCTGTACATGACCTGGTTCATTCGGCCTTCACACAATTGCATTTGCCCTGTTCCACTCAGACTGAAACAACCCCAGATCATGACTGATCCACCCCCATGTTTTACTGTAGGGCAAGACAGTCTGGGTTGTAAGCTTCTCCAGGCTTCCTCCTAACCAGTAAGTTGGCTGGAGGGCATCAATTCAAAATTGATTCATCACTGAAGAGAACCTTAGCCCAATCATCAACAGTCCAATCCTTGTGGTCTCGAGCAAAGAGTAACCGGCCTTCCTCTGCCTTTCATTGATGAAGGGCTTCTTGCGTGCTCTGTGTGACTTCAAACCAGCTTCAACAAGTCGGTTTGAACTGTCCTTGCTGAACAAGTCACATTTCTCGACAGTGCCCACTCATTTTTAAGGTCCCTGAGGTCTGACGATGATTCCTGACACAGGAACGGATGAGTGCACGGTCATCTCGTGGGTAGAAAGACGCTTCTGCCACGTGCCAGGTAGCAATTTGGTAGTGCCATGTTCAGCTTGTTTTTTTTGTTGTAATGAACGGCTGTCTTGGAGATCTTCAGTTTTTTCGCTACCTGTCTCTCACTCATGCCAATTTCCAGCAGTGCCAAGATGGCTGCCTTTGTGGCTTCACATAATTCTTTTGTTTTAGACATTATGTGAGAGCTGACAACTTCTGAGTTGTGCTACGGCTTGAATGTAAGCAGGAAACCACTCTAGGCCTTTGCATGTGCAGTGCTGCTTGTGACATGAAATGGCCTCTTATATACCCTGGGAATCAATTAAGCTTAAGAATGTCAAATAGGACATAAAGTGTTATGTGACCAGCTGCATTTTTTGTTGTGTTCATTGTATTATACATTTAGTGGTACCAGATATTAGAATGAACAAGAAATTGAAGAAAACAAGGGTGGTCTAATAATTTTTTCCATGACTGTATATATATATGTACACATATATATATATATATATATATATATATATATATGTATAATTAAATGCGGACATCACAGAGGACACCTGTCTGTTTGAGCAGTGTACTTGACTTTGCTGTAAATTTAAAAACATAACCTAGTTCAGTATAAAACTCTTCATAGAATTTAGTTTTCTAATCTTCATATGGGTGAATGGCCAATACTCTGAACCTGAGGAGACTGAGACTTTATAACAAGGTCAGAGGAAGTGTGTTTGATAAGGTTTGGGAGCCTTTGCTAAACTGTTTTTATATACACATATATATATACATACATACATACATATATATATATGGTAACAGTATATGAGTATATATATATATATATATATATATATATATATATATATATATATATATATATATATATATATATATATATATATATATATATATATATATATACACATATACATATATACATACATACATATATATGTATATATAACCACTATATATATATGGATATCTATATCTATCTATCTATCTATCTATCTATCTATCTATCTATCTATCTATCTATCTATCTATCTATCTATCTATATATATGTATATATTTATATATATATGTATATAGAGAGAGAGAGAGAGAGAGAGAGAGAGATAATTTTGTTTTTTTTGGCTTGATTTGTGGTTTGAACTCTCTGCTTTTCTAGTGGCAGATTGGTGCTGAATCTTAATTTGTTCTTATGTTTTTCCTTTGTTTTGTGTTTGTTTAACCTTAAAAAAATAATTTAAGATAATAATTTCACTTGCTCATTTGGGGAAGAATTTCATTACAAGTGTTTGGGAAGAGCAAAACCTTGTAGAAGCTTATCTGGATTGTAATCGATCAATCAATCAATTGATTGGCCCCAGTCATGTTAATTAGGGGTTAATCAGATTCTGGTGTGGGCAGAGACTATTGTGCTCCAAAACATGAGGAACTTCTTAAAACAACTTCTCATTAAAACATGCAAGAAGTGGAGTGAAAATATCCTTACTGTAGAGAAGTTTGTAGCGTTGATGTTTGTTTTTCCAGAACGATCTGATAAAGATAAATTAGACACGCACATCCCTGGTTGAGAGCTGGATCCCAAAAATTCACGTGAAAAAGTACAAAAGATCTGCAGACAGGAGTTCACTTAAAGAGTTTATTTCAATAACAGTGATGTTCTCAGCCGTATGGCTCCAGACTCAAAGGAAGAGCTGTGGATCTGTCGTACTTTTTCATGTTAAAATATTATAAATCTGCTACTGGATTTGTAAGCATCTATGCTAATCTTTATAAGTTAAGTCACTTCTGTTATCGTCTTTCTATAGCTCTGCTTCATCCTGCTCTAGGGACAGGTTATTAGAGTAAGACAAGCGTAGAGTTTGAAACACTTTTCCAAGGCTGTCAGTTGATAATCACTGCCTTAACAAATTGCTCTCAGGAGCAAAGCGGGAAACATAGTAGCTCTTTGATTAGGGTCTTTGACCTCTGGCCTTTTAAACCGAATCACTTAATCTTTGATTTTCACAACTGCAAAGTTTAATGGAGATTACAGGTTCCCAAGCAAAGGGTGACTGTATGACTCTATGACATTGACCTCTGACACTTCAAGGTCCAATGTCCATGTGTGTTTAATTGTTTACATTTCTTCTCTGGCGACCATTAAAGAAGGTTTGAATCAAATTAAGTTGAAAAAGATTACATGAGGCTGTGGGAATGAGCTCTGTGCTGAAGGACTGCCAATTCAATGTCTGCTAGGAGAAGGGAAGAGGGGTTAAAGGCCAAGAAGCAGAAAATAAAAAAGTCACGATGTCTACCTTGATCAGCAGAAGCCATGTAGGTGGAGGCTGTAAAGCTATGACATCATAAACCCCAGGAAGTAGGAAGCAGAGAAATTTAAGGGACATTTTCTTTGAAGAGGCTAAGAGCATTTCTCTGTGAACTGATATTTTAGTCAGAGGTGTAATATCCTTCAGCTCCCCAATCCCCTCTGAGTAACATTAAAGGAAATGAACATGAACAACACCATGACCTGTACGGATGGACTTAGAGTTGGATGGACAATGTGAAATATAACACTTCTGGCCTTCACTGGTGTAGAGGCATGGAGAGGCCTGTGATGTCACTCAGCCAAAATGATCTAGAAAAGTCAAAAGAACTTTAGCTAAACTACATTAGTGTTGAAAAGTATTAAATAATTTATTTTTATTTCCATCCAGGCCCTGGAGAAAGAGCCTCAGCTGAATCAGGTCCTAACACAGAGGTGAGTTTACATAATATTATTGTAATTGAAGCATACACAGGAAACACATTACCGAAAATCAGCTATCATTAAGATGGTAATTGGACACACACTTCTGTTAATGCTCAGGACTGTGTGTGTCAGAATGAGGAGTGGTCAAGAACAACCTGTCATGACAGAGGGAGCAGAAAATATGCACCTCAGTCCAGTGTCTCCAGTCTTTAAAAGTTCAATATAGTCTCAGATTGCACTGTGAGCTTTTAATAAATCTGTATTTTGTCATAACCAGGGTGACCAGGCCCCAGAAAACCTCCATTATTCTGCTTTGAGTTGGAACCAAGATGATCCATCAGCGAGACAAAGAGACAACAACAGGAACGAATGTGTGTACTCAGGCGTCAGGCAGTGAAACCACTGACTAACATGGATGTATTTAAGTGACATCATCACACATTAGTTTTGTGAATGTTCCTTATGTACCTATTTTTCACAAGACTATACAGGTCCTCAGAATTCCTTTAGTTTCTTGACTAAAAAACACTTAAACATTGAATCCTGATGTGCCTCTAAACCCCCCTGTTTCAGCCTTGCTTAGAACAGGCTGTTTTGATTTAAATCCTAATGAACTGTTTCCAGTCACTCCCTTCTCAAGAGTGACTGTGGATTAACCCTGTCTTATCATTAAGAGAACGTTTTCAAACAGAATATTTTTTGCACACACTTCTGAAAGCTTGAGCTAACAATTGAAAGATAAACATATATTAATGGCTATCTTTCATTTACATTTTAAGCAATTTCGAAAAATGGAGGAAAAAATGTAGCTTAAGAAAGCAAACAGTAACAATGCAACCAAACGTCAGTTTTGTGCATAGGTCTTTGCTTTACATCTTCATAAATGAAAATGAGTAGGTATAAAGCTGTGGCTCAAATAGTGGCGCACAAAATACAGTAGGCAGGGGCGTGGCTAAATGAGCCAGCCTAAACCCCCTTCATTGGTCTCCCTGGGTGCCACTAAAAAATTCTAGACTCTGATTGGCCAGTTAGTTTGTCGTAGTCGGGATTAAAATCAAAGTCAATGTGCATTGTGCTTTCTTTGTCTTTCATCTTAACACATTTTCTCTTCTGTTCCAACTGAAATTTTTGATTTTGGAAGTTTACTCTTCATAATTCTTCAGTAAAATCAACCTGACAAATAACAAATGCTGCCTCTGTGTTGTTTTACTTTTTAAAGAAAAAAAATAGATTATTCTTAAGCTTAAGATAAATAAAAAATAAGAAAAAAAAACTATCATGTTTAATCATAGTAATTAATTATATTGTCAACCCACCCATTGTCGTAATCTCAGGTTGGAGGGTAAGGGGGGTGCAAAAAAGTTAACCTGATACAACAGAGAGTCTATGTAATATTTTTTAATAGTTTTTTATAACATCCCATTGAAAGTGTCTGAGAGGACCAGACACTTCCCCCTTGGTGTGGGTGGAAATCCCAAGAGCTAAAAGACAGAGTGTTAATTTGATTCTGGAAAGCCTGCCCACCTCTTCCTCATTCAAACCAACGGATTTTTGTGGCCACTATTACTCATTAATGAGACAGCTACAGTAAGTGCCTTTTAATTGTATCTTAACCCTATTTTATGTTGGTATTTTGACAGAAATTGCATTTTAGTAGAGCACCCTGTTTGTCCACTGTTTTTGAGCAAGTTGTGTTTGTATCTTAATACCTACACTATATTGCCAAAAGTATTTGCTCACCTGCCTTGACTCGCATATGAACTTAAGTAACATCCCATTCCTGACCCATAGGGTTCAATATGACGTTGGTCCACCCTTTGCAGCTATAACAGCTTCAACTCTTCTGGGAAGGCTGTCCACAAGGTTTAGGAGTGTTTATGGGAATTTTTGACCATTCTTCCAGAAGAGCATTTGTGAGGTCACACACTGCTGTTGGACAAGAAGTCCTGGCTCTCAGTTCATTCATCCCAAAGGTGTTCTATCAGGTTGAGGTCAGGACTCTGTGCAGGCCATTCAAGTTCATCCACACCAGACTCTGTCATCCATGTCTTTATGGACCTTGCTTTGTGCACTGGTGCACAGTCATGTTGGAAGAGGAAGGGGCCAGCTCCAAACTGTTCCCACAAAGTCGGAGCATGGAATTGTCCAAAATGTCTTGGTGTGCTGAAGCATTCAGAGTTCCTTTGTCAGGAACTAAGAGGCCAAGCTCAGCTCCTGAAAAACACCCCCACACCATAACCCCCCTTCCACCAAACTTTACACTTGGCACAATGCAGTCCGACAAGTATCGTTCTCCTGACAACTGCCAAACCTAGACTCGTCCATCAGATTGTCAGATGGAAAAGCATGATTCATCACTCCAGAGAACGCGTCTCCACTGCTCTAGAGTCCAGTAGCGGCATGCTTTACACCACTGCATCCGGCGCTTTGCATTGCACTTGGTGATGTGAGGCTTGGCTGCAGCTGCTCAGCCATGGAAACCCACCCATGAAGCTCTCTGCACTGTTCTTGAGCTAATCTGAAGGTCACATGAAGTTTGGAGGTCTGTAGCGATTGACTCTGCAGAAAGTTGGCGACCTCTTCACACTATGCACCTCAGCATCCTCTGACCCCGCTCTGTCAGTTTACGTGGCCTACCACTTCGTGGCTGAGTTTCTGTCGTTCCCAAACACTTCCACATTTTTATAATCCAGCTGACAGTTGACTGTGGAATATTTAGGAGTGAGGAAATTTCAGGACTGGATTTGTTGCACAGGTGGCATCCTATCACAGTTCCACTCTGGAATTCACTGAGCTCCTGAGAGCGACCCATTTTTCACAAATGTTTGTAAAAGCAGTCTGCACGCCTAGGTGCTTGATTGTATCCACCTGTGGCCATCGAAGTGATTGAAACACCTGATTCTGATTATTTGGATGGGTAAGCAAATTCTTTGGCAATATAGTGTAATTCACAGTGTGAATGACGTGATGAGAAAATGTCTAGCTTAAAATATGCATTTGTCCAACTTGACTCTGTCCACAAAAGGCAATTTAGCTTACCAGTATAGCATTGAGGGACAGTTTTTCTTTGTCATACATAGCTTAAATTCTAGTAAAGATGGCATGAGTTGAGAAGGAACGACATCCATTGGCTGAGTGGCAGTTCAAATTAAATGGAAGGTTAAAGGTAGGGTCTGTGGGATTTTCCTGAAAAATAAAATATCAGCTTTTTCAGGAAAATCCTGCTCAACTGTCTCCTATGGGTTTCTATTGATGTGTGATGGTGTCTTTGTTTACTTCACCCCCCTCCTCAGCCTGTAGACCGATGCTTTGGTTGATCGGGACGTTTTTGGGCAAAGAGTAGGTGAGGATACCCCAACCAGTCACAGCACGCCCAGTGCCTAATTGACTTTTAGTGTTATAAAATGCACTAACAGAAAGCTACGCAGACTGGCAAAGATTGCACTACAGCAAAGAAAAGAAGATACAATCAGGAAGAAGCAAAACACCAAGCGGACAAAAGTTTCATCTGAAACCAGAGTGACCCTAGGGCTGGCTTTCATCGGCTTCTGAGCTCTGAAGGACCGTCTCAGGATGAAGAGCGACACGGAGTTAGCTGTCATGCTGTCGGACAAGTAGGTCCTCTCTTACTGCTCCAACCCCTAGACCCAAGTCCTCTCTGCCAACGGGGCTGTTGTTCTGTGTTCGAGATTCAGACTCCTCTGTGTCAGGGGAGGTCAGAGAAAGTGTGCTTACTGCACCCGTCTTGATGTCAAAAAATGACATTTTGATGTTGGCAACTTGTTATAAACACGTTAGCATGGCACAATATGATGTCAACTTTTATTTACTAGTAACAGAAGACGGTCAAAGTCACATTTGCTTAGTTTAGCCAATACTTCAGCAATAAGCATAGGTGTTACTCAAATACAAAAGCAATGCAACTTGCTCATAATGAAACACATTTGAAAAAAAAATGCAAGGTACCTCATCACTCATTTTCCTGCTCGGGGAGGTGTGGTCTCCATCTGCTGCTGGAGAGGGTGCATCTGGTGGAGGAGTTCAGGGGGAGGGGCTTTGTTTGATCGTTGTGTTTACAAACAGTGACGAAAAATCCTGCAGACCCTACCTTTAACTTTATGAGTGTGACCTTTTCAAACTGGTAACCAAACAAATCCACCTGCAAAGTTAATTACTTTCATATTGTTTTTAGCATATGCCTGTGATGGTGTGCTGGGTTGGCTAAAGCAGCTAGCGTTCGCGCAAATAACTAGTTTAACCTTGGTGTTAGCCCCACAGTGATTGAAATAACTTGGCAGCCAAGGCAGTAACATATGAACTTCTGTCATTATGTTCTACGGTAAATTATGTGATGTAACAATGAGGCTATATATTTGATTATGGGAAGCAGTTTATACATGTTTGAGAAATAAACTGCGTGTGCCCCATGCGACTTGGTCTGCTCTGTAATGTGTATCTGCCTAAAGGGTTGATCACACTGTTTCAAAGGTGGGAAGCAACAACAATCAGTTGGGATCATATTGCGTGTTTTTGAGTGACTTTTCATCAGGTTTACAGTCATGTTAACTGCCCTGACTTGTGTGTGCTATAATGAAGGAGAGAGGGGAAGTTGCCAGTGTGAAATGATGCTAACTGTAGCAGTACGGTGATGTACTGTCAGACACAGCAGCTGTTGTTTCAACTTTTTTTTCTGTTGTATTCACGTTAGTGTGAAGTAATCTGCCAAAAAGTGCACATTTCTGAGACACGTCGTCTGATGAGTGGGTACTGTGGACACAGGTAAAGTGAGTCCCTGTAACGTTGACAGTGAGGACCCAGAAGCAAGTATGTGAAGTTGGGAATGAACAGTCTTTATTTAGCAGCACAACCAGAAACAATTCTGAGCGGGGTGCGAACCCGCGACCAGGTGATCTGCGGCCGGGCGCTCTCCCAACTGAGCTAATCCCGGAGCTTCTTAGACGATGGGTCACACAGTCTTTAAGAGGGGTATAGCTGCGTCTTGAGCGGGGCTTCAACCCGCGACAGCAGACAAAGAGGTGCCAACTCACACAGTCAATTAACGGAGTGTAGCTGCGTCTTGAGCGGGGCTTCAACCCGCGACAGCAAACAAAGAGGTGGCCACTCACACGGTCTTTCAACGGAGAGAAGCTGCGTCTTGAGCGGGGCTTCAACCCGCGACAGCAAACAAAGAGGTGGCCACTCACACGGTCTTTTAACGGAGAGAAGCTGCGTCTTGAGCGGGGCTTCAACCCGCGACAGCAAACAAAGAGGTGACCAACACGGAGAGCCACACAGACGAGACAGGAAACAGGCTGTGGCTTGAGCGGGAGTCGATCCTGTGACCACTTGATCCGTAGCCGGACGCCTTACCGACTAAGCCACCCAGGAGAAGCACAGGCAGAAGCTCACTCAGTTCTTTTAAGGGGAGAAGGTGATGCAGGCTTGACTCACACACTGACGATTGGAGGCGTTCGGGAACACTCGGTGATGTGGTTCAGGCGAGCTCTCGTAGTCGAGGACAGGCAGGGAGTCAGACACCAGGCGAATGGCACAACGTAGAAGAGACAGGCTCGGCAACAGGAGACGGAAGCAGGAACAGATACCAGACGTGGGTCACAACGTAGATCAGACAGGATTCGGCAACAGAGACGGAAGCAGGATCAGATACCAGACGTGGGTCACAACGTAGATCAGACAGGATTCGGCAACAGAGACGGAAGCAGGATCAGATACCAGACGTGGGTCACAACGTAGATCAGACAGGATTCGGCAACAGAGGACTGCAGCAGGATCGAAAGCCGGGGATTCAGACAGGCGGGTGAATGCAGGACAGAAGCTAGTCGATACCTTGGAGTCAGGCCGAGGGTCAGGCGTATGAGGCAGAGTCTGGGACGAAACTAGTTGGCAACGGGTGATCAATCCGGGAAACAAGTCTGGACCTTTCAGCATGAGTGCGACGACAGTCTGACAACGACTGAGTGTGGAGCTGGAGCTTAAGTAGCTGGCTTGATTACGGGAGATGAGGTGCAGGTGTGAACAGCGACACAGGTGAGGTGAGTCTGGCCTGATTAGAGTGGAGCAGGTGAGTGACAGGCTGCGGATGAGGCTGAGGCTGAAGCTGAGATTGTGACAGAACCCCCCCCTCAAGGGACGGCTCCCGACGTCCAACAACATCAACCAGGGTGGGAGGGGTGGGAAGAGTGCCTAGTATTCTTCCGAGGCGGAGTCATCACGGACATCAGGTGGATCAGGGGCCTCCTCCTCTTCCTCTTCAGCAGTGGGCGGATTAACGGAACCGACGGGAGGAGACTGCAGCGACGGGCGTCCACGCCTTCTCAAGGACGGCTGCTCCGGGTGGTCCTCGTGGAACTGTCTGATGAGATCCTTGTCCAGGATGTCTCTGGATGGTACCCAGGATCTCTCTTCCGGCCCGTATCCCTCCCAGTCCACGAGGTACTGCAGGCCTCTTCCTCGACGACGGGAACGGAGCAGACGGCGGATGGTGAAGGCAGGACCCCCGTCGATGAGTCGTGGAGGAGGAGGAGGAGCCACATCCGGAGACAGGGTACTCTCGTGGACAGGCTTGATCCGAGAGACGTGAAAGGTGGGATGGACCCTCTTGGACCGGGGAAGCGTCAACCTCACCGCCGTCGGATTGATGATTTTCTGATAGACTGGAGCAGGAATCCGACGACGGTTGGCTGAGGAGGAGAATCGCCTGACGGCCTTCTGGAGAGCCACTCTGGCTCGGGCCCAAGTTCTCCGGCAACGACGGGCGAAGTCCAGGGCAGACGGGCAGGTGACATCTTTGTCCAGGGCTGGGAACAACGGAGGTTGGTACCCATAGACGCACTGGAACGGGACAGACCAGACCAGTAAACCAAGGAGTTATGGGCGTACTCAACCCACAGGAGCTGCTGGGACCAGGATGATGGGTTCTGTGATACGGTGCAACGAAGAGCCGTCTCCATCTCCTGGTTCATTCTCTCGGTCTGCCCATTGGACTGCGGGTGGAAGCCTGAGGACAGACTGGCAGTGGCTCCCAACAGGCGGCAGAACTCCTTCCAAAAGGCAGAAGAGAACTGGGGCCCACGGTCTGAAACCACGTCCAGAGGGAGACCATGTAGCCGGAAGACGTGTAGAAGGACCAGTTGAGCCGTCTCCTTGGCAGACGGGAGTTTGAGCAGAGGGATGAAGTGTGCCATCTTGGAGAATCTGTCGACAACCGTAAAGATGGTGGTGTGTCCATCAGAGGGGGGCAGACCAGTGACAAAGTCCATGGAGATGTGAGACCACGGGCGATGAGGGATGGACAGAGGTTGGAGGAGACCAGCAGGAGCTTGATGGGAGGACTTGTGCTGGCTACAGGTTTGGCAGGCCTTGACAAAATCCCGTGTGTCCTCCTCAAGTGTGGGCCACCAGAATCTCTGGAGGAGGACCTCTTGGGTACGACGGGAACCGGGGTGGCAGGACAGGTTGGAGGCATGGGCCCATTGCAGAACCTCCGACCGAAGAGCCTCAGGAACGAAGAGACAGCGAGGGGGACAGGAACTGGGACCTGGCTGATCCTGGGTGGCGGCTTTGACCCTCTCCTCGATGTCCCAGGTGAGAGTGGCGATGACACAGGGAGAGGTCAAGATGGGGACAGGTTTCTCCTGGTTGTCGTCATCATGGAGATACTGGCGTGACAAGGCATCAGGTTTGGTGTTCCGGGAACCAGGGCGGTAGGACAAGGTGAAATTAAACCGGGAAAAGAACAGGGACCACCGGGCCTGACGAGCGTTGAGCCTTTTAGCTGTCTTGATGTACTCGAGGTTCTTGTGATCTGTCCATACCAAAAACGGGTCCTTGGTTCCCTCGAGCCAGTGCCGCCATTCTTCCAGCGCGAGTTTCACAGCCAGGAGTTCTCGATTGCCGATAAATGAAGTTTCTCTCGGCGGGAGTCAAACGTCGAGAGAAGAAGGCACAAGGGTGGAGTTTGTGGTCTGAGGGAGAACGCTGGGATAGGACGCCCCCAACTCCCACATCCGAGGCGTCCACTTCCACTAGGAACTGAAGTTCAGGGTCGGGCATCCGGAGGATAGGAGCAGAGGTGAACTTCTCCTTCAGGGTCTGGAAGGCAGCATCGGCGTCAGGGGACCAGAGGTAAGATCTCTTGCTGCTGGTGAGGGCAGTGAGTGGAGCAGCAACAGTGCTGTAGTTCCTGATGAAACGGCGGTAGAAATTGGCGAATCCCAGGAATCGTTGTAGCTGTTTTCGGGACTCAGGAACGGGCCACGAGGTTACCGCAGTGACTTTTGCCGGGTCCATTTGGATGTGCCCTTTGGAGACGATGAAGCCCAGGAAGGAAACGGTGGAAACATGGAACTCGCACTTTTCGGCCTTCACAAAAAGGGAGTTTTCGAGGAGTCGCTGCAGAACTGACTGGACATGGTGAACATGGTCACTGAGGTTTTTGGAAAAGATCAGGATGTCATTCAGGTATACAAAGACAAACTGGTTCAGCATGTCCCTCAGCACGTCGTTCACCAGCGCCTGGAAGACTGCAGGAGCGTTGGTCAGTCCAAACGGCATCACTAGGTACTCATAGTGGCCGATGGGGGTGTTGAACGTTCCACTCGCCCCCTCCCTGATGCGGACGAGGTGGTAGGCGTTGCGGAGATCAAGCTTCGTGAAGACGGTTGAGCCCTGCAGTAGCTCGAAGGCGGAGGAGATCAGGGGCAGGGGATACCGATTCTTCACGGTGATCTCGTTCAGTCCTCTGTAGTCGATGCAGGGTCTTAGGGAACGATCCTTCTTTTCTACGAAGAAGAACCCTGCACCAGCAGGAGACGAGGAAGGACGGATGAGACCAGCAGCCAGAGAAGCTGATGTACTCCTCCATGGCCTTTCTCTCAGGTGCGAGAGGGAGTACAATCGCCCTTGGGAGGAGTGGTACCAGGGAGGAGATCGATGGCACAGTCGTATGGACGGTGTGGTGGCAGGACGAGCCTTGGCCTTGCAGAACACGGCGCTGAAGTCGTGGTACTCCGTAGGTACCTGGGAGAGTTCAGGCGGAGACTTGGAGTGGACTGGCAGAAGGGGAGACATGGCGTCCTTCAAGCAGGTGAGGTGGCAAGCGGTTCCCCAACCGCGGATGGAGTTGGTGGACCAGTCGATTTGAGGATTGTGTCGTCGAAGCCAGGGGAATCCAAGCACCAGGGGTACCTCAGGGTGGTCCAGGACAAGGAACTGGATGGTCTCCTTGTGGTTGCCGGAGATGAGCATGGTGACTGGGATGGTTTGGTGGGTTATGATACCCATCTGGTGGCCGTCCAGTGCTTTGGCTGGGATGGGATGGCTCAGGGGAAGTAGACTCAGTCCAAGTCGTTTGGCCAAGCTTCTGCTGATGAGACTGGAGTCGGAGCCGGAGTCGACGAGGGTAGTCAGGGTCTGGGGCCCACCAGGCAGGAGCAGACGAGCAGGCAGGGAAGGACGATGAACTTGAGGAGGCTGGAGGGAGGAGCTCACCCGTATCTCCTCTCTTACGAGTGAGCTCGCTCTTTTACTGGGCAGAGCTTGACGAAGTGTCCCTGTCCTCCACAATACAGGCAGAGCTGGGAGGAGAGTCGGCGTCTTCTTTCCGCTGGGGTGAGAGATGTGCGACCCAACTGCATGTGTTCGGAGTCCCCTGCCGTGGCAGAGAAGGATGGTCGAGGTGGAGTCTTGGCCCGTGGACTGAGAACGGGCTGACGAGTTGACACCAGATTCTTGGCTCCTCTTCTGGCTCTGATGCGGAGATCAATCCTCGTGGCAAGGGCGATGATGTCATCCAGGGACGAAGGGAGTTCATGTGGGACCAGACCATCCTTGACGTAATCGGCCAAGCCGTGGACAAAGGCGTCAATCTGAGCCGAAGAGTTCCACCCACTGCGACTGGCCTGGGTGCGGAAGTCGATGGAATAATCCGCTACCGACCGTCGACCCTGTTGGAGCCTCAGGAGACCAGCAGCCACCCCAGCTCTGTCTGAATCCTGGCCGAACACTTTCCGAAGCTCAGCAGAGAAGGTGAGGAAGTTGGAACATGCAGGAGATTGACGGTCCCACTCAGCAGTCCCCCAGAGTCTCGCACGCCCCGTCAGATGATTGATGGTGTAGGCCACCTTGGCGGCTTCTGAGGAGAAGGTGCGAGGTTGAAGGGCGAAGAGCAGGGTGCAGTTGGTGATGAACGCTGCGCAGACCTCAGGATCTCCATCGTAGCGTTCGGGAGAGCCCACTCGTGGCTCTGGAGCGTCGGGCAGGGCAGGATGCAGAGTGATCGATGCAGGTTCTGGAACGGGTGGTGGAACTTGATATCTGGAGGCCAGTTCTGTGACAGTTCGAGTGAGAGTATCTACCGCCCCCTGTAGGTGAGTGGTGGCTGTAGCGATCAGTCCCTCATGATGAGCCACCACTTCTTCTACTCTCTCCAGTCTGTCCATTGCAGATGGTGAACTACTCGCTGGGTCCATCCTTTGGTCAGACTGTACTGTAACGTTGACAGTGAGGACCCAGAAGCAAGTATGTGAAGTTAGGAATGAACAGTCTTTATTTAGCAGCACAACCAGAAACAATTCTGAGCGGGGTGCGAACCCGCGACCAGGTGATCTGGCGGCCGGGCGCCTCCCAACTGAGCTAATCCCGAGCTTCTTAGACGATGGGTCACACAGTCTTTAAGAGGGGTATAGCTGGCCTTGAGCGGGCTTCAACCCGCGACACCAGACAAAGTTTGGGCCACTCACACGGTCTTTCATCGGAGAGAAGCTGCGTCTTGAGCGGGGCTTCAACCCGCGACAGCAAACAAAGAGGTGACCAACACGGAGAGCCACACAGACGAGACAGGAAACAGGCTGTGGCTTGAGCGGGAGTCGATCCTGTGACCACTTGATCCGTAGCCGGACGCCTTACCGACTAAGCCACCCAGGAGAAGCACAGGCAGAAGCTCACTCAGTCCTTTAAGGGGAGAAGGTGATGCAGGCTTCACTCACACACTGACGATTAGAGCCGTTCGGGAACACTCGGTGATGTGGTTCAGGCGAGCTCTCGTAGTCGAGGACAGGCAGGGAGTCAGACACCAGGCGAATGGCACAACGAGAAGAGACAGGCTCGCAACAGGAGACGGAAGCAGGAACAGATACCAGACGTGGGTCACAACGAGATCAGACAGGATTCGCAACAGAGACGGAAGCAGGATCAGATACCAGACGGGTCACAACGAGATCAGACAGGATTCGCAACAGAGACGGAAGCAGGATCAGATACCAGACGGGGTCACAACGAGATCAGACAGGATTCGCAACAGAGGACTGCAGCAGGATCGGGGATTCAGACAGGCGGGTGAATGCAGGACAGAAGCTAGTCGATACCTTGGAGTCAGGCCGAGGGTCAGGCGTATGAGGCAGAGTCTGGGACGAAACTAGTTGGCAACGGGTGATCAATCCGGGAAACAAGTCTGGACCTTTCAGCATGAGGCGTGACAGTCTGACAACGACTGAGTGTGGAGCTGGAGCTTAAGTAGCTGGCTTGATTACGGGAGATGAGGTGCAGGTGTGAACAGCGACACAGGTGAGGTGAGTCTGGCCTGATTAGAGTGGAGCAGGTGAGTGACAGGCTGCGGATGAGGCTGAGGCTGAAGCTGAGATTGTGACAGTCCCAGGCCAAGCATTTGTGCTGTGATGTGATTTGATTAGTTTATAAGCTGACATGATTTAACATAAGTAGAACTGACCACTGCTCGCTGTTTCTGCAAATAGCTGATCATTTGTCTGTTGTTTGGTGGTCTGGAACAAACAAAACACTGTCTTATTTTCATTCTCAACATTACTCATGACAGTTGGTCCTGCTGCAGGGCTGCTCTGTTGAAAACCATGCTCCCAATGCTATATATATTGTTTTTAAATTATAATATCACCTGTACGACCGACGGATAAATTAAAATACAGATAAAATTAGTGTCCTGAGGTTAGGTTTAGGCAAGAAACCTCATATGGTTAGGTTTGGGGCAAGTGTTAAGGGAAGGTCTTCCCCCTCTGTGACCACACTGTTTTCATTGCAGTGCCAAATAGAAGAAAATGCACGAGGAATACCAACTTCAGCTGTGCTCTTCCAGTATGCTGCGCCCAGGCCCTGCAGATGGGAGCCAGTCTGTGTACGGTGTGAAATGCACTTGTCTGCTAAATTCACTTCAATATTTCAAAACAGCCAACAACTTTTCTGTAGATATAATGCATGATATATTAGAGGGGGTTGGTCAGTTTGAGGTGAATCTCATTCTAATGTCCATTATGGGTAACTTCCTAAGTGATGAACAAATGGCTGGTAGAGTACATGCTTATGGCTATGGTTTCAATCCGCAGTGAAATCGTCGTCCTCCACCTACAGTTAAGTTGCTGGATGGAAGTAATGACTTAGGGTTGAATGCCACACAGTCTTGGTACTTGTTAAGCAATGTCTTTGAGAATTTGTTCTAATCATATGCCGGTGCAAACACACCAACAAAGTTTGGCATCTGAGAGCACTTTGCTCCTCTGATTGCAATAAGCAGCAAGGCATATAGGTGGCTTTGTCCATGCAAACTTTGAGACTGATGTCTCCTTTACACTGAGCAACAAACTCAAATAACGGCACAAGAACAATATGCATTAACAGCGAGGCACAAGACGTGAACTTGCAGCTCCCGAGTAGTTCACATCAAATGAAGTGCTCTAGCAGGTCTAAACCAAAACATTTCAGGCTTGAGAGCACAAAGTCATGCAGAGATGATGGGGCCATGAGTGGGATTGGTGCTGCTCTTGAGGCCAGAAATGTTTCTGTTGTAAGGGGGGAAGTCAGCCAAACAAGATGGCGATTAAGAGGCAGGAAAGAAAAATAAATGTAATTTATAATGACTTTATGTCACATTCACGTTTTTTTTATTGTGGTTTTCACGAGTTACCAGAAATTGGTTTGGCTTTATATATTGATATATTTATTATATTGTTCTGATGATCTTCAAAAATAATATAAATAAATGCATAATATAAATAAACAAGTCAACACAGAGCTGTCCATGGTCCTGAATCTTTTGTACTGACTCATTTACCTGAGAGCAGAGCTGTCCATGGTCCTGTCTTTAGGTCAACATAAAGCCCATTCTTACCTACCACTGAGGCCGCTGAATTACTATAGTCAGGATAAGAAGTTGAGTTCATTTATTTTTTGGGTTTGTGTGGATATTACTGATTTATCCCCTTATTTAGTGAAACACTCAGCATTTAGCAGACGACCCTTAACCTCCTGAGACACTGCTGCCAAGTGTATAAATGTCAAAGTATTAATTGTGCCCCTTAAGAAAAAAACTTCAAACTATTCATTCTGACCACATCATGGTCAAAGGACCATATGTCCATAGGTGTCATTTTTTGGTCATTGTTTTTGTTGTTCATCCTGTTTCTTTCTTTCTTTATTTTTTTTGCCAACTGCAGAAAATACGACTCAAATGATCAGAGGGGGAGTCATAGGGGGTTTTCACAGAATGTATTTAGACATGTTCTTCATGTTTACTTAAAAATGGTCAAATGGTCACAGAGACGAACACAATAGGCTATATTACTGTCATCCTTGATGTCATGTAGTGGTGCAAGGAACATGCGGCTGGCAACCGCTATCCTCTAATGATTTCATTGTGACTTAAATCAAAAAGTGATACTCTCCTCCGATAAATCCTTTCTTGCGATTTCGCCTGCTATTGTGCCTTCGCCTGGCTACAATCACTGCTGCCCAGTTCGTGTAGCCTCCTAACAACACGAGAGTCATCCCTCTTGTAACAAACAGAGGTAGCCATTTCAATTGGACCGGCGGCGAAGCGGGTCTGGCGTCGCCACTGTCCGATCAGATCAGAGCCAATTGTGGGCGAGGATTTACCTTTCTCGGCGTGTCTTCACCAGCTCAGTTTACAATGCTAACGATGAGTGGCTAACGTATACTAAAATCTATTGACAGAGCCTACCCGTTACAGAAGCGGCCTCCCGGCTTCAGTGCAGGTCTTCTCCGGCTCAATGACCCTTCCGTAGCTATGCAGCTAGCTGCTCACCAGTACATGAGGGATATAGTGGGGAGGAGGCGGGACAATGCGGAGCAGGGGAGGGGGGATGGATGGACTCACGGTCAGCGATTATGCCATTTTGCAGCGGATATACTGAATGGATTTTTTTTCATTCTTTTTGGTCTTTATATTGCGTAGATCAAACCATAGGACTATAACGGCCTTATAAACTGTGTTATTAAGATGTACCAAGCTTCCAAATCATAGAACATAGCTGTGGTACACAATGCTCACTGGCGGTAAACAATACCGATTTAGTGCCTGTGGCAGGTAGCGCTGGTCTTTGTGGATTAGGTGGTATTTGCAACGAGGCTCATTTGCATGGGAAGGGGGCAATTTTGCGCTGAATTTATGAATATTCTCTAATTTACAAGTTGGACCGGCGCACCTAAAAGTGGCAGCGTAGTTTGCGTTCAGTTTGCATGCAATTCACCCTTTGCGTATATGCTTGAGGATTGCACGCTATATTTTTCTGTCATTTGCACAGGTTTAGCGTTCGCAAAAGCAGTGCAATCCTTTTGAGGATCTGGCCCTGAGTCTTTTGGCAAAGGAAAGATACATTTTAGTTCCAGGAAAGATGGTGACACTTTATGGGTTAAATCAGTGTGCAACAATTGCTACAAAATTTGGAACTGTGTTGTCTATAAAATGTCATGGTACAGGTTATCGTTGTGACTTCATAATCTGTACTGAGGTAGCAAATGAGATGCCTGTATTTTGTAAAATTGAGACGATTGCTGTGAAAGATGACTGTGCTTTGCTCCTTGGAAAATTGATGGGGATCATGCGTTTTGATCACCATTACCACACCTTTAAGATCAAGAAGCATCCCGACAGGGTTGATGTAAAGGTGTTGCACATAAATGATCTGTTTTACTTCAAATGATTTTAAGTTCAAATGAAGTATGGTATGACTTATATCTCTTTGTAGGTTGTTCCATATAGTCATTTATGCAGGCCAAGGGTCAATATTCGTAAAGTGTTGGCGTTTGTTATTTATGTAGTCTTGAGGTCAGCTGTTTGGCATTGCAAGCACACCTGCAACCATCAACCTCATAAATGTTATATTTAAAGTTCACTTAGGGCCCATTAATGTGACCCATTTGTATGAGTTGTTACTTTGGGGTGCTGGGCATGACAA
Source organism: Scarus forsteni (assembly GCA_036419115.1). NCBI lineage: Eukaryota > Metazoa > Chordata > Actinopteri > Labriformes > Labridae > Scarus > Scarus forsteni. The sequence goes on along the minus strand of JAZDUH010000128.1, from coordinate 232,702 downwards.
ATACACTGTTAAACAACCTTACTGTTACTGTTACAGTGTGGCTTGTGTTTTTCCAGAGGTTTAGAAGTGGTGCATGAGAACAAGTTGTTGTATCGGGTCGTTTGGCACAGTAGGCACATGCCACTGGCACAACTGTCCATGCTTCTGAACACCTTGATAGTGCTTTTGCACAACTAAAAGTTGAAAATACAAATCAAATGCATTTTGAGAAAGTATTTTTATACAAGAAAAAGTTAAGTTATTGAATGCATTTTTTGGTAACTTTTTTCTAAATGGGACTTTTTAAAAAGTAATATTGAGCTATTCTGGATAGCTGCAATTTGACTGCATAAAGATATAGAAACAACACTCCATATTTATCTGAGAAGTGTTAAAGACGAAGGATTTGACACTGAGAATGTTTTTCACTGCTGCAGAGTAAATAATCTACACAGTGGTGTGTAACAGTAACAAATATCAGAGTTATTTGAGCCTCCAGTGTTAATTTTCCATAACTCAGGGCAGTGTTAGAGTTTTTCAGTCAAAGTTGATTCAGTACCGCAGCGTAGTAATTATTTTACCTGTAGTGTTTAGTTTAGTTAACACTGTACAGTGTTAGCCCAAGTTTATTTTCTATTCAATTTTGAGTAAATTTTTCTCGAAAATTTAGCACTGTGGAAAGAGTAAATTTAACACCAAATAGACTCAGACACACTGCAAAATTCGCTGTGTAGTGAAAGTTGTTAAACGCTAACATCCAAAACATTCAACATTTTTCGGACGAAATAAACTATTTTATTCTTTACTTCTCTCTGACTTATGTTGTCAATTTGTGCTCAACGCTACTCAGGTTCAACTCATGCTGGCCATGATGTCATGCACATACTCACTACAGAAGCAAAAAGTTCTCAAGACTAAATTCTGAAGACAGAAATCTATGAGGGACTTACTACCATAAAATCAGTGGACAGAAAAGGGTGGATGTGATTGAAGCAACACCATAAACAGCAGACTCTGTGCTTCTAAGTCTGCTTCCTCCTCTTCACTTTCTTCTACCACAGCAGGTTTAAAAGTGTTGCTGTTAGAATTTCAGATGTTTGTTTGTGTTGAACAGTACTGAAGAACAAAGACCCTTCTAGACAAAGCTTTTCTCACCTTTGTGTCATGAACTTCCACCTTAATATCTGCAGCACAATAAGTTTCATTTGTTTTATAATCTAAAGCAGACACACTGAATGATTGGTTCATCAAATTCAGATTAAAGCCCTCCCCCTTTCTACAACAGCAGTCCTCTTCAATTTTATTTTAATGTTGAGCTCAGTCCTTTTATGTGGCTCAGACAAGAGTGTGATCATCAATCATGTGAGCACTTATCGGCCAATCAAAAAAGCTTTTACCATATAAAGGAGACATTGTCTGATGCCCTCTTCAGTCTCCATGCAGCGTGTCTTCAACAAAATGGCTCGACTGAAGTTTGCTCTGTATGTGACATGTCTGCTCATCGGAGGAATGGGTGAGTTGTGTCTCTAAGAAGTGCTTCTTTGACTGTTTTGTCATAAAATCTGACAAAATGCTGTCAGACTCTTTACTCCGTTGATGATAACTTTTCTTAATCTTTATTTTTCCCCTTTCCAGGTGCAGTGACCGTGGAGCCGTCCTCATCTCTACATATTCAATCAGTTAGTATCAGTGAAGATGTGACTTTGGAGTGTTTCTATCAGGAGAGCAGGGAAATTGAATTTTATTGGTTTAAAGAAAGTCTGGGAAGAAAACCAGAGCAGGTGTCTGTGTTCTACAAGTTTAGCAATGTATCCTTACTGGTTGGTGAATTCAATGATGATCCACGCTTCAATCTGGACATCAGCCCAGGAATATATAATCTGAAGATCACAAAGGTCCAAACATCAGACTCAGCTACTTACCACTGCATGAGTAGCTACTCTCACAAGGTTGACTTTATAGGAGGCATCATCATCCATGTAATGAGTTCAGTATTTAACGTTCCAACCATCATCCATCAGTCTGAATCTGAAGTGGTCCAGCATGGAGCCTCTGTGACTCTGAACTGTATGGTCCTCACTGGGAGCTGTGATGGAGACCTCAGAGTTTACTGGGTGAAGAACCCTCAAGAAGCTCATCCAGGACTTCTCTCCACCCATGGAGGCATGAATAAAGAGTGTGAGGGGGAAGTAAACTCCCAAACACACACTTGTGTCTACAGCTTTGAGATGGAGAAGCTGAATCGTTCTCATGCTGGGACCTACCACTGTGCTGTTGCTTCATGTGGACACGTACTGTTGGGGAACGAGACCAAGCTGGAAATTAAAGGTGAGTGACGAGCTAGAGTGTCAGGAAAATGTGTTTAATCAAATCTGATATCTAATCTGTGCAAATGTCAACCCATAGATGAAAATGATAGAGAAGAGGATGTTTTGGTGTATGTCTTGAGTGCAGCTTTGGCTTTTATGACCATCCTGGCTGTTTTCCTGGCTTACAAAGCATTTACAAAGAAGGAGACAACCAGCTGTATATCCACAGGTATGCTTTACTGATGTGATCTGAATCAGACTGAGTGTGGTTTGACCTAAAACAGTATACATTAATAAATTAACAAATTAATAAAAAAAAAAGTGGGCTACTTTATGGTCCATATAATTGGCATTAATCAGCTTTGACTTGTTGACAGCAGCTGACTTTTAGACTTTACTCCTAAACTAAAGAGCTTTGGCTTGATTTACTCATAGATGGTTAAAATCACGTCTCTTTGGTCAGTTCAGTAAAGTGAGGAGCGGCTGGCTTGACCGCTGCTGCTTGTCTGAGTTTACTATAAAGAGTCAGCACGCTGATTCTAACTCTAAATATGAAACATAACCTCATTCACTTTAAAACTCTTGATAGAATTTGGTATTCCATGGTAAAAATATGTAGATTTTTGCAAATGTTTCTCATCAGTTGATGGTAACTTCATTTACTTTGGAAAATGTTGAATAACTGGCCTACTTTTTCCCATTCTTGGTGCTATCAGCATCTTAGCCTCTGCTAATACATATGAAAGTAAGGATGTTCATTTGGTTTGGCTATAACAAAAAAATCATGAGGATATGGAGGATAGACCATGCTCCCACCTACAATCACAGCTTTGATGTCCTACACCTGTGCTACAATATTTGATCTTTTTAAATGTGATTGATAATGATACTTTTTTCTATTATGTGTTTTAGATATACGCTACTCACAAAAAGTTAGGAATACTGTTATTTACACGAGTGCTCATCCTATATGTTCTGAATTTTGATTAAATAAGTAATAGTTCCCTTTAATATTATTATTAATGAATGAGAAGAAACACCATTTTCATTTGCTGAATATTTTTACCCCAACAATTTAGACAATAACAAAAATAGTCCCAAATAACCAAAATTGACAAAGTCAGTCGTGGATGTTTCCACCATTTTCTGCATTGACAGCTTGACAGGGACATCTCATGTTCCAGACTAACCACATGATGTTGTTCTGAGTCTGTACTGAATTTAGTACATTTGAAAAGCAGGTGCACAAAAGGCACAGTGTTACACACAAAGGGCTGTGGTCACTGTGGTGAGAAACAGGGGTCGCATAGACGTAATATATTTCCATCACTGACTAAAATTTTATATGAAAAACTAAAAGACTTGGAGGCTGTCTGTCATTATAATGGACCGGAAAAAGAGAAATAGTTTAGTGTGGTTTCAAACTCATGCAGACACAAACCTAAATTAAACCCTCTTTATATAACCCTCTATTCAAAACTCTCTATTTAACCTTTGTATAAAAAATAATAAAAAAAAAACTTGGCCATAATCACTCTGTTTGTTACTCAGAGCTGACTGTATCACACTCTCCACACACTGACAGTGAGTTTAGAGGCTGTCAGCGTGAGTGTAATGCAGTCAGTGTGTAAAAGGAAAGAGTAAGGAAGGAAAATTAAAAATGACAAATAGGAATATGGTATGACACAGAAGAGACAATCTTGTCAGTCAAAATATCAGATAGCAAAAAAAGGTTACTGCAAGAGTGTTTATTTCCCTCCAACTTCATGGCTTCAAATTTGCGGCCACTCTGCTCTCCCAAACATGGTGACAGCCGGTAGCACACACAAAGTCCTACTTTAAAGAGGGCTGTCCACCACTTTTGAGCAGGGCCGGCCCAAGCCTCCATGTGGCCCTAAGCAAAATTTGACTTTGGGGCCCTCTATTACCGCCAATATCGATCATTCACATACCTACTATAATTCATTTCATGTTCTACTCTGTCATTACGAATACACTTGTAAAACTAGATGTCAGATCTTTTTATTGTAGGTAGATTGTAATCCACAGTGATTAAGGCCATGGAAGCAGACAACAGATTTGCAAACTTGCAGAAAATTCTTTCAATTAATATTTGGCAAAGACAGCAACTTCCCCCACTGGCCACACGGTAATCAATACATAAAACCTCAAAGAGCAGCCTGGCATGTTTTACCTATGGTTTATAATCTTAAATGGTACAAAATTCAGCTACAAGAGCAGCCTGGGGTTGATTTACGCTTAATATTCAAAGTGATATAGTACTAAGTGGGATACTGAAAGTCATCTGGGCCAACTAAAGTAACAAAATAAATCAATCATTTACTGTAAACACAATCTGCTTTATTATTTTTGTTTTCAATAAACTGCAACAACAAATGTACAAAAACAGACAGTATTAAATAAAATGAATTTAAAAAATCAAACAAATACTTCAGTATGACATGAGGAAATTAACTTAACATTTTTGGACAATATTATTCATCTCAGAATGCTCTGCAGTCCACTGAGTAATTACAAAGGCTGTTTTGTTGTCAACGTACCCGGTAGAGCTGAGGTTGCAGCAGCCACAGAGGGGACAGTGGGCACAGTGGATGAGGCAGAGGATGAAGATGGACCTAAGAGGAAAATCAACAACAACAAAAGCTAGCCATGTTAGATGTCATATTAAATGCTGCTCATTTTCTAAATAAGTAAACAGTAAAATATACAAAATATTGAAAATTATATCTTATATTAGCAGATCTTCATGAGATAATTTGACTAGAGATTAAATATATATGGTGACAGTTTTTCCCTCACCTGATCCAGTTGCCTTGGCTGAGCCTGAGGAGGTGGACTGTCCCTGGGCTGTGTCAGTGCCTCCTCAAAAATACTTTAACAGTGCTCCTGGGGAAGTTTCACATAACTTATGAGCATAACAGGTAGTTGATGTACTAACATAAATTACTATGCTCTGCAACAAACAATTGCAAACAACATATCTCAAACTATAAGTTCACTCAGTCAATTCATTAATGCAAAAACATATTGCTAGCAAATGTCAGCATGCTTGTAGTTGACAACATTAGTTGTTATTAAACATTTGCTATCAAACGTTAAAAACGTTATGATGCCCAGAAGCAACCCAGAATATACATATATATATATATATATATATATATATATCTATAGAGAGAGAGAGAGAGAGAGAGAGAGAGAGACAGAGAGACAGAGAGAGATAGATAGATAGATAGATAGATAGATAGATAGATAGATAGATAGATAGATAGATAGATAGATAGATATCAAGAATCAACTCAGCCACAGTATTACACAAACACAAAAACATTAGCTTGAATAGTAAGCTATCTAATCTACCAGTTAAAAGAGAAATGCTCTAGTTTTGATTTGAACTAACGTTATAGCTAAATTGCTATTAAAGGCTAATAGGCTAGTTAGGGACTTTACTAATTTGAGGAAACTTTTAAAAATCTCCTTGACACCAAACCAGCCAACCAACCAACCAAGACATGCAAACATACCTTTATCTTGTTGCCTTTTTTCCTCTTCCTCTTTTCAGCACCTGAAGCGTATGTCCTTTTTTGCGACATAATGTGTAACCTGCACCTAGCCCCTTGGATGCGCAGTGCGCACTGCAGGGCTGGATGCACACGTGACTAGCGGAGCTCTGACATTTAGAGCAGAGAGGCAGTAGGAAACTACACTATGTTAACATAATATTGTCTTTTTTGTACATGAACGTACATTTGATAATATATGAATCATCATCAGTCACACATGAAAAAAATAATTACTTTTTTCTTTTTTTAAGTTAATTGCTCTTGAGGGCCCCCTAGTGGTCACGGGGCCCTAAGCAGGGGCTTAGTTCGCTCGTGCCTTGGGCCTGCTCTGCTTTTGCGCCTGTTATGAATTGCACGCGCAGTGATAGTAGGTCACCTGCAACACACCCACTAATAGAACGTACAGTTTTATTGATTGCCCATGCAATTAAGAACTTGTCATTTTGGATCTTAGAAGATCAGGCCCTAAGTGTCTTAAATTGTTGACATCATAAACCTCAGGAATTAAAAAAAAAAGAATTTTAAGGGGCATTTTCGTGAAAGAGGCTGAGAGCATTTCTCTGTGATCTGAGATTTTAAAAGAGGTATCATATTCTTCAGCTCCCCAAACCCCTTCTAATGACATTAAAAATTAAAAAAGATTCACAAAGCCATGACCTGTATGGATGGACTTACAGGAGGATGGACAGCGTGAAATAGAACACCTCTGGCCTTCACTGTTATTGGTGTAGAGGCATGAAGAGGCCTGTGATGTCACTCAAACAATTGATCAAGATTAGGGAAATAATTGCTAGCATTAACTACCTATTTTTTTTTTTTAAAATAAATGAATTAACTCCATATTTTTATTTCCAACCAGGCCCTGGAGAAAGAGCCTCAGCTCTATCACGTCCCAACACAGAGGTGAGTGTTCTTCTATTATAATTAAAACATACACAGTGAAACACATGCCCAAATAAAGATCAGTCATCATTGAGAGCACAAATGGACACACACTTCTGTTAATGCACAGGGCTGTGATTGTGTCAGAATGAGGAGTGGTCAAGCACTTTTTCATACTGGAAATCGATTTATTAACCGAGGAAGAAGAAAAAATGCACCTCAGTCCAGTGTCTCCAGCTGTTTTTGGACCCAGTTAAATGCATTACAATACTGTCTCAGATTGCAGTAAAATTGAGCTCCTCATATTTCTGTTTTATATCATAAACAGGTTGACCAGGTCCCAGAGAACCTCCATTATTCTGCTCTGAGTTGGAACCATGTTAATGCATCAGCGAGACCAAGAGACAAAAACAGGAACGAATGTGTGTACTCAGGTGTCAGAAAGTGAAACCACAGACCAGCGTGTAACATGGATGAAGTTTAAGAGACATCATCATGCATTCGTTTTATTCAGGTCCCAGCCATTCTCAGAAATGCCTCTAAACCCCTCTGTTTCAGCCTTGCTTAGAACAGGCTGCTTTGCTTTAAATCCTAATGAACTGTTTTTGCTCCCTTCTCAACAGTGACTGTGGATTAAGCTCGTCCCATCATTAAGGGAACATTTTCAAACAGACTATTTTAACACACACATTTGAAAGCTTGAACTATTAACTGAACTAGAACTAGAAACATTTCATGGTTCAAACAAATTTGGAAAATGGGAAAAAAAGTAATTTAATAAGGTTCACAGCTACAATGCAACCAAATTCTGTTTTGTGCCTAGATTTTTTCTTTACATCTTCATTAATCATCAAAAAGTCAGTCAGCTTAGTGCTGTTGTTGTGTTGTGTGAAAAATGCTCTGGACAGGGGCGTGGCCAAGTGAGTGTGCTTTGACCCCCTCATTGGTCTTCCCAGGTGTCAATAAAACATTCTCGACTCTGATTGGGTCGTTGGCTTGGGATTTAAATCAAAGTCAGTGTGCAGGGTGATTCACAGCTTTCTTTCTGTCATTGTGAGACATTTTCTCACTGTTAGAACTAAAATTTGTCATTTTTCAATGTTTACCTTTTTAATCCTTCAATGAAATAAACTTGACAAATAATTAAATTGTGTTATTTTGTTATTTTAATTCATAAAAGATAAAATGAAGGTTATTACAAATTTGACATGAATAAGAAAAAAATAAAATAAAGGTTTTTTAGTGGTTTGATTAATTGATATTTTTTGAATAAGTAGAAGTTAAGAGGACAAATTTACTCTTATTTTTCTTTTGACACATAAAAATTATCGTAAAATCATTATCATAATCATTGCAATTGTTTATTATATTGTCAACCCGACCATTTTAGAGATTATAAGTTGGAGGGTAAGGGGGGTGCAAAAATAGTTAACTTGACGCACAAGAAAGTTAGTTCTATATTTTTCACTAGTGTTTCCAACAGCCCATCGGAAGTATTTGAGAATGACCAGAAACTTTGCAAACCTTGTCCAGCAGGTGATTGGATGATCGTGCCGTCAATCACATTAATGACAGGCCAATCAGATAATGTAGTAGGCGGGTGCTACTGCTGTGATGTAAATTACAAATACACGACATGATCGAAAAAAACTCTGATCAAAAAATGTTGGACGAGGACTTGAATTGTCATTTCTATAAAGAATTGTGCTCTACATCTGACAAAACTGCTACTGAAGCTATTAGCATCTATGCTAATCACTTCCTGCTGATGACTCCCTCAAAGCTCCACCTCTTCCTGTTCTGAATGACTCTGATTGGGCCATACATCCCTGGGCCATGTACAGTCGTTGTAAACTGGAGCTTGGCAAGATGCTGCTGTTCAAGGTCAGCATTACGGCCTCACCTTCATCATAAACCTGATGTTTCTGCTCCAGATGTTTCAAAAACATCAACTGAGGATCTGCACTACTTAAAGTGAACACTGTTAAACACTTACAGCCAAAACATTAAAACTTTTCAGTAGAATTCAGTGTTTGATTCTTTATTTCTCTCTGACTTATGTTGTGCTCAATGCCACTCAGTGAGTAAGGTTCCACTCGTGCTGAACGTTACGTCATGCACATACTAAAACAAAAAGTGAACAAAACTAAATTCAGGAGAAAGAAATCTATTATGCAATTAGTACCATAAAGTACCATAAGAGGTATAAAAAAGGTCAGTGTCATTGAAGCAACACCATAAACAGCAGATTCTGTTCTTCTAAGTCTGTCTTCTCCTCTTCACTTTCTTTTACCACAGCAGGTATAAAAGTGTCTCTGTTAGAATTTTAGATGTGTGATTGTGTTCATCAGTACTGAAGAACAAAGACCCTTCCTACTTTCATCTTAATATCAGCAGTACAATCAGTTTCATTTGTAATCTAAAGCAGACATACGGAAAAACAGGTCATCAAGTTCAGGTTTAAAGCCCTCCCCTTCTTTTTACAACAGCAGTCTTCTTGAATTTTGAGAAACCACAGTTCCTCTATGTGGACCAGACAAGAGTGTGATCACAAATACTGTGAGCACTTCTGATTGGCCAATCAAATAAGCTTTTACCATATAAAGAAGATACCAGATCAAGTCCTCTTCAGTCACCATGCAGCGTGTCTTCAACAAAATGACTCGACTGAAGTTTGCTCTGTATGTGACATGTCTGCTCATTGGAGGAATGGGTGAGTTGTGTCTCTTAGAAGTGCTTCTTTGACTGTTTCGCCATAAAATCTAACAAAATGCTGTCAGACTTTTAACAAAGTATAAAATATTTTTTCCTTCATCCTGACTTTCCCCTATCCAGGTGCAGTGACCCTGGAGCCGTCCTCATTTCTACGTATTCAATCAGTTAGTGTCGGTGAAAATGTGACTTTGGAGTGTTTCTATCAGGAGAGCAGGGCAGTGATATTTTATTGGTTTAAAGAAAGTTTGGGACAAAAACCAGAGCGGGTGTCTGTGTTCAAGAAGTATAAAGATGAAGTCTCAATGACTGGTGAATTTGGAAACAATCCACGATTCAAACTGGACATCAGCCCGGGAAAATATCACCTGATCATCACAGATGTCCAAATATCAGACTCAGCGACTTACCACTGCATTAATCGCACCTCTCTTGAGTTTGACTTCATAGGAGGCGCCATCGTCCATGTAACAGCTTCAGTATTTAATGTTCCAACCATCATCCATCAGTCTGAATCTGAAGTGGTCCAGCATGGAGCCTCTGTGACTCTGAACTGTCACCCTCACTGGGAGCTGTGATGGAGACCTCAGAGTTTACTGGGTGAAGAACCCTCAAGAAGCTCATCCAGGACTTCTCTCCACCCATGGAGGCATGAATAAAGAGTGTGAGAGGGGAAACTCCCAAACACACTCTTGTGTCTACAGCTTGGAGATGGAGAATCTGAATCGTTCTCATGCTGGGACCTACCACTGTGCTGTTGCTTCATGTGGACACGTACTGTTCGGTAAGGGGACCAAGCTGGAAATTAAAGGTGAGTGACTTGAACTAGAGTGTCAGGAAAATATATATTTAATCAGATCTGATATCTAATCTGTCCAAATGTTAATCCATAGAAGAAGAGGATAAAGAAGAGGACCTTTTGGTGTATGTCTTGAGTGCAGCTTTGGCTTTGATGACCATCCTGGCTGTTTTCCTGGCTTACAAAGCATTTACAAAGAAGGAGACAACCAGCAGTATATCCACAGGTATGCTTAACTGATGTGATCTGAATCAGACTGAGTGTGGTTTGACCTAAAACAGTATACATTAATAAATTAACAAATCAAAAAGACAGTGGGGTAGTTTATGGTCCATATAATTTGTCATTAATCAGCTTTGACTTGTTGACAGCAGCTGACTTTTAGAGTTTACTCCTAAACTAAAGAGCTTTGGCTTGATTTACTCGTAGGTGGTTAAAATCACGTCTCTTTGGTCAGTTCAGTAAAGTGAGGAGCGGCTGGCTTGACCGCTGCTGCTTGTCTGAGTTTACCATAAAGAGTCAGCACGCTGATTCTAACTCTAAATATGAAACATAACCTCATTCACTTTAAAATTATTGATAGAATTTGGTATTCCATGGTAAAACTATGTAGATTTTTTTGCAAACGATTCTCAGCTGTGTTATAGATATAAATCAGTTGATGGTAACTTAATTTATACATTTTTGGAAAATGTTGGATCAGTGGCCCACTTTTTCCCATTCTTGGTGCTACTAGCATCATAGCCTCTGCTAATACATATGAAAGTAAGGATGTTCATTTTGTATATTGATAGCAAAAAAATCGTGAGGGTATGGAGGATAGACCATGCTCCCATTTACGATCTCTGGACGGGTGAAATGGGAACAGTTGCTGAATTATTTCAATGGTAAAAAAAATCAGCTTAGATATCCTGAACCTATGATACAAATTCGATCATATTTTACTTTTTTTTTTTTTTTTTTTTTAACTTTTTTCTCTTATTTGTTATAAATATATGTGTTTCCCTGTTTGATTTGTGAGCTGCACTCTGAGCTTTTTTGGGGGGGTTATTTGTCTTATTTCTTAGATTCATCCTTTCTTTTTGTGTCTGTTAAAACTAGTTTTAATGTTGATTTTTGTTTTTCATTTAAAAAAGACATGAGGTTGAAACCTGACAAAGAGTATGTACACAGACCTGGTTGGATGTCAGATCCAAAAAATTTACAAAACCCAAAACCTGCAGTGAAGTTGGCACGTTGTGTAAATTGTAAATAAAAACAGAATACAATGATTTGCAAATCCCTTTCAACCTATATTCAATTGAATACACAGCAAAGAATTTAAGAATAAATAAGAATTTAAAGGCAGTAACACATTGCAAAAAAGTTGTCACAGGGTCATTTTTCCCACTGTGTTACATCGCTTTTCCTTTTAACAACACTCAGTAAACGTTTGGGAACTGAGGAGACCAATTTTTGAAGCTTTTCAGGTGGAATTCTTTCCCATTCTTGGCCAGTCTACTACCCGCACTCTTTTACTACGAAGCCACGCTGTTGTAACACGTGCAGAATGTGGCTTGGCATTGTCTTGCTGAAATAAGCAGGGGCGTCCATGAAAAAGACGGTGCTTGGATGGCAACATATGTTGCTCCAAAACCTGTATGTACCTTTCAGCATTAATGGTGCCTTCACAGATGTGTAAGTTACCCATGCCTTGGGCACCCCCATACCATCACAGATGCTGGCTTTTGAACTTTGCGCCTATAACAGTCCGGATGGTTCTTTTCCTCTTTGGTCCGGAGGACACGACGACCACAGTTTCCAAAAACAAAGTGGTGACCCTCGCCCCTTCCTTGTTTGTGAATGACTGAGCATTTCAGGGAAGCTGCTTTTATACCCAATCATGGCACCCACCTGTTCCCAATTAGCCTGTTCACCTGTGGGATGTTCCAAATAAGTGTTTGATGAGCATTCCTCAACTTTCTCAGTCTTTTTTGACACTTGTGCCAGCTTTTTTGGAACATGTTGCAGGCATCAAATTGCAAATGAGCTAATATTTGCAAATAACAAAGTTCACCAGTTCGAATGTTAAGTATTTTGTCTTTGCTGTGTATTCAATTGAATAGGGGTTGAAAGGGATTTGCAAATCATTGTATTCTGTTTTAATTTACGATTTACACAATGTGCCAACTTCACTGGTTTTGGGTTTTGTACAAAATATCTGCACACAGCAGCCCCCTGTAAGAATATTTTTTAAACAGTAACATTTCATGCTGTATGGCTCTCAAGTTACAGGAAGAGCCATATGAATCAAAAATCACAGTTACTAAATTTTCTTGAAGACTTAAAGAGAACTCCTTTTGGTGTGCTGATCTTTTGTACTTTTTCATGTTAAGATCTAGTAAAACTGTGACTTGATATGGAAGCATCTATTATTGTAAGTGAAGTCACGTCCTGTAATCAATCAATCATCAAACTTTATTTATATAGCACTTTTCATGCAAAAAAAAATGTAGCATAAAGTGCTTTACATGCAGACAGATGATAGAAATGAAGGATTTATGACCCAAACCCACTCCACCCAGCCCTCGAACCCACCCACACTGCAGTCCATACACAGTGTTGATAAAAAGCATCTGACATAAAAGACAGTAAAAAAGCACACAGCTGTACCCAGTATGTACTGAGGAAACGCCATCTTAAAGAAGTTTAAAAATGAGAAAACACTGGAGATTAGGTTAAAGTGTAAAATTAAATATATCATAAAATAAAATCAGAAAAACTAATTTAAAAAAAATTATAAAAATAAATCAGAAATTAAAATGAAGTTTCAAATAAAAACATCAATCTGTAATGATCTCACCCATTGCTCCACTTCATCCTGCTGTCAGGATGTATTTTCTTTTTTTTGTGCAGTGCTGCTTCAGGCAGCTCACGGTCGTTGTCGATTGGAGCTCGGCAAGATGGATCTACCTGATCAGCAGACATTGAATCAGGCAGTTCCATAGTTCCATAGTTTATGCATACTAATTCGTAAAGCTCTTTTCGTATGTTTCTTTTAATGATCATGTCAAATAAAGATATTCAAAGCTTTTATTTTGTTTTTAATTGAAAAGAAAAAAACTATCAGTTGTCTTTTGCTTCGGTAAAATCTCATATTTTAAGTAAAGAAGGTTGTTTTTAACATTTTCAGATTCTATTGCTTTGATATATCCATCATGTCTGTCCAGATAGCATGTTAAACTATTTGGATCTTTAGTAAAGCGAGTTATAGAGTAAGACAAGTGTGTCATCTGCAAAACTGTTTAATGTTTTACTGAGTTATTAGATTAGATATTTAAAGAGAAGTTATAGTCCCAAGGCTGCCGGTTGATGATCTCTGCCTTAAAACATTGCTCTCAGGAACAAGGGGTAAACATGAAGCTCTTGGTCTATGGTCTTTGACCTCTGATCTCCTTTTGAATCAAATCGTGTGGACATATGGACATGGACCTATGTGCAAGTACAAAAATTTAGATTTCCCAAGCAAAAGCAGATCCACAAGACTCCTTGACGTTGAACTTTGACCCCAAAAGGTCCCATGTCCTGATGTGTTTGATTGTTTATATGGTGTCTTTGGTGGCTATTAAACAAGATTTATATTGAAGTCAAATGAAAAATGAATTAAAAAATCAATCTAGACACAGCTCTTTTTCCCTCCTTTTTGGAAAAGTTTGGACCTTAAGGGGGTAGGACTCCAGGATTCTATGATAATGGTCTATGCTGAATATGCAGAATACATAGCCTTGCAGAGCAGACAGATCCTGATTCTGAAATCCTGCACGTCCGTCTTGCCAGCCTCCGTTGTCCAACGAATTCACTCGGCTGAATTTTTAATGGCCCAATCAGTGAAGAGAGGCGGGAGCTGTAAAATACGGATGTGACGACAACTGGAAGTTGAGAACAGACATGCCGATTAGCCTATTGTCATCATTGCTACTTAGTGAAACTTGGCGCAATCTGCCCTCCTCATAAGTTTACATGTAGGGATTGTCTTTGACGAGGTTCATGTCACATATAAGTGTTAAATGAATCATCTGTGTGGTACAATTTAGAGTAAAATGATAGTATTAGGCCGATAGCTGTTAGCTGCTAAATTAGCGGCTAACGGCTAATGGTCATTAACTGTTGTTAGCTGTTCGCGGCTAAGTTAGCGGCTAACAGCTAACAGTCACTAACTGTTGTTAGCTGTTATGCTATTTTTTGTCAATTCTTTATCCAGCCATTTCAAGTAACAAACAGGCACATTTTGCATCATGCATTCTTCAAAAATCACTGAGCAGCATCAGCACCTAATACAAACAAAATAATAACATAAAATGTAAATACAAAAGAAAAAAATCATGACAAATTAAATGAAAACATTGCTACTTTATATGAGGCAACCCTGCTCAATGTGGATTGGTCTGTGATGAATGTGACTAGCAAAATGATTGTCCAATCACAAGCTTGTGTTTTTTTTAAACATTCTGCCCCTGAAAACTAATTTCAAGGGCTCCTATCCAGATGGACTAGTGAAATATTTCTGTGCCAGATATATGGAGCTGTCCATCTGGCTTGTCAGGTTACAAAATACATGCAGTTCATCAGAACACATGTTGTACTGGGAGGAGGAGATTCAAATGTGTGCATTTTGCACCCGCAACGTGATTTATCAAACCAGCAAGTGATTGCATGCAGTGTTTTTACATCTGAATTTAGTACATTTGAAAAGCAGGTGCACAAAAGGCACAGTGTCACACACAAAGGGCTGTGCTCAATGTGGTGAGAAACAGAGGTTGCATAAACAAAATATTTTCCGTCACTGACTAAAATTTTTAATGAAAAACAGAAAGACTTGAAGGCTGTCTGTTATTATAATGGACCGGAAAAAAGAGAAACAGTTCAGTGTGGTTTCAAACTCATGCAGACGCACACCTAAAGTAAACCCTCTTTATATAACCCTCTATTCAAAATTATCTATTTAACCTTTGTAAAAAAAAAACAAAATCATAACCATAATCACTCTGTTTGTCATTCAGAGCTGACTGCATCACACTCTCCACACACTGACAGTGAGTTTAGAGGCTGTCAGCGTGTGGAGAATGTGATGCAGTCACAAATTTGCAGCCACTCTGCTCTCCCAAACATGGTGAAAGCCAGTAGCACACACAAAGTCCTACTTTAAAGAGGGCTGTCCACCACCTCTGCGCCTGTTATGAATTGTGCACGCAGTGATGGTAGATCACCCGCAACACGCCCACTAATAGAAGGTACAATTTTATTGATTGCACATGCAATTGAGCACTTGTTATTTTGGATCTTAGTAGATCAGGCCCTAAGTGTCTAAAATTGTTGACAACATAAACCTCAGGAAGTAAAAAAAAGAGCATTTTAAGGGGCATTTTTGTGAAAGAGGCTGAGGGCATTTTCTCTGTGCATTTCTCGGCTTCCCAAACCCCTTCTAATGACATTAAAAATTAAAAAAGATTCACAAAGCCATTCATATGGATGGACTTACAGGAGGATGGACAGTGTGAAACAGAATACCTCTGGCCTTCACTGTCATTGGTGTAGAGGCATGAAGAGGCCTGTGATGTTATGCAACCAAATGATGATTAGTGAAATGATTGCTCGCGTTAACTACCTGTTTTATTTCTATATAAATGTTTTAATTCCATGTTTTTATTTCCAACCAGGCCCTGGAGAAAGAGCATCAGCTCTATCACGTCCCAACACAGAGGTGAGTTTTCTTCTATTATAATTAAAACATACACAGTGAAAGACATGCCCAAATAATAAATCATCATTCAGAGGACAAATGGACACACACTTCTGTTTATGCACAGGGCTGTGATTGTGTCAGAATGAGAAGTGGTCAAGCACTTTTTCATACTGGAAATCGATTCATTTACCGAGGAAGAAGAAAAAATGCACCTCAGTCCAGTGTCTCCAGCTGTTTTTGGACCCAGTTAAATGCATCACAATACTGTCTCAGATTGCAGTAAAATTGAGCTCCATATATTTCTGTTTTATATCATAACCAGGTTGACCAGGTCCCAGAGAACCTCCATTATTCTGCTTTGAGTTGGAACCATGTCAATGCATCAGCGAGACCAAGAGACAAAAACAGGAACAAGTGTGTGTACTCAGGCGTCAGAAAGTGAAACCACAGACCAGCGTGGAACATGGATGAAGTTTAAGAAACATCATCATGCATTCGTTTTATTCAGGTCCCAGTCATTCTCAGAATTTTTGAAGTTTCTTGACTAAAAACCACATTAACATTAAATCCTGATGTGCCTCTAAACCCCTCTGTTTCAGCCTTGCTTAGAACAGGCTGTTTTTCTTTAAATCCTAATGAACTGTTTTTGCTCCCTTCTCAAGAGTGACTGTGGGTTAAGCTTGTCCCATCATTAAGGGAACATTTTCAAACAGACTATTTTAACACACACATCTGAAAGTTTGAGCAACTGAACTAGAAACATTTTATGGTTTAAGCAATTTCAAAAAATGTAGTTCAGAAAGGTACACAGCTACAATGCAACCATATTCTGTTTTGTGCCTAGATTTTTGCTTTACATCTTCATAAATCAAAATCAGCCAGCTTAGTGCTGTTGTTCTTAAGTGGTGGTGTGAAAAATGCTCTGGACAGGGGCGTGGCCAAGTGAGTGTGCTTTGACCCTCTCATTGGTCTTCCCAGGTGTCAATAAAACATTCTCGACTCTGATTGGCTCGTTGGCCTGGGATTTAAATCAAAGTCAGTGTGCAGGGTGGTTCACAGCTTTCTTTCTGTCATTGTGAGACATTTTCTCACTGTAAGAACTGAAATTTGTCATTTTGTATGTTAACCTTTTTAATTCTTCAATAAAATAAACTTGACAAATAATTAAATGGTGTCATTTTGTTATTTTAATTTATTAAAGATAAAATAAAGGTTATACAAATTTGAGATTAATAAGAAAAAAATAAAATAAAGGTTTTAAGTGGTTTGATTAATTGATAAACACTATTTTTTGAATAAGAAGTTAAGATGAAATATTTACTGTTGTGTTTCCTTTCACGCATAAAAGTTAGCATGAAATTAATCATTGCAATTGTTCATTATGTTGTCAACCCCACCATTTTAGAGATTTGAGGTTGGAGGGTAAGGGGGATGCTAAAAAGTTAACCTGACGCAAGATAGTTCAATATTTTTCACTAGTGTTTCTAACAGCCCATTGAAAGTATTTGAGAATGACCAGAAACTTTGCAAAGCTTGTCCAGCAGGTGATTGGATGATCGTGCCATCAATCACATTAATGACAGGCCAATCAGATAATGTAGTAGGCGGGTGCTACTGCTGTGATGTAAATTACAAATACACGACATGATCGAAAAAAAAACTCTCACCAAAACATGTTGGACGAGGACTTGAAATGCCATTTCTATAAAGAATTTCTCCCAGTTTTGTTTGGTTTTCATTAATAGAGAAATGTGGTCTACATCTGACAAAACTTCTACTGAAGCTATTAGCATCAATGCTAATCACTTTTTGCTGATGACTCCCTCAAAGCTCCACCTCTTCCTGTTCTGAATGACTCTGATTGGGCCATACATCTCTGGGCCATGTACAATCAGAGTAAATTGGAGCTTGGAAGATGTTCTTGCTGCTGTTCAAGGTTAGCATTACAGCCTCATCTTCATCATGAACCTGATGTTGCTGCTCCAAATGTTTCAAAAACATCAACTGAGGATCTACACTACTTAAAGTGAACACTGTTAAACACTTACAACCAAAACATTAAAACTTTTCAGTAGAATTCAGTGTTTGATTCTTTATTTCTCTCTGACTTCTGTTGTCAATCTGTGCTCAATGCCACTCAGTGAGTAAAGTTCCACTCGTGCTGACCGTTACGTCATGTACATACTTAAACAAAAAGTTAAAACTAAATTCGGGAGAAAGAAATCTATTATGCAATTAGTACCATAAAAATCAGGGGTATAAAAATGGTCAGTGTCACTGAAGCAACACCATAAACAGCAGATTCTGTTCTTCTAAGTCTGTCTTCTCCTCTTCACTTTCTTTTACCACAGCAGGTATAAAAGTGTCTCTGTTAGAATTTTAGATGTGTGATTGTGTTCATCAGTACTGAAGAACAAAGACCCTTCCTCTATACAACTGACAATGGTTGTCTCATATTAGTGTCATGAACTTTCATCTTAATATCTGCAGTACAATCAGTTTCATTTGTAATCTAAAGCAGACATACGGAAAAACAGTTCATCAAGTTCAGGTTTAAAGCCCTCCCCTTCTTTTTACAACAGCATTCTTCTTGAATTTTGAGAAACCACAGTTCCTCTATGTAGATCAGACACATGTGTGATCACAAATACTGTGAGCACTTCTGATTGGCCAATCAAATAAGCTTTTACCATATAAAGAAGATACCAGATAAAGTCCTCTTCAGTCACCATGCAGCATGTCTTCAACAAAATGACTCTACTGAAGTTTGCTCTGTATGTGACATGTCTGCTCATTGGAGTAATTGAGTTATGTCTCTAAGAAGTGCTTCTTTGACTGTTTTGTCATTAAATCTAACAAAATGCTGTCAGACTTTTAACAAAGTAAAAAATAATTTTCCTTCATCCTGACTTTCCCCTATCCAGGTGCAGTGACCCTGGAGCCGTCCTCATTTCTACGTATTCAATCAGTTAGTGTCGGTGAAGATGTGACTTTGGAGTGTTTCTATCAGGAGAGCAGGTCAGTGATATTTTATTGGTTTAAGGAAAGTTTGGGACAAAAACCAGAGCGGGTGTCTGTGTTCAAGAAGTATAAAGATGAAGTCTCAATGACTGGTGAATTTGGAAACAATCCACGATTCAAAGTGGACATCAGCCTGGGAAAATATCACCTGATCATCACAGATGTCCAAATATCAGACTCAGCTACTTACCACTGCATTAATCGCACCTCTCTTGAGTTTGACTTCATCGGAGGCGTCATAGTCAAAGTAATAAGTTCAGTATTTAACGTTCCAACCATCATCCATCAGTCTGAATCTGAAGTGGTCCAGCATGGAGCCTCTGTGACTCTGAACTGTACGGTCCTCATTGGGAGCTGTGATGGAGACCTCAGAGTTTACTGGGTGAAGAACCCTCAAGAAGCTCATCCAGGACTTATCTCCACCCATGGAGGCATGAATAAAGAGTTTGAGGGAGAAGTAAACTCCCAAACACACTCTTGTGTCTACAGCTTGGAGATGGAGAAGCTGAGTCGTTCTCATGCTGGGACCTACCACTGTGCTGTTGCTTCATGTGGACACGTACTGTTCGGGTAAGGGACCAAGCTGGAAATTAAAGGTAAGTGACTTGAACTAGAGTGTCAGGAAAATGTGTTTAATCAAATCTGATATCTAATCTGTCCAAATTTCAATTTTTAGACGAAGATGATAGAGAACAGGATGTTTTGGTGAATGTCTTGAGTGCAGCTTTGGCTTTTATGACCATCCTGGCTGTTTTCCTGGCTTACAAAGCATTTACAAAGAAGGAGACAACCAGCTGTATATCCACAGGTATGCTTTAATGACATGGACTGAATATGACTCTGTGGTTTAATGTAAAACAGCTTGCACTGATCGACAAATCAACAAATAAATAAATGAATGGGGTAGTTAAGGTTCCATAAAATCAGCTTTAATCAGCTTTGACTTGTTGACAGCAGCTGAATTTCAGACTTCCTTTACTTTCCACCCAAACTGAAGAGCCTCAGCAGGATTTACATGCACTTTACATTCAAGATTTTACATACTGGTTCTAACTCAAAGAGACAACATGTCTAATATCACACTGTAGTGTGGTCCTCAGTGAAATCCTCCTTGAACATATTCATGATATTTAGCTGGTTCTCCTGTTTATGCATGTTGAAAGGTGGTGTGTCTGTGTGTGAGTGTGTTTAGTGGGATGGGACTGTTTAATATTTTTCATTAGAAAAAAACATATTAGGTACTTTAGCAATCAAACAAGCTTGGTCTGATGACTTAAATCTCAAAGGACACCTTGAGTGACTGTTTGAGGAGTTAACTTAGCTGTTCTGTAAACTTGAAACATAACCTCATTCAATTTAAAAGTCTATATAGATCAGGGGTATTCAATTAAAAGCCATCGAGGTCCAGTAAATAAAAATTCCGCAAACAAAAGGTCTGAACAGAAATCCTGTTTGTGTCTTAAAGCCTTCCGCTATGTCTTCATTTTGTGGTTCGAACAATATTTATTGTCAATTTTTAATGCAGGATATGTTTTGAGTGCACTGCTAGCTCCCTTGCTATAAATTAAAATAGTCCTAGGGAAATTAATTTAAGGCCTCTATTTCAGATTAAAAAAGAAAAATCTAAAATAAAATAATAAAAAAAGTGCAAACACAGTAAAGTAGTAGCCTTTTTTCTTAAATGAAAGAGGTTTCAGCAAAGAATGAAGGTTTACAAATCAAGTCAAAAAGTCAACATCTTCCTAAAACAGTAGATAAAAATATGCTCTTTTTAGGAAAAACTTAAATAACAGAGGTCACAGCCTGAAAACGAGGACTTACACTTACGGTAAAAAAGCCATTATCTTCATAATACAAGAAATCAACTCTTAAAAGTACTATCATCTGTCATCTGTAAATGCTTGTGATCAGACCGCAGTAGCTGTTCTAGAGTTCACTGGAGTAGCAGCGTCCGCTGTATATCCACGACTGCCATAAAAAATACTCAAGTAAAAACAATTCTTGTGAATTTACAGAATCATCACTTGGTCCTGATCTGGACTGAGGTCCACCATTTGGGGATGTCTGATACTGAATTTATTATTCATCGGTAAAACTACAGTTTTTTGCAGATGTGTCCCCCCTATGTAATAGATGTTAATCAGCTGATGGTAACTTAACTCGTACATGCTGGTCATGAAGTCAATCTGTTTTAATTCTGGGAAAATATCTTTTATCTGTTTCTTTGTGGCATTTGGAAAACGTTGGAGACCTGACCAACTTGTTCCCATTCTTGGTGTTATTGGTCTCTTAACCTCTGCTAATAAACATCAAAGGAAGGCTGTTTCATTTGGTATGGTGATTTGGTAGAAATTGAACGTGAGGGTATGAAGGATAGACCATGTTCAAACCTGTGATCTTTGGATGGGTGTAATGGCCAATACTCTGAACCTGAAGAGACTTGAAAGTTTCCAAAAGGGAAAGAGAAAGTGTGTTTCATAAGTCTTGGGAACCTTTGCTGAACTATTTCAATGATTAAAATATGAGTTTTGATTTCTTTTTTTTTATATTTTCATTTTTTCAAACCAGGCCCTGGAGAAAGAGCTTCAGCTGTAACAGATCCCAACACAGAGGTGAATTTTCTTTATGCTGTTATAATTAAAGAATACACAGTGAAACACATAACCAAATAATTACCAATTATTATTCAGATGGCAAATGGACATACACTTCTGTTAATGTTCAGACTGTGCTTGTGTCAGAATGAGGAGTGGTCAAAAACAACCTTTCATTTACAGAGGAAGCAGAAACTATGCACCTCTGTCTCCATAAAAGCCATGTCCCATTTCATTTTAATGTAGTTCAATATAATCACAGACTGCACTAACTATGAGCTCCTTATGATTCTGTTTTGTATCATAACCAGGATGACCGGGTCCCAGAGAACCTCCATTATTCTGCTTTGAAGTTGAACCATGACGATCCATCAGTGAGACAAAGAGACAACACCTGGAGTGAATGTGTGTACTCAGGTGTCAGACAGTGAAACTACAGACTAACATGTAACATGGATGTAGTTTAAGAGACATCATCACACATTAGTTATGTAAAGGTCCCTTATTTTAACTAATTTTACATGATTTTGCAGGTCCCAGTCATCCTCAGAAATTCTGAAGTTTCTTGTAAAAAATAAAAAAACTTTTACATTAAATCCTGAAGTGCTTCTGAACCCCTCTGTTTCAGCCTTCTGTAGAACAGGCTGTATTGATTTATATCCTAATGAACTGTTTCTAACCACTCTCTTCTCAAGAGTGGCTGTGGCTTAAGATTTTTCTCATTGTGCTCCAATGTTTACTGTGGCTGCTGTGTATGCCAAGACATGTTCCTCCAACTATCTGTTAATGACATCATAAAGGGAACATTTTCAAACAGACAATTCGAGCACTCATTTCTGAAAGCTTGAGCTAAGAACTGAATGAGAAACTATTTATATATGTTTATTTGTATATATATATATATATATACATACATATATATATCTATATCTATTTTTATATATATATATGTATATATATATATATATATATATATATCTATATCTATATATATATATATATATACATATATATATATATTCTTACAAAATTCGGGACCCTGAAAATAAATCAAATGAACCCAATTTATGAAGCTATCTTTCATTTAGCATTCAAGCAATTTTGAAAATGAAAAAAAGTAATTTAATAGTGAAATTAACTTCGATGCAACCGATTTTGCAAATTCGAAAATTTGGCAGTTTTGTGCACAGGTATTCCCTTTTACATCTTTGTGAATGAAAATGAGTATGCAAGCTGTGGTTCAAAAAGTGGGACATAAAATACTCTGGGCAGAGCTGTGGCTAAATGAGCATACATTGACCTTATTGGTCTCCCGAGGTGCTATTTAAACATTCTCGACTCTGATTGGCTAGTTGGCTTGCCAAATTTGGGATTTAAATCGAAGTCAGTGTGTAGTGTGGTTCACAGCTTTCTTTGTCTTACATTGTAACAAATTGGCCTTTTGGATGTTTACTCTTTTAATTTATCAATTAATAAACCTGGCAAATAATAAATGCTACTACGGTCTTGTTTTACTTTTTAACAGATAAAAGTAAGATTATTATAAAACCGGAGATGAATAAAAAAAAATAAAAATAAATAGATACATTTTCAGTGGTTTGACTTCTTAATATAAAATATTATATGAATAAATAAAAGTAAAGAGGTCATTTTAAGCAAAAGTAAAAAGGACAAATTCATTATGTTACATTTTGCTTTCACAGATAAATCTTAAAATAATTAATTGTATTGTCAACCCCACCATTTATTGACTTCAGGTTGGATCATGGGAGCATGCATTTTGCAAGATGGCTGCCATGCCCATCAAATGCTCATCAACAAATAATCCAATGGTGATGCAAGAATTAAATTTGGCACAAATGCTCTGTAAGGGCAAATCTTTTTCTAAAACATGATGTTAGACACTTGAAAATTCCAGATGGAGGCCATTTCTCAAAAAAATGTTCCTATTTCTATCCAACGTTCCCTGTTTAAATAGTTCAAATTGTGATGTAAGCTTGGTCTATGTCACAAATACTCTCTGAGTGATGAAGAGGACTTTTAAAGGTGGGGTGATTTTAAGCCACAGGTCCGGTCTGAGTGGAGGGGTGGGGATTTTATTTGCTCAGAGTTTTTTACCTTTTTCTTTTACTGTTGAAGAAGTTATTCCAGGTGTTTTATTGAAGGTCAAAGCTGTTTTTGAGAATATTAAAATGGTGTTTTAAAAGGTCTACACTCCCACTAATGCAGTGCACAGGGTAGCATTTTTCAACAGTTTAAGTGACTGTGTCAAAAATTTGAGGATAATGGCTTTCTGTTTTGCGGGGGTGATTTTAATTGCACTGAAAATTGAACCTTGGACAAAAACCATCAGGAGCCACAACCTCCTTCGTCCCACACACTCAGACAGCTGATGGAGAAGCAGGAGCTGAGTGTGTGGAGGGTTTTTAACAGTCAGCACAGACAGTACACCTGGAGCCACAGCAGGGAGGGCGATTTATCTCTGGTCAGACTGGACCACTTTTATTGTTTTAAACAACATTTAAATATTGTTAAGAGGTGTTTTATCCAGCCTGTAAGTTTTAGTGATCATTTTTAGTCTCCTGTTGTGTTTTCATCAAAAACACTCCTTTAAAGAGCGCCTTTTGGCCTTTTAACATGGCCTTGTTACATACCCAGGCTTTAGAACTGCTTTTAAGTGTTTTTGGGAGTCCAACAGAGAGCAGGGCTGCCTTCACTAACATACAATAGGGGTGGGACTTTGGTAAAATGCAAATGAAACAGCTCTGCCAGCAGTTCACTCGCAGTATCACGACAGACTTAGACTTTAACCCCCTATTTTAACCAAAAAGTGACTGTTGACGAACCTTTTCCTGCCATCTTCCTGGCACCGGATCATAGACTGTTCTGGTCCTTTGCTGGATCACACTCAACCCGCCCCACTGGAGGGAACCTCAGGGAAACATTCAATGAAACCCTGGTAAAAACTTTGAACAAAACAAAGCTGGAAAAAAGACCTGACATCCTTGGAGGAAGGATCTGCCGCTGGCTCCCAGACCTGAGTGGAGGTCCTTCCAAAAGCCTCCACTCTCCAAAGACACGCAGACATCCACTGGAGAGGCCTTCATGGTGTTTTAGCAATGAACAGTGAACTGGCCACAGGTTGGCCCGGGCCAGCAGAGGTATGTATATGGGACACACCTGACTGCTAACCACTCCGCCAAACCAGCACCCCAAGTGCTAACTTTTAAACTTTGTTTTAGGGCAAACCAAGATGGCGGTGTATTTTAGCTGGAGGAGGAAGGTGGAGGGTGGTTTTATTGTTGAACCTGTCACTGTCTGTGTGAACATGATGAAGTCTAGACTTCTCATTGATTTTAACTTCTAAAGATGACCTCATTTTCACAACTAATTAGTCTGTGGTAAACAAAATCAAGGCTGTTTGGGAGACTGAACTACAAGCCAACTTTTCTGAGAAGTCCTGGGAAAGGGCTCTTGGGGCTGTTGACTTGTTTTCAAGCTGTGCTCGGCTGTCTCTTATTCAATTTAAAGTGCTCCACAAACTTCATTACATCAAACACAAACTGGCCAGAATTTTTCCAGATACAATAACTAGAGAATAAGAAGCCAGTAGCAGGTGCTCCCAGGCTCCATGCATATCTATTTTTGACAGGTCACCTGATAATCTTACCACCTCGACCATCCAGGACAATATTATTGCCTTCACCTCTGTGATTGCTCATAGGAGGATCCTCTTGTTATGGAAATCTTCACAACCCCCCTCCTTCAAAGCATGGCTACATGATATCCTGTTTCTTTCTTCATCAGATGAGATAGTATAACATCACACCACTGTCTGCTGATACCAATCCTTTCCTGTTGTGCCTGCTCAGAGATTGGCTGTTAATGGAGTTTAAGGTTAGCATCACGGCCTCCTCGTGATAAACCTTTGTGCTTGAAATGTTGAAACATTAGCTGAGGATCTACCCTACTCATGGTGAATAGGGTTGTCACTTTATATTCGATATTCAAATAACCAATCTTATATGGGGATTAGTATCCTTAACCGAATAGTAAACAAATATTCAAATGGCGTCTGGTGCAGTGGACCATTCTGTCCAACAGAGGGCGCTGTGAGCGCAGCTTGACCCTCAGTCACATCCGCTGCTCTCTTGACCTCAGTAAACAAAGTGTTTCCACTCTGAGCGGACATTAACAGCTCCGAATCATCCGAGGAGAGTTGTGTGGAAGTAGTTTTGGTTCTACACCGTTGATGGCAAACTTAAAATGAAAGGCTTGACTGTGTGTTATGTGAAATACAGTTTAGTCACTTGTCCTCCTCTTATTTGTGGGGTCAGCCGTCGGCTTTTCATCACAGCAATACAGGCGAGTGCAGCGGCGCTTCGTCAAGAGCTTAACCCCCTGTGACTGTTTTTTTCGGCAGGGTCTTTACCGAAAAGGGTAAGAGAGTCTCTGTCCCTTATTACAGGAGGGGGGTGGGGATAACTGATTATCTTCGATTATTTGGGTACAAGTCTGAAAACCATTCAACTTTGATTTTTTTGGAAAAATGACAGCCTTAATGGTGAACAGGATCAAAAATAAAGAGAAAAAATGGAAACTTTTCAGTTGAATTAAAGTGCTTTTACAGCCTTCTGATTGCTGTTGTCAATTGGTGCTTGTTGTCCGTCAGTGAGGGTTCCACCTACCACCACGTGCTGACCATGACATGATGGGCATACTCTGGACAGAAGCAAGAAGCACAAAAAAAAAATAATGTAACGAGAGTAACCTATCAGGACATTAATGCCATACAAACAGGGGAATGCAAAAAGGTCACGCTCTGCTGCCACAGCAGGTATAAAGTGTTACTGTCAGAATCTGATGTTTTTTGTGTTCAACAGTACTGAGACCCTTCCCCTATACAACAGACAACAGGCATCTCACGCTTGTGGCAGGAAATTTCATGTTTATATCTGCCACATGATCAGTTTCCTTTGCAATCTAAAACAGACCTACTGAAAAGCAGGTCATCATGTTCATATTTAAGCCCTCCCTCTCTTTGTACAGCAGCAGCAGTCCTCTTGAATTTTGTTTAATGTTGAACTGACTTCCTCTTGATTGGGCACAAGTGTGATCACCAATCACGTGAGCACTTCTGACTGGCCAATCACAAAAGCTTTGACCATATAAAGCAGACACAAGATCAAGTCCTCTTCAGTCTCCATGCAGCGTGTCTTCAACGAAATGACTCGACCAAAGTTTGCTCTGTATGTGACATGTCTGCTCATCGGAGGAATGGGTGAGTTATGTCTCTTAGAAGTGCTTCTTTGAGTGTTTTTACATAAAATGGAACAAAATGCTGTCAGACTTCATTTCTTAGTTTATAAAAATTTAACTTAATCTTTATTTTCCCCTTTCCAGGTGCAGTGACCCTGGAGCCGTCCTCATCTCTACATATTCAATCAGTTAGTGTTGGTGAAGATGTGACTTTGGATTGTTTCTATCAGGAGAACAGAGAAGTGGCATTTTATTGGTTTAAAGAAAGTCCGGGACAAAAACCAGAGCAGGTCTCTGTGTTCTACAAGAATCACAATAAAGTCTCACTGGTTGGTGAATTTGAGAATGATCCACGTTTTAAACTGGACATCAGCCCGGGAAAATATCACCTGAAGATCACAGATGTCCAAACATCAGACTCAGCGACTTACCACTGCATGAATCGCTCCTCTAGTGGGTTTGACTTTCTAGGAGGCTTCATCATCAATGTAAAGAGTTCAGATGATAACGTCCCGATTGAAGGTGAGTGGCTTGAACTGGAGTTTCAGGAAAATGTATTTCATCAAGTGTGATATCTAATCTGTCCAAATGTTAATCCATAGATGAAAAAGAAGAGGATTTTTTGGTGTATTTCTTGAGTGTAGCTTTGGCTTTTATGATCATCCTGGCTGTTTTCCTGGCTTACAAAGCATTTACAAAGAAGGAGACAACCAGCTGTATATCCACAGGTATGTTCAGCTGACATGGTCTGAATCTGACTGTGTGTGGTTTAATCTGAAACATCAATTAATGAAAAAAATCAACAAATAAATAAATGGGGTAGTTTAGGGTTCATATAATCAGCATTAATTAGATTTGACTTGTTGATTGAAGCTGACTTTTAATTTACATTCCTCATAAACTGAAGAGCCTCAGCTGAATTTATTTGCTGGATTTATAGATAGCATACACATAGATAAAATAACTTATATACTTCCCTAGAAAAAAAAAAAAATGATACTTGAGCAATTTAACAAGCTTGGTCTGATGAAATAAATGCAGAAATCACAGAGGACTGTGGAGTGACTGTTTAAGAAGTATCCTTTGCTGCTCTGTAAATCTGAAACAACCTCATGCCATTTAAAACTCTTCATAGAAATAAGAATGATTTCCCAGGGTAAACCTACTGAACCACCATTCTTGTTTTTACAGGTCCTATTAACCCCTTCTAATAAATATAAAAGGATGGCTGTTTGATTTGGATCTGGTGATAGCAAAAAAAAATGATCCTGAGGGAATGTAAGATTGACCATGTACAAAACTACGATCTTTGGATGGGTGAAACGGCCAATACTGTGAATCTAAAATAAGGGTGCTAAATTGCATGCATAAACAAAAAATTGCAATTTAAGGAAGATTTTGCGTGTCCCACCAGCTGTTTCAATGGAGAGTTTGGAAGAGCAGAGTGACTGTAAATGAAAAATGAAATTTACAGCCATGGAGTTTGAGGCAAATAAACACACCACACTTACCTTTTTTTTTTTTTTTTTGATCTGATAAATCTGCTGCTGGACTTGTAAACATCTATGTCAGTCTCTATATGTGAAGCCAATTCCTGTAATTGGCTCTCTTATGTAGCTCCATTTCATTTGGCTGTGCAGCTTTGGGCAGCTCAAAGTTGTAGACTGGAGTTTGACAAGATAGATTAGCTGACGTTGAATCAGGCAGATCCAGCTGCTGCACAAGGTTAACTAACAGTATTATCCATATTCTATACAGATTGATTAATGAAGGTCTCGCCATATGTTTCTTTAAACAAATATTTAACATAAAGATAAACCAAGGTTTTTTTATTTTGATTGCAATAAAATAACATTTAGTTGTCTTTTCTTTTGTTAAAAGCCCATGAAATATTAAAAAAAAATGTTTTTAACATTTATCACTGGCTAGTAGTTTAATATTTGCACGTTGTCTTTCCAGCATTTTAACATGTTAAAATATTTGCATCATTATAAAAACAGGTTATAGAGTAAGACAAGTGTATAATCTGAAAAACTGTTTCAAAGGCTGCCAGTTGGTAATCACTGTCTTAAAAAATGCTCTCGGGAGCAAGGGGAAACATAATAGCTCTTTAAGTTTGGTCTCTGACCCCTGGCCTTTTGAATCAAGTAACTTAATCTTTGATTTTCACAACTGCAAAGTTTTATGAAAATCCCTGACAGCAATTTTAGATTTTGGGTTCCCAAGCAAGAGTGAGCACAAGACTCCCTGACATTGACTTTGACACTCAAAGGTCTCATGTCCAAATGTGTTTCATTGTTTACATCATGTCTTTGGTGTCTATTAAACAAGGTTTTGAATCAATTTAAATTAAAAAAGAATACATTATTTTATGCATAGAATTAGACACAGCTCTCCCCCATTCCCATTTGGATCTTAAGGGGGCGGAGCTACAGGAGGCTGTGATAATGACATGTCTGATGTGTCTGTGTACCTTTGTTGAGCAAAAACCATGTAGGTGGAGGCTGTGTGGTTATGACATCATAAACTGCAGGATGTAAAAACAGAGCATTTTAACAGGGCCATTTGATTTCAAGAGACTGAGAGCATTTCTCTGTGAAGTGAGATTTTAGTAAGAGTGATCATGTTTTCCTGCTCCCCAAGTCCCTTCTAATAACATTAAAGTAGAGCAGATTCACAATATCATGACCTGTATGGATGGACTCAGATAGGGATGGACAATGTGAAACATAACACCTCTGGCCTTCACTGTCAATGATCTAGAAAAGTCCAGATCATTAGTAGCTTTATTTTAACTAATTCAGGATATGTATTAATGTATTAATTCCTTTTTTTAAATTTCCAATCAGGCCCTGGAGAAAGACCCTTGGCTGTATCAGGTTCCAGCATAGAGGTGAATGTTCTTATGCTATTATAACTGAAGCATACACAGTGAAACACATGCCCAAATATTCAACAATTATCATTAAGATTGCAAATGGACATGCACCTCTGTTATAATGCTCGGGACTGTGTTTGTGTCAGAATGAGGAGTGGTCAATCGAATAACGTGTCATTTACAGAGGAAGCAGAAACTCTGCACCTCAGTCCAGTGACTCCAGCATTTTTGAACCACATCTCATGTTAATGTGATTCAGTTATGTCTCAGATTGCACTAACTATGAGCTCCTAATGATTCTGTCTTGTATCATAACCAGGGTGACCAGGTCCCAGAGAACCTCCATTATTCTGCTCTGAAGTTGAACCATGCCGATCCATCAGTGAGACAAAGAGACAACACCTGGAGTGAATGTGTGTTTCAGACAGTGAAACCACAGACTAACATGTAACATGGATGTAGTTTAAGTTACATCATCACACATTACTTTTGTGAATGTCCCTTCTTTTACCTATTTTCACAGAATTATGCAGGACCAAGTCATGAAGTTTGACTAAAAAACACTTAAAAAATAAATCCTTGCTTAGAACAGGCTGTTTTGCTTTAAATCCTAATGAACTGTTTTGCTCCCTTGTCAAGAGTGGCTGTGGATTGAGCTTGTCCCATCAGCAAGGGAACACTTTGAAACAGACTATTATAGCACACATTTCTGAAAACTTGAGCTACCGACTGAAAGAGAAACATTTTATGACCGCTATCTTTCATTTAGGAGTCAAGCAATGTCAAAAATTAAGAAAAAATGTTATTTAAGAAGGCCAACGGCTACAATGCAACCAAATATTGCCAGTTTTGTGCAAAGGTCTCTGCTTTTACATTTTCATGAACGAAAACGAGAGGGTATAAAGCTGTGGTTCAAATAGTGGGACAAAATATTTTGGGCAGGGTCGTTGCCAAATAAGCTGGTGTTAACCCCCTGATGGATCTCACCATGTTCCGTTAAAAGAAATCTCCTCTCTGATTGGCTCGTTGGCTTGTCAAAGTTGGAATTCAAATCAAAGTCAGTGTGCAGTGTGATTCACAGCTTTCTTTGTCTTTCATTGTGACACTTTTTCTCTTCTCTTAGTGCTGAAATTTGTCAGTTTGGATGTTTAACTCTGTATAACTCTTCAATAAACTAAACCTGACCAATAATAATTACTGCCACTTTTTAAAAGAAACAAGAAAGTTTATTATGACATTTAAGATAAATGAAAAATACAAATTAAACAAATGAAATAAAGATTATAAATGGTGTGATTAATTAGTAAATAGAATTATTTGAATAAGTACAAGATGGTACAAGAGGTTATTTTAAGTAGAAGTTAAGAGGACATATTAAATTTGTTATTTTGCTTTAAGACATATAACTTATTGTCAAATGAATCACTGCAATATTTAATTATATTGTCAACCCCAAAATATTATTGACTTCAGGTTAGAGGGTGAGGGGGTACAATGTAACACACCAGAAAGTCTGTTCAATGTTTTTGTTTTTCTCCAGTTTGTCTTAAAAGTCTATTGAAAGTGTTTGAGAATGAGCAGAACCTTTGAAAAGCTTGTCCAGTAGGTGATTGGATGATTGTGCCGTCAATCACATTTATGATAGGCCAATTAGATAATGTAGTAGGCGGGTGCTATAGCTGTGGTTTAAAGCACAAAACTGAGCCACGGCATGATAGAAAAAAAACTCTCACCAAAACATATTGGAAGAGGACTTGAATTGTCATTTCTGTGAAGAATCACTCTCAGTGTTGTTTGGTTTTCATGTACTAAAAAAATTGGCCTACATCTGAAAAAAACGCTAATCACTTCCTGCTCCTGTCTCCCTCATAGCTCCACCTCTTCCTGTTTTGAATGATTTTGATTGGGCCATGCACTACGGCTACGGCTACTAACAATCGTTGTAGATTGGAGCTTGGCAAGATGTTATTACTGCTGTTCAAGGTTAGCATTACAGTCTCATCTTCATCATAAACCTGATATTACTGCTCCAAATGTTTGAACAACATCAGCAGAGGATCTACACTGCTTATACAAAAAAAATGCAGTGTTAAATGCAGTGCCATAGTTCATTGACTCTTCAGAGTTATCTCAACAACAGATTGAGTTGAATGACACATAGTGTGGGTGAAAATTCCCGGAGTTAAAGTTTAGAAAGTTTGTCTACCTTTTCCCCATTCAAACCAACAGATTTTTGTCATGCCATTACTCCTCCATGAGACACAGCTATGTGTCTTGTTATTTTATCTTAACCCAATTTTATTTTGGCATTTCGACAGAAATATCTTTTTAGTAGAACATTGTGTTGTCCACCATTTGGAGCAGGTTGTGTTTGTATCTTAACACCTAATTCACAATGTGAATGCTGTCATGAGTGAATGCCTAGCTTTAAATTCGTGCTTGTCCAACTTGACCCTGTCCACAAAAGGCAATTTAGCTTAACACTTTAGGGATTGAGTGACAGTTCTGATTTGTCATGCATGACTTAAACTGGTAAAACTGCAGTCATTTGGGAAGAAACAACCTCCATTGGCTGAAAGGCAGTTCAAATCAAATGTAAGGTTAACCTTATGATTCTGATTGAAGCAACAACATAAACAGCAGACTCTGTGCTTCTAAGTCTGCTTCCTCCTCTTCACTTTCTTTTATCACAGCAGGTATAAAAGTGTCTGAAAGAATTTCAGATGTTTGTGTGTAACAGTACTGAAGAGCAAAGACCCTTCCTCTATACAACAGCCAACAGTTTTCTCACATTTGTGTCATGAACTTTCATCTTAATATCAGCTGCACAACCAGTTTCATTTGTAATCTAGAGCAGACATACCGAAAATTGGGTCATCAAGTTCAGACTAAAGACCTCCCCCTTTCTACAACAACAGTCCTCTTGAATTTGTTTTAATGTTGATCTCAGTTCCTCTGTGTGGATCAGACCCAAGTGTGACCACCAATCATGTGAGCACTTCTGATTGGCCAATCACAAAAACTTTGACCAAATAAAGGAGATACCAGTTCAAATCCTCCTCAGTCTCCATGCAGCGTGTCTTCAACAAAATGACTCGACTGAAGTTTGCTCTGTATGTGACATGTCTGCTCAGTGGAGGAATGGGTGAGTTATGTCTCTAAGAAGTGCTTCTTTGACTGTTTTGTCATAAAACCAAACAAAATGCTGTCAGTCTTTTCACTCAGTTAATAATAGTCACCTTAATTTTTATTTTTGCCTTTCCAGATGCAGTGACCCTGGAGCCGTCCTCATCTCTACATATTCAATCAGTTAGTGTTGGTGAAGATGTGACTTTGGAGTGTTTCTATCAGGAGAACAAGGCGTTGAGATTTTATTGGTTTAAAGAAAGTCTGGGACAAAAACCACAGCGGGTGTCTGAGTTCCAAAAGATTAACAAAGAAGCATCACTGATTGGTGAATTTGAGAATGACCCACGCTTCAAAGTGGACATCAGCCCTGGAAAATATCACCTTATCATCACAGATGTCCAAACATCAGACTCAGCTACTTACCACTGCATGAATGGCTCTCTTTTTACATTTGACTTTATAGGAGGCGTCATCGTCCATGTAACAGCTTCAGTATTTAACCTTCCAACCATCATCCATCAGTCTGAATCTGAAGTGGTCCAGCATGGAGCCTCTGTGACTCTGAACTGTACGGTCCTCACTGGGAGCTGTGATGGAGACCTCAGAGTTTACTGGGTGAAGAACCCTCAAGAAGCTCATCCAGGACTTATCTTCACCCATGGAGGCATGAATAAAGAGTGTGAGGGGGAAGTAAACTCCCAAACACACTCTTGTGTCTACAGCTTGGAGATGGAGAAGCTGAGTCGTTCTCATGCTGGGACCTACCACTGTGCTGTTGCTTCATGTGGACACGTACTGTTGGGGAACGGGACCAAGCTGGAAATTACAGGTGAGTGACTTGAACCAGTGTGTCAGGAAAATGTGTTTAATCAAATCTGATATCTAATCTGTCCAAATGTTAATCCATAGATGAAAAAAAAGAGGATGTTTTGGTGTATGTCTTGAGTGCATCTTTGGCTTTTATAACCATCCTGGCTGTTTTCCTGGCTTACAAAGCATTTACAAAGAAGGAGACAACCAGCTGTATATCCACAGGTATGCTTCACTAGCATAGTCTGAATATGACTCCGTGGTTTAATGTAAAACAGCTTGCATTGTTAGACAAATCAACAAATAAATAAATGAATGGAGTAGTTAAAGGTCCATAAAATCAGCATTAATGAGCTATGACTTGTTGACTGCAGCTGAATTTCAGATTTTCTTGACTTTTCGCCTAAACTGAAGAGCCTCAGCAGTATTTACATGCACTTTACATTCAAGATTTTACATGCTGGTTCTAACTCAAAGTGAAAACATGTTTAATATCACACTGTAGTTTGGTCCTCAGTGAAATCCTCCTTGAAAATATTCATGATATTTAGCTGGTTCTCCTGTTTATGCTATGTCATAAGGTGGTGTGTCTCTGTGTGTGTTGGCGGGGGGGCTGTAGAGGCTTAAAAATGACAGGTTACCTGGGGCACCAGATAGACTGTTTAATATATTTCAGTTGAAAAACATATTAGATGCCTGAAAAGGCTTGGTCTTTGAGGACTATACTTGTAACTGTTTCTCTATGACATTTGTAAAACATTGGAGACCCGACCCGCTTGTTCCCATTCTTGGTGTTACTCGCCTCTTTACCTTTGCTAATAAATATATAAGGAAGTCTGTTTCATTTGGTATGGTGATAGCAAAAAAAACTGATCTTGAGGGTATGGAGGATAGACCATGTTCAAACCTATGATCTTTGGATGGGTGAAATGGCCAATCCTCTGAAGAGACTGAGACTTTATAACGAGGTCATAGGAATTATTTTTATGGTTAAAAATCAGCTTTGATTCAGCTATGCTGCATAACTGATCATGTTTAATGTTATTCATGTTGTCACTTTTACTCAGTTGTTTTTCCATATGTATCCTTTATTTACGATGGCCCTGAAGGTCAGTGTGAATAAACATTTTAAAATACGCAAACACATTTAAGAATGTGCAAAAAACATTTAAGAATACGCAAAAACATTTCACAACACACAGATACATTTCAGGGATCATGAAATACATTTCAAGAAACTGGAAAGGGTAGGTCCATGCTACTTGTTTCTGATTGGCTTAACTGAAGCACATCAGGCATCACTTTTACATTTATCACAGGCTAGTAGTTTAATATATGCATTTTGTCTGTTCAAATAGCATGTAACAATATTAGAATCTTTAATAAAGCAGGTTATAGAGTAAGATATAAGTAGGGTATAATGTGCAAATTGTCCAAAATTTTACCTGGTTACCAGATCAGATATTCATAAAGGTAATATAGTCTCAGTGGCTGCCAGTTGATGATCACTGCCTTAAAAAATTGCTCCAAAGGGCATGGGATAAACATGTAGGTCTTAGGCTATGCCTGTTGACCTTTGGCCTTTTGTATTTGATTACTTAATACTTGATTCATGATGGACATAACTGCACGGTTTGATGAAAATCCCTTTGAGCAATTTTGAGATTTGGAGTAAGAAAACATGTAGGCAGAGGCTGTATCAATATGACATCATAAATCCAAGGAAGTAAAAAAAAGCATTTTAAGGGCTTTTTTTTTTCAAAGAGGCTCAGAGCATTTCTCAGTGAAGTGAGATTTTAGAATGAGGTGTCATGTCCTTTGACTCCCCAATCCCCTTCTATCATTATAAGCAATGCAGATTCAGAAAGTCATGACCCGTATAGATGGACTTAGAGAAGGATAGACAGTGTGAAACAGCACACCTCCGTTGTAGAGGCATGAAGAGTCCTGTGATGTAACTCAACCAAAATGATCTAGAAAACTGAAAAGAATTGCTAGTTTAACTTAAACTAGATTGGTTAAATAATGTATTAAATCCATATTTTATTTCCATCCAGGCCCTGGAGAAAGAGCTTCAGCTGTATCTAGTCCTAACACAGAGGTGAGTTTTCTTTATGCTGTTATAATTGAAGCATACACAGTGAAACACATGCCCAAATAATCATCAATTATCATTAAGATGACAAATGGACACACACTTCTGTTAAGGCTCAGGACCTCTCATTTAATGAGGAAGCAGAAAATATGCACCTCAGTCCACTGTCTCCTGTGTCTTTTTGAACCACATTAGTTCTATGTATTGCACACAGACTGTACTAACTTTGAGCTTTTAATGACTCTGTTTTGTATCATAACCAGGCTGACCAGGTCCCAGAGAACCTCCATTATTCTGCTCTGAGGTGGAACCATGCCAATCCATCAGCGAGACAAAGAGACAACAACAGGAACGACTGTGTGTACTCAGGCATCAGGCAGTGAAACCACAGATTAAAATGTAACATGGATGTAGTTTCAGTGACATCATCACACATTAGTGTTGTGAATGTCCCTTATTTAACTATTTTTACAGGATTTTGCAGGTCCCAGTCATCCTCAGAATTTCTGAAGTTTCTTGTAAAAATGTAAACTTTAACAATAAATCCTGATGTACCTCTAAACCCCTCTGTTTCAGCCTTCTGTAGAACAGGCCGTATTGATTTAAATCCTAATGAACTGTTTCCAGCCACCCCCTTCTCAAGAGAGATTGTGGCTTCATCTTTTTTATCTTTATGCTCTAATGTTTACTGTGGGTGCCGTGTACGCCAAGACATGTTCCTCCAACTATCTGTTGATTACATCATAAAGGGAACATTTTCAAACAGACTATTTGAGCACATGTTCCTGAGAGCTTAAGCTAAAAACTGACCAAGAAACCATTTATATATATATTTATATTTAAATATATATATATATATATATATATATATATATATATATATATATATATATATATATATATATGTATATATATATATATATATATATATATATATATATATATATATATATATACACTTTTTTTTCCAAAAGTGGGGACCCTGAAAACAAATCAACTGAACCCAGTCCATGAGGCTATCTTTCATTGAGGATTGGAGCAGATTTGAAAATTAAAAAAAAGTAATTTAAATGGGCAAATAACTTCAATGAAACCAAATTTTGGCAGTTTTGTGCATAGGTCTTTGCTTTTATTTCTTCAGAAATGAAAATTAGTAGGTACAAAGCTGTGGCTCAAATGTTAGGACATAAAATAGTCTGGGCAGGAGCGTGGCTAAATGAGCAGCCCTTAACCGGCTTATTGGTCTCCCCAGGTGCCATTAAAATATTCTTGACTCTGATTGGCTAGTTGGTTTGTCAATGTTGAGATTTAAATCAACGTCAATGTGCAGTATGCTTCACAGATTTCTTTGTCTTTCTTTCATTGTGACACATTTTCTCACTGTTAGAACTGAAATTTGTCATTTTGGATGTTTACCCTTTATAATTCTTCGATAAAATAAACCTGACAAGTAATAAATGCTGCTACTGTGTTCGTTTACTTTGTAAAAGGTAAACATAAGCTTATTTTAAAGTCTGATATGAAAGAAAACTAATAGTAAATAAATCAAAGACGATTTTCAATGGTTTGATTTATTAAACAATAATTTTAGAATGAGTAGAAGTCAAGAGGTTATATCAACTCATGTTCTAGGCCTCCTTTGTTTTATCTTTGTTTTAGCTTTAATGATAATAAGCACTCAGTCGATAACAAGAGAGAGAGAGAAACGTCAGTGTTCCCGCAGCACAACAAAAAGATGGAGAGCACAAGCAAAAAATGGAGAAAGAGGTGCAGAAAAACTTCAAGAAAAGAAAAGCTCTGCGACACTGGCTGGTAAGATCAGAAAGGTGGTGGAGATGATTGCTGCTCCAGCAGGTCCATCACAGCAGCAGGCGGTGTCAGGTTACACTGCCAACAGTGCAGGAGCAGGAGGAGAACAAGGAGGCAGGTGAATTTAATGTTTACAAAGGCAATACTGTGGTAAGCTGGTGTGGACAAACATTCAATCTAATAAATGTTTCAGATCGGTTGCTCAACGTCTATGAACGACTTGACTCCGTCCCTTCCCTTGGTGCAGGTTGCACATATGGAGTAGAGAAGGCGTAAGTGGGTTTAACGCAGCCGAGTGTCATCTTCACCATCAAATGACGACTCTCCTTGCCTTTAAATGCACTGCGGGCAAGATGCAGCCACTGATCAGTCTGACTGATCCCCTCCACTGTAGTCACAGTGTGCTGGAAAGACCTGGTGGCAGAGACGATAGAGCAGCTGTCACTTTATCTGCAACTGGGAGTGTGCAGGGTTCATAAGGGTGCGCATTGGAGGCCACAATGTGCATCACCATGTGGACCACCCCTCAGAACAGATGTAATTTATTCCTGTGTCATGAATAGGAGTACAAAATTAAGAGAGAGTTATATTTAAAGAGACTGTGAGGAGTTTCTCAGTGATTACAAAAAAGTCTCACTTTTTGATATATGCCTGATCGAAATACACACTTTAAGATGAGTTTTATAGCATCAAAATAGGTTATCTATAAATGCTATTCCTTAACCTTCCGTTCGGGTCGGACAGGGCTTGACTGGCCAACTTCCGGAACAAGAAAATTAAAACTAGAGCAATTTTTTTATTATTTTATTATTTATATTACACGTCTTGGAGCACAGGGCTGTAAGTAGCGATATATAGCCGGCTACAACTACGA
Organism: Scarus forsteni; assembly: GCA_036419115.1. Lineage (NCBI taxonomy): Eukaryota > Metazoa > Chordata > Actinopteri > Labriformes > Labridae > Scarus > Scarus forsteni. The sequence continues at coordinate 194,249 of JAZDUH010000128.1, read as the reverse complement.
TAAGTTTTCCAAAAATGCTAGTTGTCACACATCAAAAACTACCGCTACCTAACTAGAAAGAGATACATTACCTCGTAGCTTTGCATCCTGTAAGTTGTTGAAAAAACGAAGTTGTAAAGCAATGCAGAGTTCTGAGGAAGGTCTGAGTTGCATTCATTAGCCTCTAAACATACACACGCTGTGGATGTAAACGTCTGCGGTGCGTTCCAGTTGTAGTCAGAAGTAGGAATTCTGACCTCCGAGTAAGAAGCTGCAACTGGAACGTCCCTCAGAGTCAGAATTTCCTCCAGGGAACGTGATGAAACCTCGCCACCCTGGGGTTGACAATGGAAGATGGATGCCCATAGTGTGAACAGTTATTTAGCTCCTGTAATAATCAATTTATTTGCACTTCTGACTGGGGTGTGTCGCTCTAGATCAGCTGTATACATAGTATTGTTAGACTTACATTTACAAAAATGCTGCCATAGTTATAATCACATCTTCATGTGATATTTGTAACTTTCCAAGAGCATGCTAACAACAGCTAACAATAGCGGGTAGATCGCATGTTTTCCGACTTTGTAACTGGGCAGCTGATAGCTCTGAGATGACTCAGTTCATGTTACTGGAGCAAGCATTACGACAGCTGCAGCTCATGGTAGCGTCTTTTTTTCGTTGCCGATAATAGATTCTCCTCATAGCACCTTTAACCCTCAGGAGTCCCTTGACGCGCCGACGCATCAAAATCAGATGACAGGTTTCAGACATCATACTCGGAAGACGCAGCCTCACAGAGTCACCGTTTCAACTTTTGTTGAAAGTGCAGACCTCAACTTTATATCAGTTTTTACATTTTGTTAATAGGTCAAGTAAAACCAGAGCTGTGATAACTTATTTACGCCATACTTTTTCGCGCATATTTTTTAATCCAGAAAACAAGCTGTGGACTCTGAGTCTGTGCCAGGCTCAGGCAAGTGCATCTGAGGATGATTCGCTTGTTTTGGAGGAGGAGAGAAAGAAGAGGAGAGAGGAGCCTCTGACGTGTGTGAGTCGGAGGTCGCCACGCAGGAGCACCACCTGGTGATCTCCGCTGGCTCAGCATCAGACCTGAGCCTTGGAAAACAGAGGAGGATGCTGACACTGCCCCAGTAGTAAGCAGGTTCCAGCCTCACAGACCACCAGGTGTGCAGGTAGAGAAACATTCTCCCCACAGTCCAAAAGAACTTTTTCTTTAGTTTTTTGCAGTTGACACAGTCAGGACCATCTGCAGCAACACCAACAAAAATGCTGCAAAAAAAAAAAAAAAAAGATTCAGGAAAAAAATACAAGTGGACTGACATAGAGGAGGAGGACCTGTATGAATTTTTTGGTCTTATGATGTACATGTCATTAGTGTGCCGAGTCTCCAGGACTACTGGAAAGAAAATCACATCTTTTCTCTGTCTTGTGGTAGACAGAAACTGTTTTTTGAGTGGCATAGATGATTTGTGTGCCATGACATTGTTTTGTAAATAGTTGTATAGAAAATCGCCTGAGGAATTGCCTACATTTTATTGTAAATAGTGATAAATTACTTTGTTGTGTGCTGAGATTGTACATAAGTTTTGAAATTTACAATTTATATTTACATTCTAAGTTATAAAATTGATTTGATATACATATTTGTGGTTTTCACAGTAAAAAATACACCTTTTTTTCTACTTGGATTTTTGTTTTCTGTGTGATTTTAGGTCCACTGTGTTAATACAGTATGTCAAAATGGAAAACTGTAAATCAACACATGTGAGGTTGTGCTGAAAAAAAGTGATACCAAGCAATGCCAGGTAAACAGTTTTTAAGGTGAAATATAAGGGTAAAATCAAAAGTAGTCAAAAACGGCCAATTATACCCTGGACCCCAGAGGGTGAAACACAGCAGCAGGCTAATCCATTTACCATGCTTGGGATTCACCTGCATTCTTAGTCAGTAATAGACAAATATATTCTCTCCAGTTGTCTCCTCCTCATCCTCCTTGCTATAATGTATTCCATCTTTTTAGATCACATTAAAAATAAGGATTGAGACGGAAAAATATGGACAATCACAGGTAAATCCTTAAGACACCGAGTGACGGAAGCCAGATGTATACTCTGTTTCAGATGTTAAGGCTGTTTGCTGTTGGCTTGTCAGATGTGCATCAAACTTCCAGCTGCCCTCAGGTTAAGTTTCCATTATGACAAACGGCTTTAATCCAACATCAGATGTGACGGGACAGTTAATATAGATACAAATGTATATGCTGGGTCAGACGGTTTCATTAAATAGTGATTGCTGTGATTGTTTATTGCATTAAAATGTGCCTGACACTCTGAAAACCTGCCTCTGAGGCTTTGTTGACGTGTGCGAACATGTGCACCTGTAATCCAATTACAGCTGCGGAGAGTGCGCTCAGTTTGCGCCGAGAATAGACCAGGTTGGAGCTAGCGAGCATTCAGCGCACCTTCCGCACAGTTTTTTGGCATGAAATTGTCACTGCGCCAACCTGAATCTGTCGGCATCTCCCCCTGGTGCGCCATCGACTCCCCCTGGTGCACCGTCACACTCATCTCTGCGCAGACGGTCTACCAAATTGTCAAATTGGCAGCGCACAGCGGAGCGCCGGACGAAATTAACACTGCTTGGGGTGCGCCAGGCTCGCGCCCCCTGCACTGCGCCACGAAATTAGGGCCCTATTAAACAGGAACAGCGTAAAACTTCAAACTTTAAAGATGTGTTAAAGTGTGTGATTGGTTACTTCAGTCTGACTTAATGTTGTCAATCTGTGCTCAGTGCCACTCAGTGAGTAAGGGTGCTTTCCCACCAGGGGCCCTATCCTGGATCAGGGTGCGATTGAGCCCAAAGTCCAGTTCGTTTTGGGGAGTCTTGGGGAGGTGCTTTCCAGCGCAATTGAAGAGGACTCAGTCACAGTTCCGTTCGGATGTGAATGCAAGCGCGCCAGGATACGGGACTACTGCTCTGTGACGCCACGGTTGTACAACTCCCTGAGTGTACAGCTCTCATACAGCTTGTGGTCACTGTAACTTCTAACAGCTATAGGTTATCAGCACTTTTTTGGAATGCTTTGTGGAAATCAGTAGACTCTGGTCTGTTATCACTCACCTTACGGAAGACTGCGAGTTCACATGTAGAAAAAGTTATATAAAGGCAAGTTCCAATGTCTCCGGCCTCTTCAGAAACCATCTCATCAGTACAGAATGGGCCCATTTCATCCTCCGAGCTGCACAATAAACATGGGAGTGGGAGGAAGCTTGTGCAAACAATGTAAAACACCCATAAAAGCATGAAGGACTCCATTGCTGATGGTTAAACACAGTCTTCACTAATATAAAAATATCTTCAAAACTTTTCCATATGCGTTTTTCTTTTGTTTTGATTTACAATGAGGTTCGCTGATGCCGTCTCAAACACGATACATAAAAACACATTAGAAGGCAAAAAATGAAGAAGAGAGCGAGACGTAAACATTGAATATTTGGTGCGGGAAATGGTCACCATGGTAGCCTCTTCTTTCTTCTCCTCCGTGGCAGGTTTGGCAACCAGTTACGTGCATATCGCCCCCTGCTGTTTCAAACTGAGTAAATACGCAAGTGGGCCCGGGCACAGTTCGATGTTGCAAGTGTGAATGCAAGGCAGCGGGGGGGGGGGGGACTTGTTTGTAAGAAACAAGTGGGCCTAATGTGAATGTGCCCTAAGGTAAAAGTTGTGCTGACCATGATGTCAAATGCATAATCACTACAGAAGCAAAAAGTGAGCAAAACTATATTCTGGAGAAAGAAATCTTTTAGGAAATTACTAGCATAAAAATCAGAGGAAAAAAAGGTCAATGTAACTGAAGCAACAACAAAACAGGAGGCTCTGTGCTTCAAAGCCTACTTCCTCCTCTTCACTTTCTGCTGACACAGCAGGTATAAAAGTGTTGCTGTTGTTGAAGAAGAAAGACCCTGCCTCTATACAACTGACAATAGTGTCCTGCATGTGTGACAGGAACTTTCATCTTAATATCTGCAACACAAAGAGTTTCGTTTGTAATCTAACGCAGACATACTGAAAAGCAGGTCATCAAGTTCAGATTAAAGCCCTCCCCCCTTTTTATAAAAGCAGCCCCCTTGAATTTTGAGAAAATAGAGTTCCTCTGTGTGGATCTGAAAAAAAGGGTAGTCACCAAACATGTGAGCTCTTCTGATTGGCCAATCAAAAAAGCTTTGACCATATAAAGGAGACAATAACTGATACCCTCTTCAGTCTCCATGCAGCGTGTCTTCAACAAAATGACTCGACTGAAGTTTGCTCTGTATGTGACATGTCTGCTCACTGGAGGAATGGGTGAGTTGTGTCTCTTACAAGTGCTTCTTTATCTGTTTTGCTACAAAATCTGACAAAATGCTGCCAGCCTTTCACTCAGTTAATAATAATTTTCCTTAATTTTTATTTTTGCCTTTCCAGGTGCAGTGACCCTGGAGTCGTCCTCATCTCTACATATTCAATCAGTTCGTATTGGTGAAGATGTGACTTTGGAGTGTTTCTATCAGGAGAGCAAGGCAATGAAATTTTATTGGATGAAAGAAGCTTTGGGACAAAAACCACAGCAGGTGTCTGAGTTCTATAAGCATGACAAAGAAGCCTCACTGGTTGGTGAATTTGAGAAGGATCCACGCTTCAAAGTGGACATCAGCCCGGGAAAATATCACCTGATCATCGCAGATGTCCAAACATCAGACTCAGCTACTTACCACTGCATGAATGGCTCTCTTCTTACATTTGACTTCATAGGAGGCGTCATCGTCCATGTAACAAGTTCAGTATTTAACCTTGCAACCATCATCCATCAGTCTAAATCTGAAGTGGTCCAGCATGGAGCCTCTGTGACTCTGAACTGTACGGTCCTCACTGGGAGCTGTGATGGAGACCTCAGAGTTTACTGGGTGAAGAACCCTCAAGAAGCTCATCCAGGACTTATCTCCACTCATGGAGACATGAATAAAGAGTGTGAGGGGGAAGTAAACTCCCAAACACACTCTTGTGTCTACAGCTTGGAGATGGAGAAGCTGAGTCGTTCTCATGCTGGGACCTACCACTGTGCTGTTGCTTCATGTGGACACGTACTGTTCGGTAAGGGGACCAAGCTGGAAATTAAAGGTGAGTGACTTGAACTAGAGTGTCAGGAAAATGTATTTAATCAAATCTGATATCTAATCTGTCCAAATGTTAATCCATAGATGAAAAAGAAGAGGATGTTTTGGTGTATGTCTTGAGTGCAGCTTTGACTTTTATGACCATCCTGGCTGTTTTCCTGGCTTACAAAGCATTTACAAAGAAGGAGACAACCAGCTGTATATCCACAGGTATGCTTCACTGACATGGTCTGAATCTGACTGTGTCATTAAGTTTAAAACAGCCCAAAAAATTACCACATGAATAAATGGGAAAGTTAAAAGCCCATATAATCAGCATTAATAAGTTTTGACTTGTTGACAGCAGCTGATGTTTAGATTTTCTTGACTTTCCTCCTGTACTGAAGAGTTTAGGAGAGTATATATCACATCTCTTTGGTCAGTTCAATAATCTCAGTCGAGGCTGATGTGACTTTTGCTGCTTGTCTGATTTTACTTTTAAGAGAGTGCACTCTCATTTTACACTATGTGACTTGTCCACTATCACTCTGTATGTGTCTCACTCATTGAAAATGTCCTTGAAAAGAAGAATGAGATTCATCTGGTTCTTTTGTTTATGCTGTTATATCTAAATGTTAAAGTTGAAACAAGGAGCTGTAAAGTGGGTATCAGGGGGTTGGGGGGGTCAGGTTGGGTGGAATAGTAGAGGACTAGGAATGACAAGTAACATGGAGCACCAGTTAGATCAGCTCTATTCAATTTGCAGCCCGAAACCAACGTGATTGGGACTGAGGTCTGGCGAGAAAAACAGAAAAAAACTTTTACAGACACTTATAAAGTCTTAAAAAAATTCCAACATTATTAGACATAGAATGCAACACGTTCTGAAAGGTTGCTCTTAAGCAGGTTACTTTTAATGCATGTTCCACTGTAAGTACATCCAAAAGATCGTGTTTTTATTCTGCACTTCTTTATGTTCATACACACCTTAATATGTTCTTGTATTTACCAATACATGTTGAAGTAATCTGTTAGAAGTGTAAAATAAAAACAAAAATGTATTTCAGAAGAAGTTTAGTTTAACTACTGCTTTTTGATGAGTTTATGCCCTTTTGGATATGGCAATAAATTAATGAACATCCAGTTTGTTTGTTATGTATTTGTGTTTCTTTTACGTGGTTAAATCTGCTCACTGTCTGCCAAAATGTCTGGCCCAGATCATGTCCTAAGTCTGAATATCTGGCTCGACAGAATTTCTAATTGAATAGCCCTGAGTTAGACTGCTTTGTATATTTCATGAGAAAACATACTAGATACTTCAGCAAACAAGCTTGGTCTGATGTACTAAATGTGGAAATCACAGAGGACACCTGGAGTGACTGTTTGAGCACTATACTCGGCTGTTCTGTGAATTTGAAACCAAATTTAGATTTCTTCATAGAATTCATTATTCCTGTTTTATTTATTTATTTATTTATTTTCAGATGATTCTCCTCTATATAATAGATGAAAATCAGCTGATGGTAACTTAACTCAAACATTTTGGTCATGTGGTGTTTTCATACAGGGGGAATATTTTAACTGCTTCTCTGTGGCATTTGGAAAACACTAGAGACCTGACCCACTTGTTGCCATTCATGCTGTTACTGGCCTCTTGACCTCTGCTAATAAATACCAAAGGAAGGCTGTTTCATTTGGTATGATGTTAGTAGAAAAACTGATCTTGAGAGTATGGAAGGTAGACCATGTTCAAACCTATGATCTTTGGATGGGTGAAATGACCAATACTCTGAACCTGGAGAAACTGAGACTTTGTAACGAGGACACAGGATAATGTTTGATAAGACTTTGGAACCTTTGCTGAACTATTTTGACAGTTAAAACATGAGCTTTGATTTCCTGCACCTATGCTGTACAATTGATCATGTTCAATGTTATTTATATGGTCACTTTTCTCTTAGTTTTATATATATATATATATATATATATATATATATATATATATATATATATATATATATATATATATATATAATTTGTGCTTTGACCTCCACTGACCTGATCTACTAAGATCCCAAATAAAGAGCAACAAATTGCATGTGCAAATTAAAAATAATTGCACATGTTATTATTGGGTATGTTATGCGTGATCTACTATCACTGTACAGTTGATAACAGGCACAAAAGTGGTGTGGACCACCCTCCTTAAAGGAGGATTTTGTGTGTGGTACCAGGTGTCACCATACAGAGTTTGACGAGCAGAGTGACCGTTTGAGGGAAGTGAGAACAGTGATGAACTCCAGCATGCAACATTGAAGAAACGTGATTTGGGGGGCCATCTTTGAAAAGCACACAGCTCAAAGCTGGCATTTCAATGTCTCTACTATCTCTATTTCTGACCAGAGGTTGCTGTAACCTTTTAATGCTGTCTGTCATTTTGATGGACAAGGTTGCCACTTTTCCCTCATGCCATATTTGTATCTGCTTGCCTTAGTATGTTGGACTATGATCCTTTGTTGGAGGATTTTAATCCAAGCGATGTGCTTTTGTGGAAGCAGCTCAGACTCCCATTGCCCATCGAGCATTCGCATTGCATCTACTCAATCAGAGGATGAGTCTTTATGGTCTAAGTTGAGGGTTCATGGTGTTTCTCCAGCCCGAGGGCTCTAGCTGGGACAGGTTCAGCAGCTGGCAAATGTAAAGGAGTTCCCTTTCAAGAACTGATTTCAATAACAGTGATGTTTCAAGCAATTTAGTTTCACATTATCAAATGATTTGAATCTTTAGTAAAGCAGGTAGAGTGAGACAAATATATCATCTGCGTAACTATATAATATTTTACATGGTTAACAGATCATATTCATGGGGCTGATATATTCACAACAGAAATATGTGCAAATTTTGATGAAAATTCCTTACAGCACCCTGAAGATTTTGGGTTCTCAAGCAAAGGGTGACCACAAGACTCCATAAGTGACACCTAAAGGACCCATGTCCTGATGTGTTTGATTGTTTTCATTATGTCTTTGGTGTCTATTTACAAAGGTTTTAATTTAAGCTAAAAATTAAAAAATGAATAATTTTACTATGTAGCAGTTTCCACACATCTCTTTTTCCCTTCTCTTTGAAAAACTTTGGATCTTAAGGGGGCGGGGCTGCAGGAGGCTATGATGATCCTCCTTGTTGATAGGCTGCAAAAACGTCTGATGGGAGAAGGGAGAAGTGTTTAAAGGCCAAGAAGCAGAAGTTTAAAAAAAGTCATGGTGTCTGCCTTTGTTCAGCAGAAAACATGTAGGTGGAGACTGTACAGCTATGACATCATAAACCCCAGGAAGTAAAAACAGAGAGTCCTAAGGGGCATTTTCTTTAAAGAGGCAGAGAGTATTTCTCTGTGAAATAAGTTTTTAGGTGAGAGGAGTCATGTACTTCAGTTTCCCAAAACCCCTTTAATTACAGAAGAAGCAAAGATTGACAAGACCATGACCTGTATGGATGGACAATTTAGAAACATGACACATCCGGCCTTCACTGTCATTGCTGTAGAGGCATGAAGAGGCCTTTCACGCAACCAAAGTGATCTAGAAAAGACTAAAGAATTGCTAAATAAAGCTAAACCAGATTACTATAGAAATGAATTAATTGCTTTCTTTTTATTCCCAACCAGGCCCCAGAGAAAGAGCCTCAGCTGTATCAGGTCCCAACACAGAGGTGAGTTTTCTTTATGCTGTAATAATTGAAGCACAGTGAAACACATGCCCAAATTATCATAAATCATCATTAAGATGATAAAATGGACACACATTTCTGTTAATGATCAGGACTTTGTTTTTATCAGAATGAGGAGTGGTCAAGAACAACCTGTCATTTACAGAGGAGACAGGAACTCTGCACCTCAGTCCAGTGTTTCCAGCCTTTTTTAAGCCATGTTCCAGTTCTGTATATTACAATCAGTCACAGTGTGCAACAGTGAGCTCCTAACGATTCCTGTTTTGTATCATAACCAGGGTGACCAGGTCCCAGAGAACCTCCATTATTCTGCTCTGAGGTGGAACCATGCCAATCCATCAGCGAAACAAAGAGACAACAACAGGAACGAATGTGTGTACTCAAGTGTCAGGCAGTGAAACTACAGACTAACATGTAACATGGATGAAGTTTAAGAGACATCATCACACATTAGTTTTGTGAAGGTCCCTTATTTAACTGAAATTAAACAGGATCATGCAGGTCCAAGTCGTCCTCTGAATTTTAAAGCACTTTAACATCAAATCCTGGTGTGCCTATAAACCCTCCTGTTTCAGTCGAGCTTAGAATTGGCTGTTTTGCTTTAAATCCTAATGAACTTTCTAACCTCTCCCTTCTCCTCAAGAGTAGCTGTGGATTAAACTTTTTAGCTTTGTGCTCTAAAGTTTATTGTGGCTGCACATGTATGCCAAGTTGTTCCTTCAACCATGTGTAAATGATATCATCAAGAGAACATTTCCAGACAAACTATTTTAGCACAGATTTTTGCAAACTTGAGCTATCAACTGAGGTTTTTTTTTTTTTTTGTCTTTCTTGATTGGGACCCTGAATCCAAAGAATTTGAACCCATTTTGTGAAGACTAACTTTCATTTAGGATTCAATCAACTGTGATTGTGACTGTGACTGTAATCGGCTTTTCAAATCTAAATTTAAAGTTTGACTCAAAGTCAAAACCGATGTGCAGTTTGGTTCACACCTTTCTTTTTCTTCCAATGTGACACATTTTGTCTTCTGTTGTAACTTTTACTCATGTCTTTAGATGTTTCCTCTTTTTAAGTCTTCAATTAAACAAATCTGAACAATTTAAATGCTGTCATTGTGTTGTCTTTCTTTTTAAATGATAAAATTAAGGTTATTATTAATAATTAACAAAAATAGGATTTATTTATAATCAGTATAATTTGAATAAATATAAGTTAAGAGGACATATTCATGCTCTAATTATTGCAAAAGTTCACTGTTATGTCAAACCAACCATTTTAGTGACTTCTGGTTGGAGGGTGAGAGGTTGAAAAAAGGTGACCTGACACACCAGATAGTCTGTTAAATATTTTTTTTTCTGTGGTTTTCTAAATAACAGCCCATTGTCTCTTCAATCCCCACCCCCCATGGTACCCCCATAATAGTAGCTAAAAGTAGGATGGTAAAAATATGTCAGGTAACAGAGAATAAAATTTGAAATAATAAGTCTGAACTGAATAACTATTATCAGCTTAAAGCTAGACTAAAAAGTTAGGTCTGCACTTTGCTTTTAAAATACAGTATGAACAGTAGGTGCTGCTCTCAGGTCTTCAAGTAGACTGGGAATGGACAGGGACTGTAATGACGAAATGAGGCTTCACCGTTAGTTTTAATTCTTTCTTTTGGAACTATTAAAAGACCAGGTCTTGAAGACGTGAAGGCTCTACTGGGTTCATACGGTAAAAGTAAATCTGAGAAACATGAAGGACCAAGACCATTAAGACATTTATAAACTAATAAAAGAACCTTAAAATCAATTCTAAAAGATTGATTGATTGATTGATTGATTGATTGATTGACGCTGTTTGAGAATGTGCACAAACTTTGACTTTGACTATGAATTGTCTTGTGAGGTCAGGCCGTATCAGAATAGGAGCAGAGGTTAAGCAGTGTTTGAGCTTGTTTAAATCAGCTTCAGTCTCTGAGGTCCAGCTGAATTGAACAGAGGTGGAAGTGAGAGCTGTGCGCAGTGCAAGGGGTGCACTCAACATTAAAGAGCTGTTTCTCAAATGTGGTGAGTGCTGACAGAGCAAAAACTCAGCATGTAACCTACAGAATAGATGCTGGGGTTCTGTTACAAAAATGGTGTCCTAGTAAGTAAGATTAGAGTGTAGTACACCAGATGGTTGTCCCTACTGTGCATCATTCCCATGTACTGTCTATGACGCATGAAAGTCCATGGTCTGAACACTTAGAGAATAAAAAAACAAACCATTGCATATTGAAGCATTTCTTTTGGTCGGTTTGAAAGCAGACGTAGTTAAATACTGGCAAATCACAGGTCAGCCTAATGAGGTTATCCCTGCTGCCCACTGCACCCTATACCTGCCATTGGAGAGCTTTTTGATTGTGTTATTGTTGATTATGTTGGTCCACTCTCTAGGACAAAGAGTGGTACCAGTTTTTACTCACAATAATGTGCGCTGCCACACTATTCACTGAAACTGAAACTGAAACTTGAGGTTTTCCAAAACACAATTGAAATACAAACTGATCAGGGGACAAATTTTCAGTCAAAGCTCTTCAATAAGGTCCTTGATACATGAGGCCTGATTCTCCTGTGCTTGTGAAATTTATGACTGTCTTAGTGTTCCTGATTACGTCATTCACACTCCAGAAAGGAAGCACAAGACTTGTGTGTCACAATAATACGATCAAGAATTATCACTCAAAGGAAAAGCCTGCTAATGTTGTAGAAATTGGGCCTGCCTTGGTACCTGGTGCATGTCCCCTGATCGTTGCAGACTGTGTCCTTCTGAGGATTTAGTTATGTGCCATTTGTCTCCCAAAGTGCTTGTCTGTCAAACTCAGAAATACTGCAGTGGCTTCCCTTGGAGCTGAATCTCCTGTCACCTGAACAGCAGCGTGACGTCAGTGGTCTAGTCAACAGTTTCCTGTGCTTGTTTAATGACATGCCCACTCAAACTAATGTGCTTAAGTATGACATAAATGTACAAAATGTTCAGTCCATAAAACAGCATCCCTACTGCGTAACCCTGGTTAAGCGTGAGAAGGTAAAAATAGAGAGACAGTAACTCTTGAAAAACGGATTAGCCAGGCCCAGTTCTACTTTGTGGAGTGGAGTAGAGGATGACATTTTTCGGGAATTCCCATGGGTCACGTGATTCCCGCCGGAATCCCACAGCATAGGAGTCATTTTTTAATTAATCCCGTGATCGGGATGGGACTGGAAAAAAAGCAACGGGAGCGGGCAGGAGTGGGAGCGACATTAATAGATGATCATTTTCAGCCGTGTTAAACAACCAGATGAACAGATGTGACCATTTTTGTAGTCATCTCTCAGTGAGAGCCAACACTCTTGACCGCGCTAGCAACACAAAGAACTACAAAAGTGGTTTGACTTCCTGTCACCACCTGAAGTGAAAAGCGACTGGGAGCAGCTGCCGGCGACACACATAACAAAACAACATGGAGGGAGAAGACGACACGTCGAAAAGAGAGTTGTTTACATCGACCGAATGTCATGTGAAACTTAAAGACAGGGCCTTTTATATGCACTGCACTTTCACCTAAAATAAAAGATGCAACATTTTTTCAACATGTTTGGTTTCATTCAAAGGGAACGGGACAGGAGTGGGAGTAATTTTGAGTGGGACGGGACAGGAGTGAAAATCCGCTCTTATGTCATGCTCTAGAGTGGAGTTCACCCTGTCTGTTAAATCAGATGGTTCCACAGTTAATTACAGATTTCAGTCAAGTTAATGCTTTCACTGGTCCAGACTATTACCCCCAAGAGTGTCAGCATACTCTGCTCCAGATCTTGCTCACCCGTTTAAGTTAGAGGTAGATGCAAGCACAGTGGGAGCCGGGGCAGTCCTGCTGCAGGAGGATGCTAGTGGGGTTGATCAACTGATGTGCTGCTTCTCGACAACAGGTAAATTATTGCACTATTGAAAAGGAGGCTCTTGCTCTGTTCTTGGAACACCAAAATTTTGAAGAGTATGTTGGGTCCAGATCCTTGCCAGTTGTCTTCACTGAACATGACCCACTCATACTGTCCAAGAAACCTGTTCATACCAGGTAACAATCAGCTCCTGTCGGCAGTTTGAAAGGGTTTAACCTGCAAGCTACACAGGATTTTATCTGCTTGCCTCCGATCGGCTTAAGTGAACATCACACCCGGGTCAACCTGCTAATTTACAAATGACGTCAGGGTAACATGCCCACACCATTACATCACACCGTGACACCGACGTCTGTAACTTATGTGACTCTTTGCTGTCTCAACAAATTCCATCTGTCTTTGTATCATCAGTGCAGAGTTTGTCCATTTTTAAAAAAGGACACAAGTACAAAGTACAGAAAAAGGTGTCCACGTCTTACATGCTCCTTTCCATGTACATGGTTGTACTTCGTTGCAATGATGATGTCATCAACGTTGACATCAGCTTGATTCGCCAGAGGAAAAACAAAGCCACGCAGTTCGTCTGCTGTGGATTAGGCCCTGTTCTTCTGGCAGTTGGCAATTGCCGATTGTTAGCGGATTAACGCACATTGAAAAAAAAATCTGTGACCCGCTAATTTTAGTGTGAAAGCGGTATCAGATTCCTTGTAAACATGTAGAATCATAACCAGAGTCTGATGCGGTGGACATTCATCATGCAGGACTTCAACTTAGTAAGGAGAAGAAAATGTCTTGGCAGATGACTTGTCCAGGTATGAAGATTTTATTTTTTCTTTTGTATTTGTAAAAATTGTCAACAACCAGTGATTGTTGATTTAAGGGGAGGGTTGTTAAGGCCGGTGTTGCAAAGGTTGTTGTGTATGTGTGCATGTGTGGGTGGGTGCATGTCTGTGTGTTTTTAGACAACTTCCAAATTGGCTCTTGAAATAGTTTTTAGTTTTCATATTTTTCAGTAGTTGGAGATTGTCTTTTTAGATAGTCTTTCTTGGGTAATGTCTGTTAATTTTGATTTTTGGCAATCCCTTATTTGGAAGAAAATTCTTTACTTTGATGAAACACCTCTGTTATACTGCTGCATCTGGTTTTATGTTACCTTGTTTTTGAGTCGTGAATGTAACACTGATAGGTAAATATACTGACATGTAATATTTATAGGTGCAATCACTCTAATGACTCCCACTAATAAGGCCTGATGTGATGGGAGAAACACCATAAACAGCAGGCTCTGTGTTTCTGAGTCTGCTCCTCCTCTTCAGTATCTGCTGTCAAAGCAGGTATAAAGTGTCTCTGTTGTATTTTTAGAAACAAAGACCCTTCCTCTACCTGCAGCATAATCAGTTTCATTTGTAATGTAAAGCAGACATACTGAAAAGCAGGTCATCAAGTTCAGATTTTAAGCCCCCCCACCAAAACCACCACCTTCTGTTAACAGAGGGCCTTTTTCATCTAAGTTCCACTGTGTGATCAGCCACAAGAATAATCAACATCACGTGAGTAATTCTGGTTGGTCACACAAAAAGCTTTATCCATATAAGGCAGACATTGTCTAATACCCTCCTCAGTCTCCATGCAGCGTGTCTTCAACAAAATGACTCAAATGAAGTTTGCTCTGTATGTGACATGTCTGCTCATCGGAGGAATGGGTGAGTTGTGTCTCTTAAAAGTGCTTCTTTAACTGTTTTGTCACAAAATCTGACAAAATGCTGCCGGTCTTTTTACTCAGTTAATAATAATTATCCTTAAAATGTATTTTTCCCTTTCCAGTTGCAGTGACCGTGGAGCCGTCCTCATCTCTACATATTCAATCAGTTCGTATTGGTGAAAATGTAACTTTGGAGTGTTTCTATCAGGAGAGCAGGGCAGTGACATTTTATTGGTTTAAAGAAACTCTGGGACAGAAACCAGAGCGGGTGTCTGTGTTCTACAAGTATGAAATACAAGCCTCTCTGGTTGGTGAATATAAGAAGGATTCACGCTTCAAACCGCACATCAGTCCGAGTAATTATCATCTGAAGATCACAAATGTCCAACCATCAGACTCAGCGACTTACCACTGCATGAGTAGCTCCTCTCATAAGTTTGACTTCATAGGAGGCGTCATAGTCCATGTAACAGCTTCAGTATTTAACCTTCCAACCATCATCCATCAGTCTGAATCTGAAGTGGTCCAGCATGGAGCCTCTGTGACTCTGAAGTGTACGGTCCTCACTGGGAGCTGTGATGGAGACCTCAGAGTTTACTGGGTGAAGAACCCTCAAGAAGCTCATCCAGGACTTATCCCCACCCATGGAGGCATGAATAAAGAGTGTGAGGGGGAAGTAAACTCCCAAACACACTCTTGTGTCTACAGCTTGGAGATGGAGAAGCTGAGTCGTTCTCATGCTGGGACCTACCACTGTGCTGTTGCTTCATGTGGGCACGTACTGTTGGGGAACGGGACCAAGCTGGAAATTACAGGTGAGTGACTTGAACCAGAGTGTCAGGAAAATGTGTTTAATCAAATCTGACATCTAATCTGTCCAAATGTTAATCCATAGATGAAGATGAAAAAGAAGAGGGTGTTTTGGTGTATGCCTTGAGTGCAGCTTTGGCTTTTATGACCATCCTGGCTGTTTTCCTGGCTTACAAAGCATTTACAAAGAAGGAGACAACCAGCTGTATATCCACAGGTATGTTCAACTGACATGGTCTGAATCTGACTGTGTCACTTAACTTAAAACAGCATAAATTAATAAAAAATATTACCAAATGAGTGAAAAATAAATAAATTGGGAAATTAAAAGCCCATATTACTGAGGTTTGACTTGTTAACAGCAGCTGACTTTAACATTTTCTTGACTGTCCTCTTGTGCTAACAGAGCCTTTGCTTGATCCAGTTGCACCGGGTTAAAATCACATCACTATGGTCAAAAAACTGAGGAGCAGCTGGCTTGACTGCTGCTGCTTATTTGAGTTTATCATTAAGAGTCTGAAAGCTGATTTTAACACCATGTTATGGCATGTCCATTATAACTCTGGAAGTCTGGCCCTTGTTAAAATCATCCTCAAAAAAATGTCCGACTTTTCTGGTTCATCTTTTATGCTGATATATCTAAAAGTTAAAGTTAAAGTGAACAAGGAGCTGTAAAGTGGGGACGGGATTGTTCTAGAGACGTAGGAAACGACAAGTAGCCAGTTATAGCATCAGATAGACTGTTTAGTATATTTCAGTTGAATAACATATAGATACTTCAGCAATTAAACAAGCTTGGTCTGATAAATTAAATGTGGAAATCACAGAGGACACCTGGGGGGACTGTTTGAGCACTATACTTGGCTGTTCTGTAAATGTGCAAGACAACCTCATTAAATTACATAGTTTTTTTGCAGATGTTTCTCCTCAATATAATAGGTGGAAATCAGCTGATGGTGACTAAACTCGAACATATTGGTCATGTAGTCATCTGTTTTCATACTGGGAAAATATTTTAAATGTTTCTCTGTGGCATTTGGAAAACACGAGAGACCTGACCCACTTGTTGCCATTCATGGTGCACCTGATCTCTTAACCTCTGCTAATAAATAGAACAGGAAGGCTGTTTCATTTTGTATGATGTTCGTAGAAATACAATTCTTGAGGGTGTGGAGGATAGACCATGTTCAAACCTACGATCTTCGGATGGGTGAAATGACCAGTGTTTTGAGTAACAGCATTAAAAACAACAGCGTTACTAATGCCATTACTTTTTTCCACTAACGGGTAATCTAATTAATTACTATTTCAAACGTTATTATGCCGTTACCATTACCGACAGTGAAATGTGGCACATTGCTCTGCACCGATGACAAGCAGCTTTTATCCGAACTGTATGCTTCAGCCAGACACACGAGGGTACTCAATGCCAGAGTTGCCAGGTCCACTTATTACAAGAGACTTTCGGCTTCTTCTCTTTGTAACTTGCATATATATATTGGGAGTTGTGGATTGCTGCTTTTGGGCTTGTTCCAATACTGCAGTTGCTCGTTTGGGTTTGTTGTGACCCAAAACCCAGGAGGAATCTGGTGCATGATCTACCATCAATGTAAACCCAATTCAGAAGATATTAGAATTACTTTAACCCACACTAAAACAAATTAGATTTTTACTGTAAAAATGATGTTTCCACCTAAAATAAATACTTATAGTGAGATTAAAATTTATTCGTAGTGTAGTTACTCCTATTTACACCATAATAAAGCTGTAGAGGATTAAGATAAAACTTAGATAAACACCTGACAAGTCTGTTTGGTTACAAAATTCAAGGTTAGACTGACTGTTTAGCAATAATGGAGTTACAAATAACAGTTGCCCCTCCCTTCACATCTGTATAAAGAAAAGGATGTCCCACCTCCAAAAAAGGGTGTTTAATAAGTAAATTGATGACAAAAAAGAAGAGAAATGATTTTGAAATCGAAACACGGATAAAAATTAAAACATGCTTCATTTAGATTTCTCTTTAAAAATGCTTATTTAAATCACAAAATCTGGCAACACGAGTGGTGTGGACCACCCTTCTTAAAGGAGGATTCTGTGTGTGCTACCAGGTGCCACCATACAGTTTGTTGAGCAGAGTGGCCGTTTGAGGCAAGTAAGCACAGTGATGAACTCCAGCATCCAACATAGCCAGAATTTGGAGATGGCCTCGTGGTTTGGGAGGTCATCTCTGAAAAGCACACAGCTCAAAGCTGGCATTTTAATTTCTCTACTATCTTTTTGAGGCTATTTTCTCAGAGGTTGTGGTAACCTTTTATTGCTGTGTGTCATTTTAATGGATGGGGTTTGCCACTTTTCCCTCATGCCATATTTTTATCTGGCATTTTTAATTTTCCTTCTCTGACTCCTATTAAACATAATCTAAATTTCATCATTCATATAGTTATAAAGATTCACCATCAAATACCTCTAATGGGAAGAGCAGTCTTACAGTCACACACACACTGACTGAGTGTTGAATGTCCTTCACAGAGAAAATCTACAAAAATCAATTTATCACCTCTGAGTGACACACAGAGTAATTTTGGCAATGAAATAGATATATTTTTTACTAAGGTTCAAGGACTTCAACTTGTATTAACAACACAAAACATGTGTGTGCATGAGTATGATGGCACGCTGGATCGTCCCTCTTTTTCCAGTCCTTCATAATGACAGACAGCCTCAAAATCTTTACATCATTTATAAAAAAATGCCTAATGATGGAAAATTAGTTCAGTCAGGAAGACTATCTCTTTGTGTATGCCCTCGAAGTCACAATCAATGTCCTGCTACCTTCACGCTCCAGTAATCATCATCCTTCTCATCCAATCCCAATCTGCCACCCTCTCTCTCTTAACCAATCAGTCATTAGCTGGCAAATGTAAAAGTTTTCTCCCTCGCTTTGATTTCATTCAGCCTAATGCTGCGCTCACACCGCACGCTACTTGTACTACCTCGGCGATCACTCTCCATGCAAAGTCAATGTACAGCCGCGATGGGGCGGGGCTAACCATCCCGCGACACGACAGTCGCTTGTCACACTACCACATAGCTTGTCTCGCGATGTCAAAGTAAAAAAAAGTTCATCTATTCAGACTATGTCATGCGTGGCTGTGCGGCAACAGCCAATCAGCTGTGTGTGTACGTGTTACGGTACCCGAGACAGACAGTTATTCATCCAGACTACAGGGTGGATGAGTTGCGTCTAGGCGGAACTAATCTCAGTGAGGACATTAGTTCCGCCTAGACGGACCGTGGTAAACTCACAGATAATGCTGCTGCAGGGCATCAGCTGCAGTGTTTTGTGTTTGATAAGTGAGTGAAAATGATACAGCTGGAATAATGTCCGCTTATACATCCTATTAGGT
The DNA here is from genome assembly GCA_036419115.1 of Scarus forsteni. NCBI lineage: Eukaryota > Metazoa > Chordata > Actinopteri > Labriformes > Labridae > Scarus > Scarus forsteni. The sequence continues at coordinate 175,564 of JAZDUH010000128.1, read as the reverse complement.
GATTATATGATATGATCACAGTGAAACTCGAGCGGACGTGACGTCACCGAGCGACAGCTGATGGCAACGACCAAAATGAGGTCGGGCGACGCTACGTCAGTGGGCGACGCAACTTTTGTCGCTGGGTCGCTTGCGGTGTGAACGCAACATGAGAAGTTTGGCATGGTGCTGTCTTATCCTTATAGTGTTTGCTCTTCTATTCTTTTCCTGCCTCTTCACTGCTTGCCCAAGTATGTCAGACCATGATCCTCTGTCAGAGGATTTTAATCCAAGTGATGTGCTTTTGTGGAAGCAGCTCAGACTCCCATTGCGAATTGCATCTACTCAATCAGGGTATGGTAAATGGACTTGAGCTAATATAGTGCTTTTCTAGTCTTTGACTACTCAACGCTGCTTTACACTGCAGGTCACACCTACCCATTCACTCTCACATTCACTCACTGATGGTTCAGAGTTTCTACATTAGTTATCCATCAGTATTTCTAACACATTCACGCCCTTTCATGTCCATTTACACACCACTGATGCAGCAGTGGGAGCAACTTGGGGTTAAGTGTCTTGCCCAAGGCTTGAACCTGCAACCTTCCAATCACTGACCAAGTGCGCTATCCATCCGCGCCATCCCTTTCAAGAACTGATTTCAATAACAGTAATGTTTCAAGCAATTTAGTTTCACATTGTCAAATGATTTGGATCTTTAGTAAAGCAGGTACGAGAGTAAGACTAGTGTATAATCTGCAAACTGCTCAATATTTACTGGGTTAACAGATCATGTTCATAATAATAATAAATTTTATTTATAGAGCGCTTTTCAAAAACTCAAAGTCGCTTTACATTAAAACGTTAAAAGTGCAGGTAAAAACAAGTGTACAATAGAAAACAGATAAAAGCAATGCTTAGTGAGGTAAAAAGGTGTCAGGGCAAGGTAAAAACATTAGTGCAATAAGCAAGGGACTGACAAAACAGTTGGGATATGATCATGGAGCTGATATAGTGCCAAGGCCTCCAGTTGATGATCTCTGTCTTAAAAATGCACTCGAAAGCAATTGGTAAACATGAAGATCTAAGACGATGGCATTTAGCCTCTGGCCTCTTGAACTGAATCCCTAAATTATTGATTCACAACAGAAATGTGCAATGTTTGATGAAAGTCCCTTACAGCACCCGGAAGATTTTGGGTTCGCAAGCAAAGGGTGACCACAAGACTCCATAAATGACAACTTCAGGACCCATGTCCTGATGTGTTTGATTGTTTTCATTGTCATGGTGTCTATTTACCAAGGTTTTGATTTAAGCTTAACTGAAAAATGAATAAATGTCTCGATGTAGCCGTTTCCAAACAGCTCTTTTTCCCTTCTCTTTGAAAATCTTTGGATCTTAAGGGGGCGAGGCTGCAGGAGGCTATTATGATGAGCTCTTTGCTGATAGGCTGCTATAACAACGTCTGATGTGAAGAGGGAGGAGTGGTTAAAGGCCAAGAAGCAGAAGTTTAAAAAAAGTCATGGTGTCTACCTTTGGTTAGCAGAAAACATGTAGGTGGAGACTGTACAGCTATGACATCATAAACCCCAGGAAGTAAAAACAGAGCATTTCATGGGGCATTTTCTTTGAAGAGGCTGAGAGCATATCTCTGTGTACTACGATTTTAAGTAAAAGGTGTCATGTCACGTGTCAAGATTGACAAGGCCATGACCTGTATGGATGGACAATTTAGAAATATAACACATCCGGCCTTCACTGTCATTGGTGTAGAGGCATGACAAGGCCAGTCACTCACCCAAACTAATCTTGAAAAGACTAAAGAATTGCCAAATTAAGCTAAACAAGATTACTGTAGACATGTATTAATTGCATCTTTTTATTTCCAACCAGACCCCAGAGAAAGAGCCTCAGCTGTTTCAGGTCCCAACACAGAGGTGAGTATTTTTTATGCTGTAATAACTGAAGCATACACAGTGAAACACATGCCCTAATAATCATCAATCATTATTTGATGGGCAAAAGGAAACACACTTCTGTTAATGCTCAGGACTGTGTTTTTATCAGAATGAGGAGTGGTCAAGAACAACCTGTCATTTACAGAGGAAGCAGAAACTCTGCACCTCAGTCCAGTGTTTCCAGCCTTTTTTAAGCCATGTTCCAGTTCTGTGTCTTACAATATAGTCACAGTGTGCAACAGTGAGCTCCTAACAATTCCTGTTTTATATCATAACCAGGGTGACCAGGTCCCAGAGAACCTCCATTATTCTGCTCTGAGGTGGAACCATGCCAATCCATCAGCAAGACAAAGAGACAACAACAGGAACGAATGTGTGTACTCAGGCGTCAGGCAGTGAAACTACAGACTAACATGTAACATGGATGAAGTTTAAGAGACACCATCACACATTAGTTTTGTGAAGGTCCTGTATTTAACTGAAATTAAACAGGATCATGCAGGTCCCAGTCGTCCTCTGAATTTTAAAGCACTTTAACATCAAATCCTGGTGTGCCTATAAACCCTCCTGTTTCAGTCTTGCTTAGAATTGGCTGTTTTGCTTTAAATCCTAATGAACTTTCTAACCTCTCCCTTCTCCTCAAGAGTAGCTGTGGATTAGGCTTTTTATATTTGTGCTCTAAAGTTCATTGTGTCTGGATGCCAAGTTGTTCCTTCAACTATCTGTTAATGATATCAACAAGAGAACATTTTCAGACAAACTATTTTAGCACAGATTTTTGCAAACTTGAGCTATCAGCTGAAAGAGAGGAGATTTTTTTTGTTTGTGAGATTTTCTTGATTGGGACCCCGATTTCAAAACATTTGAACCCAGTTTGTTCAGACTAACTTTCATTTAGGATTCAAGCAACTTTGATTGTGACTGTAATTGGCTTTTCAAATTTAAATTTAAAGTTTGACTCTTTTAAGTCAAAACCGATGTGTGGTGTGGTTCACACTTTTCTTTTTCTTCCAATGTGACACATTTTCTCTTCTGTTGTAATTTTACTCATGTCTTTGGATGTTTCCTCTTTTTAAGTCTTCAGTTAAATAAATCTGAACAATTTAAATGCTGTCACTGTGTTGTCTTTCTTTTTAAATGATAAAATTAAGGTTATCATTAATTATTAACAAAAGTGGGATTTGTTTATAATCAGTGTAATTTGGATAAATATAAACTATGAGGATATATTAATGTTTTATTTTTGGTATAAAACATAAAAAAATGCAAAATGCATCATTGCAAAAGTTCACTGTTATGTCAAACCCATCATTATAGTAACTTCTGGTTGGAGGGTGAGGGGTTGAAAAAGGTGGGGCAGACCTGGCTTGTCTCCTGATTCTAAAACAGCGCAGCATATGGGCTTGAATGGAAGGAACAGCTAATCCCCTTTCCTGTGCAGGAAACAAGGGAGGATGGTATCCAAGTGAACATAAGAAGGGTGAAAGACCAGAGGAAGCATTGGGCAAGGTGTTGGAGCTCCAGGAAGAGGGATTGGAGGATGTTACACATCATGGCGCAGCCTCCATCTCCTGATTGGCCCACTCAGTTTGACTGCTGGTTTGAGGGTTCTACCCAGAAGAAAGGCTGGCTGAGGCTCCCAGGGCAGAACAAAAGGCTCTCTAGACCTGTGAGGTATACTGGGGTCCTCTGTCTCACGCAATGTCAAGAGGCAGTCCATGACGGCAAAACTTTTTTTACCAGGAGGTCAGCAGTTTCTTTTGCAGAGGAGAGTTTAGGTACGGCACGGAAATGCTTTTGAAAAACGATCAATGATAGTAAGAAAATCTGTATTACCGTCAGAAAGAGGAAGGCCAGTAACAAAGTCCAGGGTGATGTGTGACCAGGGGTGGCCTGGGATGGGGGTGAAGAAATCCAGTGCTTGGCTTGGTGGACATCTTGTTTTTAACAAAAATTGGGCAGGCCCTTATAAAGGAATAGGTGTCAGCTTCTATGGTAGTTTTGCCACATTCCCACAGAAATGTCAAGGTACGACTGATCCCAGGATGACCAGTTACTTATGAGGAGTGAGCCCACTGAAAGACCTCAGAGCGAACTACATCTGGAACAAAGAGACTATAAGGGAGACCATTACCTGGGTCAGTCTGTTGAATCTGGGCTTGTGTAACCAGTGACTCGATATCCGAGGTAGCGGCTGCTACAATGCATGTACGTGGGAAGATGGGTTCTGGGTCACAACTTGGCTCTTCGGAACTGTCAAGACAAAGCATCAGGCTTGATGTTGTGGGATCCTGGATAATAGGTGAGAAAGAAATTAAATCTACCAAAATTCAAAGCCTATCTAGCTTGCTGGGAGTTAAGACACTTGGCACTTTGTATGTATTAAAGGTTCTTGTGATCCGTCCATACCACAAAGAGTGATCAGCCCCTTCCAGACAGTGACGCCACTCCTCCAGTGCCAGTCTCACAGCAAGCAGCTCCCGATGGCCAACATCATAATTCCTTAAATATCATAATTTGCATCCACCTCAACTATGAATTGTCTTGTGAGGTCAGGCCCGTATCAGAATAGGAGCAGACGTTAAGCAGTGTTTGAAGCTTGTTGAGAGCAGCTTCAGTCCCTGAGGTCCAGCTGAATTGAACAGAGGTGGAAGTGAGAGCTGTGAGCAGTGCAAGGGGTAAACCCGACACGAAGAGCTGTTTCTCAAATGTGTTGACTGTTGACAGAGCAAAAGGTGAGCAAGTAACCTACAGAATAGATGCTGGGGTTCTGTTGCAAAGATGGTGTCCTTGCAATAAAAAAAAATGGGATTGGAGTGTTGTACACCAGGTGGTTGTTCCTACTGTGTATTGTCCCCATGTGCTGTTTATGACGCATGAAAGTCCATGGTCTGAACACTTAGAGAATAAAAAAAAAATACCATTGCATATTGAAGCATTTCTTTTGGTCGGGTTTGAAAGCAGACGTAGTTAAATATTGTCAAATCACAGGTCAGCCTAATTAAGTTATACCTGCTGCCCACTGCACCCTATACCTGCCATAGGAGAGCCTTTTGATGGTGTTATTGTTGATTATGTTGGTTCACTACCTCGGACAAAGAGTGGTACCCGGTTTTACTCATAGTAATGTGCGCTGCCACTCTATTCCCTGAAACTGAAACTTGAGGTCTTCCAAAATACAAACAAAATACAAACTGATCAGGGGACAAATTTTCAGTCAAAACTCTTCAATCAGGTCCTTCGTACATGAGGCCTGATTCTCCTGTGCTTATGAAATTTATGAGTGTCTTAGTGACACTGATTATGTCATTCGCACTCCTGAAAGGAAGCACAAGACTTGTGTGTCACAATAATACAATCAAGAATTATCACTCAAAGGAAAAGCCTGCTTATGTTGTAGAAACTGGGCCTGCCTTGGTACCAGGTGCATGTGCCCTGATCGTGGCAGACTGTGTCCTCTGAGGACTTAGTTATGTGCCACTTGTCTCCTAAAGTGCTTGTCTGTCAAACTCAGAAATACTGCAGCGGCTTCCCTCGGTGCTGAATCTCCTGTCACCTGACCAGCAGCGTGACGTCAGTGGTCTAGTCAACAGTTTCCTGTGCTTGTTTAATGACATGTCCACTCAAACTAATGTGCTTGAGCACGACATAAATGTACAAAATGTTCAGTCCATAAAACAGCATCCCTACTGCGTAACACTGGTTAAGCGTGAGATGGTGAAAACAGAGAGACAGTAGCTCTTGAAAAATGGATTAGCCAGTCCCAGTTCTAGTTTATGGAGTGGAGTAGAGGATGACATTTTTCAGGAATTCCCGTGGGTCACGTGATTCCTGCCGGAATCCCACAGCATAGGAGTCATTTTTTAACTAATCCCGTGATCAGGACGGGACGGGAAAAAAAGCAACGGGAGTGAGCAGGCGTGGGAGTGACATTAATAGATGATCATTTTCAGCCGTGTTAAACAACCACATGAACAGATGTGTCCATTTTTGTAGTCATCTCTCAGTTAGAGCCAACACTAACACTAACCGCGCTAGCAACACAAAGAACTACAAAAGCAGTTTGACTTCCTGTCACCACTGGAAGTGAAAAGCGACTCGGAGCAGCTGCCGGCGACACACATAACAAAACAACATGGAGGGAGAAGACGACACATCGAAAAGAGAGCTGTTTACACCGACCGAATGTCAGGCATGTGAAACTTAAAGGCAAGGCCTTTTATATGCACTGCACTTTTACCTAAAATAAAAAAATGCAACATTTTTTTTACATGTTTGGTTTCATTCAAAGGGAACAGGACAGGAGTGGGAGTAATTTTGAGTGGGAGCGGGATGGGAGTGGGAGTCATTCTACAGGAGTGGGACAGTACAGGATACATTTTTTAATCCAGCTCGGGATTGGGACAGGACAGGATTTTTTCTCTGGGAGTGGGACGGGACAGGAGTGAAAATCCGCTCTTATGTCATGCTCTAGAGTGGAGTTCACCCTGTCTGTTAGAGGCAAAGTCAGATGGTTCCACAGTTAATTACAGATTTCAGTCAAATTAATGCTTTCACTGGTCCAGACTATTACCCCCAGGAGTGTCAGCATACTCTGCTCCAGATCTTGCTCACCCGTTTAGTTAGAGGTAGATGCAAGCACAGTGGGAGCCGGGGCAGTCCTGCTGCAGGAGGATGCTAGAGGGGTTGATCAACTGGTGTGCTGCTTCTCGACATCAGGTAAATTATTGCACTATTGAAAAGGAGGCTCTTGCTCTGTTCTTGGAACACCAAAATTTTGAAGTATACGTATGTTGGGTCCAGACCCTTGCCAGTTGTTGTCTTCACTGACCATGACCCACTCATACCCCTTTCATACTGGCCAAAAAATCTGTTCAAACCAGGTAACAATCAGCTCCTGTTGGCAGTTTGAAAGGGTTTAATCGGCATGTCCACCCTGCAAGCTACACAGGATTTTATCATCTCGCCTCCCTTCAGCTTCAGTGAACATCACACCAGGGTCAACCTGCTAATTTACAAATGATGTCAGTGTAACTTGCCCACACCATTACATCACACCGTGACACCTCCATCTGTAACTTATGGGACTCTTTGTCATCTCAGCAACAAATTCCATCTGCCTTCATATCATCAACGCTGAGTTTGTAGATTTTTAAAGAAGGACAAAAGTACAAAGTACAGAAAACGGTGTCCACGTCTTCTATGCACCTTTCCTATATGGTTGAATTTTGTCGCACTGATCATGTTATCAACGTGATGACATCAGCTTGATGTGCCAGAGAAAAAAAAACAAATCCACTCAGTTCATCTGCTGCGGATTAGGCCCGGTTCTGCTGGGAGTGGGAAAAGAGTCACTTGCTGATTCTTAGCGGGTTGAAAAAAATCTGTGACCCGCTAATTTTAGTGTGAAAGCAGTATCAGATTCCTTACAAACATGTACACATGTGGACAAAATTGTTGGTACTCTTCTGTTAAAGAAAGAAAATCAACAATGAGCTGGGCGGCGGCTGAAGGCGGGGACCCTGGCGGTCCGATTCCGCGGCTGCAGCGTCTGGCTCTAGGGACATGGAATGTCACCTCTCTATCGGGGAAGGAGCCGGAGCTTGTTGCCGAGGTGGAGCAGTTCCGACTAGATATAGTCGGACTCACCTCGACACATAGCTTGGGCTCTGGAACCAGTCCTCTTGAGAGGGGTTTGACTCTTTTCCACTCTGGAGTGGTGGATGGAGAGAGGCGTCGGGCAGGGGTGGCAGTGCTCGTCTCCCCTTGGCTCGAGGCCTGTACGTTGGGGTTCACCCCGGTGAACGAGAGGGTAGCCTCCCTCCGCCTTCGGGTGGGGGGACGGAACCTGACTGTTGTTTGTGCCTATGCACCAAACAGCAGTTCAGCATATCCACCCTTTTTGGATGTCCTGGAGGGGATGCTGGAGAGTGCTCCTTCTGGGGACTCCTTCGTTCTACTGGGGAACTTCAACACTCACATCGGCAATGACAGTGAGACTTGGAGGGGCGTGATTGGGAGGAACGGCCCCCCCGATCTGAACCCGGTGTTCTGTTATTGGACTTCTGTGCTAGTCACAGACTGTCCATAACTTACACCATGTTCAAACATAAGGGTGTTCATATGTGCACTTGGCACCAGGACACCCTAGGTCGCAGTTCAATGATTGACTTTGTAGGCATATCATTGGACTTGCGGCCACAAGTTTTGGACACTCAGGTGAAGAGAGGGGCGGAGCTGTAAACTGATCACCACCTGGTGGTGAGTTGGCTCCGATGGTGGGGAGGATGCCGGTCAGACCCAGTGGACCAAAGCGTGTTGTGAGGGTCTGCTGGGAAGGTCTGGCAGAGTCTCCCATCAGAAAGAGTTTCAACTCACACCTCTGGGCGAAGTTCGACCATGTGGCGGGGGAGGCAGGGGACATTGAGTCCGAGTGGGCCTTGTTCCGGGCCTCTATTGTTGAGGTGACTAATGATGGTCGGTGCCTGTCGTGGAGGCAACACCCGAACCCACTGGTGAACACCAGGGGTAAGGGATGCCGTCAAGCTGAAGAAGGAGTCCTATCGGGCCTTTTTGGCCCGTGGGACTCTGGAGGCAGCTGACAGGTACCGGCTGGCCAAGCGGAATACAGCTTCGGTGGTCACTAAAGCAAAAACCCGGGCATGGGAGGAGTTCGGAGAGGCCATGGAGAACGACTTCCGTATGGCTTCGAAGAGATTCTGGACCACTATCCGGCGTCTCAGGAAGGGGAAGCAGTGTGCTGTCAATACTGTCTATGGTGGGGATGGTGCACTGCTGACCTCGACTCGGGATGTTTTGGATCGGTGGAAAGAATACTTTGAAGACCTCCTCAATCCCACCAGCATGTCTTCCAGTGCGGAAGCAGACCTGGGGGACTCTGTGGTGGGCTCGTCTATCTCTGGATTTGAGGTTGCTGAGGTGGTCAAGAAGCTCCTCGGTGGCAGGGCTCCGGGGGTGGATGAGATCCGCTCGGAATTCCTCAAGGCCCTGGATGTTGTAGGGCTGTCGTGGTTGACAAGTCTTTGCAACATCACGTGGACATCGGGGACAGTGCCACTGGATTGGCAGACCGGGGTGGTGGTTCCTCTTTTCAAGAAGGGGGACCGGAGGGTGTGCTCCAACTACAGGGGGATCACACTCCTCAGCCTCCCCAGTAAGGTCTATTCAGGGGTACTGGAGAGGAGGGTCCATCAGATTGTCGAACCTCGGATCCAGGAGGAGCAATGTGGTTTTCGTCCTGGTCATGGAACTGTGGACCAGCTCTATACCCCCCATAGGGTGCTCGAGGGGGCATGGGAGTTTATCCAACCAGTCCACATGTGCTTTGTGGACCTGGAGAAGGCATTCGACCGTGTTCCTCGCGGGGTTCTGTGGGGGGTGCTTTGGGAGTATGGGGTAGCGGACCCCCTGATATGGGTCGTCTGTTCCCTGTATGACCAGTTTCAGAGTCTGGTCCGCATTGCCGGCAGTACATCTGAGCCATTTCCGGTGGGGGTTGGACTCCGCCAAGGCTGCCCTTTGTCACCGATTCTGTTCATTACTTTTATGGACAGAATTTCTAGGCGCAGCCAGGGCCTTGAGGGGTTCCGGTTTGGTGACCTCAGGATCAGGTCTGTGCTTTTTTGCAGATGATGTGGTCCTGTTGGCTTCATCGGACTGGGACCTCCAGCTTTCACTGGATTGGTTCGAAGCTAAGTGTGAAGTGGCTGGGATGAGAATCAGCACCGCCAAATCTGAGTCCATGGTCCTCACTAGGGAGAAGGTGGAGTGTTCTCTCCGGGTCGGGGATGAGATTCTACCCCAAGTGGAGGAGTTTAAGTACCTCGGGGTCTGATTCACGAGTGGAGGAAGGGTGGATCGGGAGATCGATAGACGGATCGGTGCGGCGTCAGCAGTGATGTGGGCTCTGCACCGGTCTGTCGTGGTAAAAAGGGAGCTGAGCCGTAAGGCGAAGCACTCAATTTACCGGTCGATCTTCACCCCTATCCTCATATATGGTCACGAACTTTGGGTCGTGACCGAGATTGCGAGTACAAGCGGCCGAAATGGGCTTCCTTCGCAGGGTGGCTGGGCTCCCCCTTAGAGATAGGGTGAGAAGTTCAGTCATTCTGGAGGAGCTCATAGTAGAGCCACTGCTCCTACGCGTTGAGAGGAGCCAGATGAGGTGGCTCGGGCATCTGGTCAGGATGCCTCCTGGACGCCTCCCTGTTGAGGTGTTACCGGCACGTCCCACGTAGGCGGCCCCGTGGTAGACCCAGGACACGCTGGAGAGACTATGTCTCTCAGATGGCCTGGGAACGCCTCGGGATCCCCTGGGAAGAGCTGGACAAGGTGGCCTGGGAGAGGGAAGTCTGGGCTTCCCTGCTTAGGCTGCTGCCCCTGCGACCCGACCACGGATAAGCGGAAGAAGACGGTACGGTACGGTAACCAACAATGGTCACTGGAATAATTTGAAATGACAAAAGTAATAATAAATAAAAATTTTCTAAAAATTAACCAATGAAAATCAGACATTGCTTTTGAATTGTGATTCAACAGAATTATTTTTAAAAATAATCTAATGAAACTGACCTGGGCCAAAATGATGGTACTCTAGAAAAGAATAAAAATGATGTGACCATAGGGACATGTTAAACTAATGTGTGTCCTGTAATTAGCATCACAAGTGTCTTCAAGCTTTTAGTCAGTCAGTCTGCCTATTTAAAGGCTGAAAAGTGGTCACTGTGCTGTTTGGTATCATGGTGTGTACCACACTGAACTTGGACCACAGAAAGCTAAGGAGAGAGCTGTCTCAGGATATTAGAAAGAAAATTATGGACAAGCATGTTAAAGGTAAAGGCTATAAGACCATCTCCAAGCAGCTTGATGTTCCTGTGACTACAGCTGCACAGGTTATTCAGAAGTTTAAGGTCCACAGGACTGTAGCCAACCTCCCTGGACGTGGCTGCAGGAGGAAAACTGATGACAAACTGAAGAGACGGAGAATACGAATGGAAACCAAAGAGCCCAGAACAACTTCTATAGAGATTAGAGGTGAACCCCAAGGTCAAGGTACATCAGTGTCAGATGACACCATCCATCACTGTTTGAGCCAAAGTGGACGTAATGGAGGACATCACTGTTGACACAAATCATAAAAAAGAAAGACTTGAATTTTTCAAAATGCATATTGACAAGTCACAAAGCTTCTGGGAGAATGTCCTTTGGACTGATGAGACAAAACTGGAGCTTTTGTTAATCACATCAGCTCTATGTTCACAGATGCAAAAATGAAGCATACAAAGAAAAGAACACTGTCCCTAATGTGAAACATGGAGGAGGCTAAGTTATGTTCTGGGGTTGCTTTGCTGCATCTGACACAGGGTGTGTTGAATCGGTGCAGGTACCATAAAATCTCAAGACTATCAAGACATTCTGGAGTGAAATGTGCTGCCCAGTGTCAGAAAGCTTGGTCTCGGTCACAGGTCATGGGTCCTCCAACAGGTTAATGACCCAAAACACACAGCTAAAAACACCCAAGAATGACTCAGAACAAAACATTGGACTATTCTGAAGTGGCCTTCTATGATCCCTGACCTAAATCCTGTTGAACATTTGTGGAAGGAGCTGAAACATGCAGTCTGGAGAAGACATCCTTCCAACCTGAGAAAGCTGGAGCAGTTTGCTCACGAGTGGGCCAAAATACCTGTGGACAGGTGCATAAGTCTTGTTGTGAGTCACAGAAATTGCCTGTTTACAGAAACTGCCTCAAAAGCTTGTGCAACAACACATTGAGTTAAGGGTACCATTATTTTTGTCCAGGCCAGTTTCATTAGTTTGTTTTTTAAAATAATTTTCTTGGACTACAATTCAAAAGCAAAGTCTGAATTTCATTAGTTGATTTTCAGTAAATTTTATTTTTTATTACTTTTGTCAGTTTCAGCTTATTTCAGTGACCATGTGGGTTTTTCTCTCTTTGATGCAAGGGTACCAACAATTTTGTCCACGTCTGTATAATCATAACCAGAGTCTGATCACGAAGGAATTGATCATGCAGGACTTCAACTTAGTAAGGAGAGGAAAATGTCCTGGCAGATGCTTTGTCCAGGCATTAAGAATTTTTTTTCTTCTGTATTTTCAAAATTTGTCAACAACCAGAGATTGTTGATTTAAGGGGAGGGTTGTGAAGGCTGGTGTTGTATAGGCTGTTGTGTATGTGTGCGAGTGTGTGTGGCATGCCCGAAGTGGCTAATCGGGAGGACCGTGACGATTTCCGGTGGGCCGGCCTGACGTTTGGGCCGCGAGGGCCAGTGTTAATATACATTTTTTAATATTATTATAATTTTTGGGTTTGGTGTTCATTCATGGCCCTTAGTGAGTCTTACTTATATGCTGTTCCCGCTGTCCCTGTGGGCCGTCTCCATCGGCACTTTTTTTTTTTTTTTCAGATGTAACAACACGTCTGTGCAGGCTAAAAACAATTAGCTCCGCCAGTCGGAGTCTGTGCAATGAGCCAGCCAGTAGCCACGGTGCTGGGCTGCTGGCAAGACGGATAAAAAGAGCAAGGATGGCGCGGAAAAGATAAGAATTAAAAAGAGGAAAGCGCTTGAAAATGATGCGGCAAAATGTGCAAAATTTTTAATGAAATGAGCTTGCGGTCTGAAATGACAGAAGATGATGATGAAACTGGTAATATGTTGAATAAAATGCAACTTGCACCATGTGATGCGACGACACCACATAACTGGGGAAACTTTGTCTTGTAGCCCCTCAGAAGAGATGCAGCACCACCAAGCAGCAGCCATGAGCCCACCACAGGTGAAGAGTGGGCAGGTAGGGTTGTTCACTGAGTAAGTATTAGAATTAATATCAGAGTATAGTGTAGACTTACTCTATATGAAAATACCCTGAGATAATTGATGCTTGATGATTCAGCACTACAATAACAAAATTGACTTGAATTGATTAGAAGGCTGACTACTGACTATTTTTTAAAACGTGATTTAATGTCAGAGGCAGACACAGGGGAAGGTGGTGAGGAGGGGATTGCTGCTGTTGCTGCTGTCAGTGTTGAAGAAACAGGTGAGCTGTTGTAACAGTGTGTGAACAACTAAGCATCAGTTCTAATATAACCACTTTCTGTGCCCAAATGATAGTAGTGGCCCTTTTTATCATCAAAGTAAGATGGTAAACAAAGCACACAATTGAAAATGAATAAGATGAATGTTAGATGCAATAGACCTGTATATTTTGCCAGTGAAAAAAATCGTATTGTTTAGTATTATTGGCTTTAGAGAACAGCGCACTTTAACATGTAAAGTTATAATTACATTATTTTAATACAATAGGTCATGATATAAAGTGAGTCTGTCCAAGGCACAAAAAATTCAGGGGTGAAAATGAGTCCCACTTCGCCCCTTGTGTGTGGGTGCATGTCTTTGTGTTTTAAGACAACTTCCAAATTGGCCCTTGAAAAAGTTTTAGTTTTCATATTTTTAAGTAGTTAGAGATTGTCTTTTTGAGATAGTCTTTCTTTGGTAATGTCTGTTAATTTTGATTTTGGGCAATCCCTTATTTGGTAGAAAATTCTTTATTTCGATGAAACACCTCTGTTATACTGCTCCATCTGGTTTTATGTTACCTCTTTTCACCTTACCAGAGTCGTGAATGTAACACTGACAGGTAAATATACTGACATGTAATATTTATAGGTGCAAATCACTCTAATGTCTCCCACTAATAAGGCCTGATGTGATGGGAGAAACACCATAAACAGCAGGCTCTGTGTTTCTGAGTCTGCTCCTCCTCTTCAGCTTCTGCTGCCAAAGCAGGTATAAAGTGTCTCTGTTGTATTTTTAGAAACAAAGACCCTTCCTCCACCTGCAGCATATAATGGTTTTCTCACATTTGTGTCATGAACTTTCCTGTTAATACCTGCAGCACAATCAGTTTCATTTACAATATAAAGCAGACATGCTGAAGAGCAGGTCATCAAATTCAGACCCCACCCCCACACCCCCCACACACACACACAACACCCACCAACACCACCACCTTCTGTTAAAAGAGGGCTTCTTTTCATCTAAGTTCCACTGTGTGATTCAGCCACAAGTAAAATTAACATCATGTGAGTAATTCTGATTGGCCAATACAAAAAGCTTTATCCATATAAGGCAGACATTGTCTAATACCCTCCTCAGTCACCATGCAGCATGTCTTCAACAAAATGACTCGACTGAAGTTTGCTCTGTATGTGACATGTCTGCTCATCGGAGGAATGGGTGAGTTGTGTCTCTTAAAAGTGCTCCTTTAACTGTTTTGTCAAAAAATCTGATAAAATGCTGTCAGTCTTTTCACTCAGTTAATAATAATTTTACTGAATCTTTATTTTTCCCCTTTTCAGGTGCAGTGACCATGGAACCGTCCTCATCTCTACATATCCGATCAGTTAGTATTGGTGAAGATGTGACTTTGGAGTGTTTCCATCAGGCTATCAGGAAAGTGGCATTTTATTGGTTTAAAGAAAGTCTGGGACAAAAACCAGAGCAGGTGTCTGTCTTCTACAAGTACGACAAAAAAGCCTCTCTGGTTGGTGAATATGAGAATGATCCACACTTCAAACTGGACATCAGTCCGAGTAATTATCATCTGATGATCACAAATGTCCAACCATCAGACTCAGCGACTTACCACTGCATGAGTAGCTTCTCTCGTGAGTTTGACTTCATAGGAGGCGTCATCGTCCATGTAACAGCTTCAGAATTTAATGTTCCAACCATCATCCATCAGTCTGAATCTGAAGTGGTCCAGCATGGAGCCTCTGTGACTCTGAACTGTACGGTCCTCACTGGGAGCTGTGATGGAGACCTCAGAGTTTACTGGGTGAAGAACCCTCAAGAAGCTCATCCAGGACTTACCTTCACCCATGGAGGCATGAATAAAGAGTGTGAAGGGGAAGTAAACTCCCAAACACACTCTTGTGTCTACAGCTTGGAGATGGAGAAGCTGAATCGTTCTCATGCTGGGACCTACCACTGTGCTGTTGCTTCATGTGGACACGTACGGTTCGGGAACGGGACCAAGCTGGAAATTAAAGGTGAGTGACTTGAACTATAGTGTCAGGAAAATGTATTTAATCAAATCTGATATCTAATCTATCCAAATGTCAATTTTTAGATAAAGAAGAGGGTGTTTTGGTGTATGCCTTGAGTTCAGCTTTGACTTTTATGACCATCCTGGCTGTTTTCCTGGCTTACAAAGCATTTACAATGATGGAGTCAACCAGCTGCATATCCACAGGTATGCTTCACTGACATGGTCTGAATCTGACTGCGTCATTTAACTTAAAACAGCACAAATTAACAAGGAAATATTACCTAATGAATAAAAAATAAATACATGGGGAAGTTGAAAGTCCATATTACTTAGTTTTGTTAACATTATAACTCTGTAAGTCTGGCCCTTGTTAAAATCATCCTAAAAAAAAAAATCAGATATTTATCTGGTTCATCTTTTATGCTTATATATCTAAAAGTTAAAGTTGAAGTGAAAAGGACCTGTAAACCAGTTAGACTGTTTTATATATTTCAAAAGAAAACGTACAAGATGTTTAAGCAATTCAGTGACTGACTGACTGTTTGAGGAGTATGCTTGGCTGTTCTGTAAATTTGAAACATATCCTCATTGTATTTAAAACCCTTAAAAGAATGTATTATTCCACAATGAATCTACAAAGTTTTTGCAGATGTTTCTCCTCTATATAATAGATGGAAATCAGGTGATGGTAACTTAACTCGAACATTTTGGTCATATGGTGTTTTCATATTGGGAATATATTTAGCTGTTTCTCTGTGGCATTTGGAAAACACTGGAGACCTGACCCACTTGTTGCCATTCATGGTGTTACTGGCCTCTTAACCTCTGCTAATAAACACCAAAGGAAGGCTGTTTCTATTTGTATGACGTTAGTAGAAAAACAGATCTTGAGGGTATGGAGGGTAGACCATGTTCAAACCTACGATCTTTGGATGGGTGAAATGACCAGTGTTTGGGGTAACAGCATTAAAAACTGCAGTGTTACTAATGCCGTTACTTTTTCCCAGTAACGGGTTTTCTAATTAATCACTATTTCAAATGTTATTACGCCGCTACCGACAGTGAAATTTGGAGCATTTCTCTGCATCGATGTCAAGCAGCTGTTAACCGACAGATGATAGCCTCACTCTTTTGTTCATTAGAGAAGGCAAAAAACAACTTCTAAGTTTGACATCATTTGCAGTAACTAGAGTTTTATAGACACTCAAGGTGAGTAAATTTTTTACCAGCTAACATTACCTTGAGCTTAACAGTTGCCAAATGGGACACCCCCACAAAACATTTTCTTGCAATTTCTAATTTTGGTAGGAGCTGTTAAATGGGTTTGTTAAAACGTAATCTGTTAAAAAAACCTGGAAGCGACAAATACGGCTGTTTTTGCAGCATAGCTAATGCATGATGTCCATAGCTTTGTAAATAAAATGGAATATGTCAGATGACTTACTGTCATCACGGGCACACACTGCAGGCTAACAGGACGTAATGTTTTTTAACTGGCTCCGTTTGGATCGTATGAACAATATGTGCTATCCATTAGTTGGGTGGGTTCTTCAGTCTGATGATCTTAAGAACCATCAAACTTATTAAAAACCCAATATTTAAAAGTTTGATAGTTTTTATTTAACCTTGAAAAGTTTACCTTTTTGCGGAAGGTTTTTGAATGACAGCAGGAATACTAAATACATACCAGTATGAAACCTGATTTCAGTAAAGACACTAAGAGGTGTTGTTATTTTTCCTGACATTTTAAATTGCATATTCAAAGACTATGTTCATTTATCATATAAACGTGGTGTTTATAACATTACATGCAAGTAAAATAATAAATGTATTGTCAATTTTATTAGATGGAAATTAGTAAACAAGGTGCCGTATTATGCTACAACTCACAGTAAAAAACTGCAAACATGACAAAGACTGCATATATACAGTAATAAACTGCCAATCTTTTCAACAGTAGTTTACTGTTAAGGTTTGAAAGAAATGCTCCTTGTTGTATTTGTAAAAACAGGAGCAAATATACTGTTCATTTTCCAGTAACTTCCTAGCAACCCTACTGTCATTGTTTCCTGTTTTTTATCAGGGGTGATTTCTAAGAGTGTATTTCCCGATATTCTCACGCTCCAGTAGTCATCATCCTTCTCATCCAATCACAATCTGCCACCCTCTCTCTCTTAACCAATCAGCTGTCAAATTTAAAAGTTGTCTCCCTCTCTTTGATTTTATTCAGCCTGTGAATTCTGACATGTTGCTGTCTTATCTGTATGGTGTTTGCTCTATGGGGTTACAGGCCGAGGAGCAGACTTTCAAAACCATCATGGTGTCTGCCTTCAATGAGCAGAAAACATGTAGGTGGAGGCTGTGTAGCTCTGACAACATAAACCCAGGAAATAAAGACAGAGCATTTAAGGGGTGTTTTCTTTAAAGAGGCTGAGAGCATTTCTCTGTGAACTAAGATTTTACTCAAAGGTGTCATGTCCTTCTGCTGTTTAAACCCCCTCTAGTATCATTAAAAGAAATGCAGATTCGCAACACCATCACCTGTATGGATGGAGCTGGAGGAGGATGGACAATGTGAAACAGAACAGCTCTGGCCTTTGCTGTCATTTGTGTAGAGCAGTGGTTCCCAAACCTGTTAAAGCCCGTACCTGTTTGGAAATTTGACCACTCTCATGCTATTACAGCAGCTGGAAAAAGAAACGTCTGTAGGCCTGCCACCACTGTATGCATGTATGTACCAATGTATGCACCACATCATTATCTTTTGCTCCATCCTGCTCCAATTTTGCTTTAGTACCACTCACCATGCATCTGAAGCATGGCTCAGCCAGAATGAACTTGTTTATAATTAATTGCTCTGCCGCCCACACTGTTTTCAGTCAGAAATTGGATGTTGGCAAATCAAAAATGGAGTTTTTAAAAGTACTTCAAAAAGGATGCTGAGAGGTTATACAAGTGTCATGTTCCTGTGAGACTCATGGGTGACAATCATCTCATCAAAAATTTGAACACTTTATCTAATTATATTGTAATTACGAAATCAGGTTCTTGCAATTAAAAAAAAAAAAAAAGAAAATGGAAATTTCTGTAAATCCTCTCACAGTGGCAATGATGACACTATGCCACTTATGCTATTAACATCCTCTCCATTTAAGACACTTGAAAATACTGTTTTTTTTTTTGTTTTTTTTTTAAAGAGGATGGTGTTAACCTTTGTATGTCAACGCTGCACAGGGATCGTGTCTCTCTGACTGTTCAGATAGAAAGCCCAGTCTGACGTGCTGGATGATGCCGCCTTTCTTCAGGAGCAGCTGAACCAACACAGGATGCTTCACAGAAACTAATTCATACATTTAAAATGCATCCAGTAGGTTGAGACTCAACTTCCTCCAACCACTGCTGCAGCCACACAGATGGCTGTGGAACAAGACACAGCGCTGAGCTGTTCATGGTGCTGAACCTGAGACATGGACTGGATCAGCACCACGGACAGAGCAAAACCTTTCAGATCTCAGTGCAGATCACTTGCAACCCTCTAAATTTTTCATCCACTGAATTCAGTATGCTTCTGTAAGCTCGCAGAGTGGGTGATGAAAGATTTGAGTGGTGGGTAGAAATTTGAGTGGAAGGAGAAGGGATTATTAGATTATTAGAACAGCTCTGTGCTCGAGGAGCAGGAAACTCTTTTCGCTCCACTCTGCTCACATGCTTGGGGAGCAACATCAATTAACTTAAAAAAAAAACAAAAAAACTTTATTAGAATATATTCAGTGATGAACTTAAAACTGTTTTTCACCTACATCCTACCCCATTTTGAGAATTACTGCAGAAGAGGCATGAAGAGGCCTGTGTTGTCACTCAACCAAAATAATCTAGAAAAGTGAAAATTGTTGCTATTTTCAACTAAACTAGAATAGTACAGAAATGTACTGATTCCTTTTGTTTAGGGCTGTCACATTAGTGCATTAATTAGATTAATTAATTACACACAAATTAATGCATTAAAAAAATCAATCGCAATTAATCGTAGCACACAAACATTTTAACATTGTCCAGCTGGAGGACCCGTACATGGCAGTGGCACGTCACTTCACACATGCGTCTCTAGTCAAACCAAACAAAGCCCAGGTGACAACAGTAATGGCATATTTAAGACTTAGTCTTATTTTATTTTTGAATTTATTTATCTATATTTGTACTACATTCTTTAATAATGCATCAGGCCTAATTGTTTTGCTGGATGTCCTCGACCTTTTCTTATTTTGAATTTGATTTATGAAACACTCTTAAAGTGTAATTTGAGTTGCCTGATTGAGCTTAGAATTTTCTGGACAAGTTGCCCTGACTTTGGTTTTATTCTGTCACCAATAAAAATGTGGATTTACAAATCTTCACTTCTTAATGTATTCATTTGATTAGTCATGCACTACAATTTTATAATATCCTAGAATTCAAATTCTTTATTTGGATACTTTAAGCAGATATGAGATTAAAATGCGATTAATTAGATTAATTAATTACAAATCTGGTAATTAATTAGATTAATTATTTTAATCGCCTGACAGCACTACTTTTTTTATTTCCAACCAGGCCCTGGAGAAAGAGCCTCAGTTGTATCAGGTGCAAACACAGAGGTGAGTGTTCTTTATGTTATTGTAATTAAAGCATACACAGTAAACACATGCCCAAATAATCATTAAGGTGTCAAATGGACACACACTTCTGTTAATGCTCGGGGCTGTGTGTGTCAGGATGAGGAGTGGTCAAGAACAACCTGTCATTACAGAGGAAGCAGAAACTAAGTACAATTGTACATCAGTCCAGTGTCTCCAGCCTTTTGTGAACCACATCCCATGTTAATGTAGTTCAATATAGTCTCAGATTGCACGAGCTATGACCTTTTAATAATTCTTTTTTATGTCATAACCAGGGTGACCGGGTCCCAGAGAACCTCCATTATTCTGCTTTGAGGTGGAACCAGGCCAATCCATCAGCGAGACAACGAGACAACACCTGGAATGAATGTGTGTACTCAGGCGTCAGGCAGTAAAACCACAGACTAACATGTAACATGGATGAAATTTAAGAGACATCACCATGCTATAGTTTTGTAAAGGTCCTTTTTTTCACTGAGAATTAATCAGGATTGTGTAGGATTCAGTTGTCCTGATGATTTCTTACGTTTTTTTGACTTAAACCACTTTACTTTTAAATCCTGATGTGCCTCTAAACCCCCTTTATTTCAGCCTTGCTTAGAACAGGCTGTTTTGCGTTAAATCGTAATGAACTGTTTACAGCCACTCCCTTCTCAAGAGTTACTGTGGATTGAGCTTTTAGCTTTGTGCTCTAATGTTTATTGTGGCTGCATGTGTATGCTGAGACATGTTCCTTCAACTTTCTGCCAATGACATCATCAAGGGAACATTTTTCAGACAGACTATTTGAGCTTATTTTTTTTGTAGGCTAGAGCTATCAACTGAAGGAGGGGTGAGTTTTTTTGAGGACATGTTTTTGCTTTTTGTTTTTTCCTCTCTTTTTAAATAGGACCTTGAATACAAAACAGTTGAACCCAGTTTCTTTTTTCAATTTTTGTCAGTTTTGTGTATAGGTCTTTGCTTTTAGAACTTCATAAATCAAAAGTAGTATGTTTAAAGCTTGGGTTCTCAAATAGTTGGGCAAATTTCTCTGAGCAGAGGCGAAGTCAAAAGACTAAGCCTTTTTTATCGGCACCTGGTCAGTAAAGGGGACAGTAAATAACTTTCAACTCTGATTTTGAAACTCTGATTGTGAAATTGGCTTGCCAAATTTAAATTTAACGTCTGAATTTCTTTTAAATCAAAACCAATGTGCAGTGTGGGTCACACCTTTCTGTTTCTTCCATTATGATGCATTTTCAGGCATTGAAACCACATATAGCATATAACATACTAAGATGTAACATGGATGTAGATTCAGTGACATCATCATCATGTTTACTCTTATTACCAGTTTCTTTCAGGTCCAAGTCGTCCTTAGAATTTCTAAAGTTTCTTGTCTAAAAACCACTTTTACATTGAATCTTGGTGTGCCTACAAAACCCTCTGTTTCAATGGGGGGAGAGATTTATCTTCTGTTTGAGGAAAAACATTTCATAGGTGCATTTTTGTTTGTTTCTTACAAAATATTTGGAGTTGGAATACAAAACAATTGAACCAGTTTCTATGAGCTGTCTTCATTCAGGATTTAAACAATTTGGAAACTGGAAAACTGTTGGCATTTTTTTTTTTTGTGATATTGGATTTTTGCTCTTTTTCAGTCTTCAATGAAATAAATATGAAAAATATGAATGTTGCCAATGTGTTTTTACTTTTGGAAGATAAAATTAATGTTATTCTAAATGATCATCCATGGTGTTCTTAATTTTATTATCAATATTTATATATCAATATTATTTGAATAAGTAGATTTTAAGAAGATATTTTGATGCTGTTATTTTTTCTATTACACATAAAGCTTATTGTGATATTAATCCTTGCAATAAATAACTGTTCTGCCAGCTTCATCATTTTAGAGACTTCAGATATGAGGGTAAGGGGGTGAAGAAGCTAACCTGACCCAGCAGGTAGAGTCTTCAATCTTTATCACTAGTTTGTCAAGGTAAAATACCCACTGGAAGTGTTGAGGAATGGGCAAAACCATTGAAAAACATGCAGGTGATTGGATAATCATTACATCATTCACATTCATTACAAGCCAGTTAGTTCATGAATGATGTTTGTTTTTCATGTAATAGTGAAAAGTGATCTAGATCTGATGAAACTGCTCCTAAAGCTGTTATCATCTATGCTAATCTCTCTGTCAGCAGTCACTTCCTGCAGACCTCACAAGCAATTAGGAGTTCAGAAAACTAAGACTCCAAGCAGTGCTAAACTGACCAGTCACCACAGACTTGTCAACCCATTAGATTAGATTAGATTGGGCTCAAATGGGCCTTCAAGTGTCAAGAAGTACGTCCAAAGTGCCTCAGACAGACTGAATTGTTTTTTACACCAACAGCTTGGTTGTTTTGTTCAATTTAGTGGAAAAAAGCTTTAAAAATAGCACATTTAATATTTCATAGTCAGGCAAAATGCTGTTTAGGGGCCACTGGTTTATGTTTCTTACTGTAGCAATAACACAGTGAATGATATAATGTCATTTGTAAACCCTGAAACAGGAGAAAACTTGTGAGGGTCTTTTGTAACAAACAAGGTCAATCAATGAGGATTTCTGAAGACACTTCAGATTGGGACGAGTTGTTTTGTCCAAATTCTGGAAACACTGATCACTGGTCACACTGAGATTTAAAATCATGCCTAAACCAGTTCAGATTAATGTTACTAAAAATCATTTCATGATAATTTAGTTTGGATAAAAGTTTCAATAAAGTAGGAAGAGCATCACTGACAGTTGAAGGGGGATCTGTGGCATCCTACTACACTTCACAACAGTGAACAATTCCAAATACATACTCACAGATTGATTGAGGAGAGCCTTAACATAAAATTTGTTTTCACAAAGATGGCATTTCCCAACTCTACTGGGTCGATCAGTCTTTGTAGCCATTTATCCAGATGTCCTTGTCCATGATGGATTCACTTACCCAAGATCCTGCTGTATCATTTACATCAGAGTCAGCTACTTTTATCATTTGATACTTGATTGTGCAAATAGTTTGACTAAATTAGAAGAGTTACCTTACTTTTTATTTCATAATCAAATGTTTGATTTATTAATATATAGTATTTGTTATCACGTTATTAACTCTGCCCATGATTTATGATTCATAAATATATTTCTTTATTCTTTTGGTGTTTTGTTAAACCAAAAGTGCAAGGAAAAAAATCATTACCCCCTCTACAGTTTGACAATAAACAGCATTTGTGGGTCAGTTGGTATAAAATAAAAATTTAGTTGGATGGTAAATTCTAGGGAAAGAAAATCTGCTCATGATTTTTTAGTTATGACTGAATCATTTTCATGTCTTATTATCTTTGTGTTTGGATGGTTGTGGTTTGTTTTGCACATTGTTTGGGAGGAAATGCTGCAGATCGCTCATCTCTATACTGTTGTGGTTCAACATCACGCTCTGGCTTTGTCTCTGCGCGGGAGCAGCTATGTATTTTTAAACAGGAAGTGAATGAGGCCACCCTCCCACAAAGATACCCTTAAAAGTCAAAGACCACAAACAACACACTGATATTTTAGTTTATCAGTCAATTTAATCAACAAAAATCCATAACAAGGGTCTACACAATTTCACACCAGCAACAGAATAACGTTAATGTTCACTTAAGCCATGTGTAGAAGAGGAGTAGGATGACATATTTTACAAAAGTTAAATACATATAAATTACCAATAATTATTAAAACTAATAAAATAAAACAACAGAGAAAGGCTGTTAAAGATACCTTGTCCTGCAAAATCAGTTTTATTGCTGTTAATGTTGTTAGAATGGACACTGGGAGCAGAAGAACACGACATCTCTAACCAAACTCAGTTCACAGAGAAATGCTTTCAGTCTCTTAACAGAAAATGCCCCTTTAAAATGCTCTTTTCTATATGGCCTGGGGTTTATTATTTCATAGCTATAAAGCCTCCACCTGGCAGATCCTGGCATCAGCGCTGCTTTATGTTAGTTTTAAATCACTATATTGTGAGGAGTTACTTTAAAAGAGCTTATTATAAGCTTATATGTTTAAGATCATATGCCTTGACTCCAAAAATACTGAACTATCCCTTTAAGACCAAGAGCCACTATTTTCCTCTAACATTAACCAAAGCAAACTAAGCACTACATGCTGCAGTGGAGATTATTTCCGTAGAAGGACGTACCGTGTCACTGTAAGCTGACCAATCAAATTCATTCTTGTACCTGAGGTGTCAAACAGAATTAGAAAATCTTTCCATTCAATACAGAAACACTGACAGGATGACATCTGCTGTGTTGGTCTGCTTTTTCATGCAGTTGTTCTTGGAGGGGATGGGTGAGTTTGTTTTTTTGTTTTTACTTGAGCAGAAGTTCTGGATGTTTCTCTAACATTTATCATATTTGAGTGACTTTCTCTCTGATCCACTCCAGGGCAGAATGCTGATCAGAAACCATCCTTCACCCTGAGTCAGGATCAGCATTTTGTCTCAGCTCAAACTGGAGACACCGTGACTCTGACATGTTTCTATGAAGGTGACAATAAAGCCTGGCTTTACTGGTACAAACAAAGTCTGGGGGACAATCTGAAGCTCATCTCCACTTTCTTCGTCTTAACTGAAAAGACAACTTTTCATGATGAATTTAAAGACAGTTCTCGCTTCAGACTCAGCACAGAAAACAAGTCCCATCACCTGACAATCAGAAACCTGCAGACTTCAGATTCAGCCACTTATTACTGCGCAAGGAGCTTCTCATTACTCCTGACCTTCGCAGAGGGCACAGTCCTCACCGTGAAGGGCTCAAGTTTGACCGTCCTGCAGAAAATCCAACAGGAAATCGTCCAACATGGAGAGTCCACAACCCTGGACTGCACAGTCCACACTGGGAGCTGTGATGAAGAACACAGGGTTTACTGGTTCAAAAGCTCTGAGAAATCTCATCAGGAAATGATCTACACCTATGGAGGGACAAGAGAGGAGTGTAAGGGGGAGAAAAACACCTGTGTCTATAATTTACTGATGAAGAACCTGAACTCCTCTCCTGCTGGGACCTACTACTGCGCTGTTGCTTCATGTGGACTCGTTCTGTTTGGAAATGGGACCATGCTGGAGATTAAGGGTGAGTGACTTTAACTAGAGTGTCAGGAGAATGTTTTTAATCAAATCTGATAATTAATCTGTCCAAATGTTAATCCATAGATGATGTTTTGGTGAATGTCTTGAGTTCAGCTTTGGCTTTTACGATTGCCCTGACTGTTTTCCTGGCTTATGAAGCATCTATAAAGGAGGAGACAACCAGCTGTATATGCACAGGTATGCAACTGATGTAGTGTGAATATGACTAAGTTTTTGAAAATCTAAAAACAGCATTCAAAATAAAATAATAAGCAAATAAATAAATGGGGTAGATTAGGGTCCATATAATCAACATTAATCATTGTCACTCTTTAATGTATGTCACACGTCCATCTGGAGAATACTCTAGAAAAATGTTTGGCATTGGCAGAACCTTTTAGTAGCAAATCGAGCAGTTGATTGGATGATCATCACGTCAATCATATTGATGTCGTAGCCTGGCATGACTGCACTACAGAACATGAACTGCTTCATAAAACAAGTGGAGTGAAAATATGATGGAGAAATTTGTTGTGTTGATCTTTGTTTTTCATTGAATAAAAAATGCAGTCATGATCTGGTAAAGCTGCTACTGAAGCTGTTAGCATCTATGCTAATCTCTGTATTAGCAGCCACTTCATCTGATTGTTTTGTTCGTGTCTTTCACCTCTTCCTGCTCTAAAGGATTCTGATTGGGCTGTGCCAAATTGTGCAGCTCACAACTGTTGTACACTGGAGCTTGGAAAGATGGAGCTGCCTTATAACAGACATTGAGTCAGCAGATCCAGCTGTTGGGCAAGGTTATCCAACGGGCGTCAGAAAACATAGGACTATCAGTATTTTATACACATTTAATAATCAGCTTCTTTCCATATGTTTCTATTAACAGTCACTTCTCATGACGAAATCCCAAACTTCTCTTTTCGTCACAAGACACCATAACATTTAGTCATCTTTTGCTTTGGTATAATGACATCTAAAAAATATATTTTTAAAATAAAAAGGCTGTCTTTAACATTTACCACAGGATACTCGTTTCATAGGGTAAACATGAAGATACTTGGCTATGTCATTTGACCTCTAATCTGTCAAATCCTATCATCTAATCCTTGATTCACAACAGACATTGTGGGAGTTTGACGAAAATCTCTTGCAGCAATTTTGAGATTTTGTGTTCCTAGGCAAAGGATGACCACAAGACTTCATGATATTGACCGTTGACCCTAAAATATCCCATATTTTGATTGTTTACATCATGTCTTTGGTGTTTATTTAGCCTTGTTTGGAATTAGGTTCAATAAAATATAAAAGGGATTTGTAGAGTAAATTAGACTCAGCCGTTTTTCCCTCCCCTTTGGGCATGTTTGGATCCTTGGGGGCGGGGCTACAGAAGGGTATGATAATGAGCTCCGTGCTGATTGGCTGCCATAATGATGTCAGATGGGAGGAGAGAGGAGGGAAAACAGGCCTTTCAAAACCATCATGACGTCTGCCTTTGATGGGCAGAAATCATGTAGGTGGAGGCTGTATAGCTCTGACATCATAAACTCCAGGAAGAAAAAACAGAGCATTTTCAGGGTGTTTTTAAAAGAGGTGGAGAGTATTTATCTGTAAAGTGAGACTTTAGGAAGAGGTGTCATGTCCTTCTGCTCCCGAGCCCCTTCTAATAACACTAAAAGCAGAGAGGATTCACAAGGTCATGACCTGTATGGATGGACTTAGAGAAGGATGGACAATGTGAAACAGAACACCTCCGGTCTTCACTGTCATTGGTGTAGAGGCATGAAGAGGCCTGTAATGTCACTCAACCAAAATGGTCTAGGAATAAACTAGTTTATTCTGTAAATGTATTCATTCCTTTATTTTATTTCCAACCAGGCCCTGGAGAAAGATCCTCAGCTGTATCAGGTGCAAACACAGAGGTGAGTGTCCTTTATGTTATTATAATTGAAAGACAAGCCCAAATAATCATGAATAGTGATGGGAGACTTCATGACATTTTATCAAGCTGTTCAATTAAGTTCAACAAGATGACAAGGTAATTCTTTTTTTTTCAGTTTCCATCTTTTATTAGATATCTAGCGCTTGAATGTGAAGCACTGACACAGATGTCAATATTGCATTTGTTATCTGGGTTGTTACAGATGGACATACTAGTGATTAGGATGTAATGATCCATCGATATATCGATACATCGATTGGTTAAGCAATGATCCAATCACATCGATGGAAACTCAAAACATCGATCATCATCGTGGTCTTTAATGTACGCTTTTATTTTGAAATCCCGACCGGACATGCGTGTCCGTTTCCGGCCAACTGCACGTCGTTCTGAAGTTTCCTCTCAAGTCTTACGCGTAGCGTATGAGACACATTTGAACCTTTTCACTCTCTGACACGCTACGCCTGATATTTCTCCTAAAATGTACTGTGAAGCACCCACCGAACACCGCTGTAGGCGAACGTGTAGCAAGACGCTGTTAGCATCAGAGCTAAACGGGAGCCAGCCATATCGGCCAATCATAAAATTGCTCTGCTGTATCTGAGTAAAATACGGTTGACGTGACAGCAGAGGATGCTGCACGCACGACAGGAGTGCATTATCACACGACTGCAGTGAGTTATCTCATTTGATTTTGTAGTGGACTGATTAAAGAAATTTCATAAAGTTAGAAAGGAAAACACCGAGAGCTTAGAGTCATTCCTCCTCAACATCGACCATTAAACAGTTAAACAAAGTCTGATCACACTGACATACAAACTGTGGTTACCAGTCATCACAATAAAACAAAGTCATCAGTGGTGAGTTAGTTAATAGTTCTAATTTTGAACATGAGAAATGTTTGGATTTAATTAAAATCAAACTACACATTTTTGGTTTGATGGAGCATGGTCAAATGTTGGAGGTCAATATAATGAAATTTAAATAATTCAATAATTTTTATTAAAGTGTTGCATCATTACTTGATATAATAAACAAACATTACATTCGAACAATAAGACCCATAAGGTAATAGTGGGGGCAAAAAAGCACCTTACCTGCATTAAACCAGTTTTAATTTTAAACATGATTAGATCATACAGATGGTTATAATCCTCTATAAACTATCATACCCAAAGGTCAGCACATCGTTCCACATTTCAGTAATAAAACAATCTTTTTTTTTTTTTTTTTGTATTTATTTCTTGCTTCAGGTTAAATGTAGCTGATTGTGTTCGGTGAGGATATAATATTGTCTTAAATCGATCGAAGGCCTCTGAATCATATCATATCGTATCGTATCGTATCGTGACAGACTTTGTGATATCGGCAAATATCGTATCATTGTCCAAAGAATCGATATCGTATCTTATCGTCATGAAACTGGTGATTTACACCCCTACTAGTGATGTGTGATACCACTGATTTTCTTTCCAATCTAATATCAAGTAAATAATTCAGGCTGAGATCATTTAAACTCATCCAAAACTGATACTTTGTAAAATATATGTGTTGAATCAAGGCATCAAACGACTTGTTATTGTTTAATTATGAAGAATTATCATTACTTGACAGCATCTGCAGCCTGAACTCGCGTTGTTTGAACAGTAACACATACAGTATATATCACTTTCCCAAATTCACAGAGACAGTGCTGCACATGGCCAACAGCTCGTTATTTTCTTTTTGTATTTATCAACCATCTTTTCAATCTTTACCTGGACAGTGTCTGTATGCAGCACTAAAGGACTCTGAATGTAATTTAGTTCCCAGTAGTAACAGACTGCACTAACTCTCTGAATGATTCTGTTTTATTTCTTAACCAGGGTGTGCTGATCCCAGAGAGCCTCCATCTTTCTCCTTCGAGGATGAACCATGTTGATCCATCAGAGAGACAGAGAGACAACACCTGGAGTGAATGTGTGTACTCAGGCGTCAGGCAGCGAAACCATGTCACATGTTACTAACATGTAAAGCCCCAGTCACACATTCCCGTTTCTCATGGCGATTGTGCACGATTGTCATAATCCTGATAAAGCGTGCTTTGGTCGTGGTGCATGTGCTACTTGGTCTGGATCACCGTTGTATAGTCGTGGATGAACAGCGGGGAACGTGGAAGCTCCACGACAGTTTTGAACTGTTCAAAACTGTCGTGGAGAATCGGCGCTCTCAGTGGAGCGGGATGGAAGCCTAATGCAGTCCTAATGCGAGCGGTATTAGCGGGGCATGTACGGAGCTCAGTCGGGCTGAACGTGGCCCAATCGTGGCTCAATCCTGCAAGCTTTATGAGGACGACTGACAAGGATGTATCCGTATGAGCCCCGTCTGTGTCCCGTTCAAGACGGCGCAAGCGGCGGGGCTCAGTCGGGGCTGACGTCACGCGAACTGAGCTCGAGCGGAGCTGACGTCCTGTCAGCGGGATGGAATCCTCCTCATATCGCTGCATTAACCTAACTGGAGCGGGACAAACGCCCCCTGTAGCGCTGAAGCAGCACCACTGACGGTGTATTTACGGGGTGTGTCCAGGGGTGAGACAGTCATTTCATCCCGTATCATAACGATCACACCAGCCTCCTCAATCGTGTACAGTCGCAGTGAGAAATGGGAATGTGTGACTTAGGCATAACATGGATGAAGTTTCAGTGACATCATCATGCATTACTTTTGTGAAAGTCTCTTATGTTACCAGTTTTGTCAAAGGAGAAGGTATAAAGCTGATTCTCAAAAAGTGGGGCACAATATACTCATGACAGGGGTGTGGCCCATTGACCCTCTTATTGGTCTCCCCAGGGGACAATAAAATATGGTCAGCTCTGATTGGCAAATTGGCACAAAGTTGGAATTTAAATCAACTTTCTTTTTCTTTCAATGTGAAACATTTTCCCTTCTGTTTTTGAATTTAAAGTTTTGACTGTCAATGTTTACTGTCTCTAAGTCTTTAATTAAATAAATCTGAGAATTTAAAATGTTGGTACTGTGTTGTTTTATGTTTTTAAAGGTAAAATCTAAGTTTTATAAATGATAACAAATTGTGTGAATAATTTATAATCGATATTAGTTAAATAAGTAGAAGTTAAGAAAATATATTAATACTGTTATTTTCTGTTCAACATATAAAACGTATTGTGATAATAATCCTTGCCATAATTAATTGTTCTGTCAATCCTTCCATTTTGGTGACTTCATGTTGGAGGGAGAGGAAAGCAAAAAGGTAATATGACACAATAAGGACATCAATATTTTTTACTATTTAGTCTGGATAACAGTCAGCTGAAAATGTTCAGCAAGGAGTAAAAGTATTAAATAACATATCCTGCAGGTGATTGGATAATTATTCCATCAATCACATTCATAAGCCTACAAGCAAATTAGTGAATGACTGTTGTGTTTTTTTTTTTTTATCTAAAGCAAAATGTGGTCCAGATCTGACAAACCTGCTACTAAAGCTGTTAGCAACGTTGCTAATTTCTGTATGATCAGCCACTTCCTGTAGACCAAGCAGGAGTTCATAAAAACAGGATGCTAAGCAGTGGTAAACTGACCAATAACCACAGACATGTCAACCAATCAGATCAGACTAGACTCATGTTGGGCCTTCAAGTGTCAGAAGATCTGCCAGAGTGTCTCGGACAGACTGAATTATTATTTACACCAACTGTCTTTAAAATAGTAGAGTTATTATTTCATGATCATGATGATGAGCAGTATTCTCAATCCAATAACAGGACTGACTGTATGTCCTCATGTCAAAGCCAGTGTTGCCATGACTACAAGTCATATTCATAAGGGGAAGTTAAAGGCCAACCTATCTATGAAACAAGTCATTGTTTAACAAAAGAGTTCATATTACCTACGAACCATCATAAATCCATCCATTGATTTTCTATACCACTCATCCCTTTCAGGGTTGCAGGGTGGCTGGAGCCTTTCCCAGCTGTCATTGGACGAGAGGCGGGGTACACCCTGAAGCAGTAGCCAGTCAATCACGGGGCCATATGGAGAGATAGACAACCATTCATGCTGGCACTCGTAGTTAAGGGCAATTTAGAGTCACCAGTTAACCTAATGAGCATGTTTTTGGTGTGTGGGAGGAAGCTGGGGTGCCCGGAGGAAATTGAAGCATGCACGGGAAGAACATGCAAACTTTACACAGAAAGGCCCATAAGACCAGGGAATCGAACGGGAGACCTTCTTGCTGTGAGGCACATGCACTACCTGCCACACCATCGTGCTGCCTGGATCAGTTATTATAAAATAGTAACTTAGGTGTTTGGTAAATTCTAGAGATAGAAAATGTTCTCATGTTTTGTTAGTTATTACTGAATCATTTTCATGTCCTATCTTTGTGTTTGGATGGTTGTGGTTTGTTTCACACATTGTTTGTGGGGAAATGCTGCAGATCGCTCATCTCTATACTGTTGTGGTTCAACATCACACTCTGGCTTTGTGTGCTTCTGTGAGGGAGCAGCTATGTGTTCTTAAACAGGAAGTAAATGAGGCCGCCCTCCCACAAAGACGCTCTTAAAAGTCAAAGACCACAAAACAACATATTGATATTTTAGTTTCTAAGTCAATTTTATCACCAAAGTTCCATAACAAGTGTCACATTTTCACACCCAGACATTAAGCAGTGTGGAGAGGAGGAGTAGGGCGATGCATTTTTCAACATTTAAATACATATATATTTTATTAAAACTAATAAAAAAACAACAGAGAAAGGATGTTAAAGATCCCTTGTCCTTCAAAGTCAGTTTTCTTTGCTATTAATGTTGTTAGAAGGGACATTGGGAGCAGAAGAACCAGACACCTCTAACCAAACTCAGTTCACACAGAAATGCTCTCAGCCTCTTTAAAGAAAATGTCTCTTAAATATGTTCTTTTCTTTATGGCCTGGGGTTTATTATTTCATAGCTATAAAGCCTCCACCTGGCAGATCCTGGCATCAATGCTTTTTTATGTTATGGCCCTCTCTGCAGTAATGTGCAGTAGTTTCTGTGTAAGTAAACCTTTTTTTTTAAAAGAGCTTATTATAAACTTAAATGTTTAAGCTTATAAACCTTGACTCCAAAAATACTGAACTATCCCTTTAAGACCAAGAGCCACTATTTTCCTCTAACATTCACCAAAGCAAACTAAGCACTACATGCTGCAGTGAAGATCATTTCCGTAGAAGGACGTACCGTGTCACTGAAAGCTGACCAATCAAATGCATTCTTGTACCTGAGGTGTCAAACAGAATTAGAAAATCTTTCCATTCAATACAGAAACACCGACAGGATGACATCTGCTGTGTTGGTCTGCTTTTTCATGCAGTTGTTTTTGGAGGGGATGGGTGAGTTTGTTTTTTTGTTTTTACTTGAGCAGAAGTTCTGGATGTTTCTCTAACATTTATCACATTTGAGTGACTTTCTCTCTGATCCACTCCAGGGCAGAATGCTGATCAGAAACCATCCTTCACCCTGCGTCAGGATCAGCGTTTTGTCTCAGCTCAAACTGGAGACACAGTGACTCTGACATGTTTCTATGAAGGTGACAATAAAGCCTGGCTTTACTGGTACAAACAAAGTCTGGGGGACAATCTGAAGCTCATCTCCACTTTCTTCGTCTTAACTGAAAAGACAACTTTTCATGATGAATTTAAAGACAGTTCTCGCTTCAGACTCAGCATGGAAAACAAGTCCCATCACCTGACAATCAGAAACCTGCAGACTTCAGATTCAGCCACTTATTACTGCGCAAGGAGCTTCTCATTACTCCTGACCTTCGCAGAGGGCACAGTCCTCACCGTGAAGGGCTCAAGTTTGACCGTCCTGCAGAAAATCCAACAGGAAATCGTCCAATATGGAGAGTCCACAACCCTGGACTGCACAGTCCACACTGGGAGCTGTGATGAAGAACACAGGGTTTACTGGTTCAAAAGCTCTGAGAAATCTCATCAGGAAATGATCTACACCTATGGAGGGACAAGAGAGGAGTGTAAGGGGGAGAAAAACACCTGTGTCTATAATTTACTGATGAAGAACCTGAACTCCTCTCATGCTGGGACCTACTACTGCGCTGTTGCTTCATGTGGACTTGTTCTGTTTGGAAACGGGACCATGCTGGAGATTAAGGGTGAGTGGCTTAAACTAGAGTGTCAGGAGAATGTTTTTAATCAAATCTGATAATTAATCTGTCCAAATATTAATCCATAGATGATGTTTTGGTGAATGTCTTGAGTTCAGCTTTGGCTTTTACGATTGCCCTGACTGTTTTCCTGGCTTATGAAGCATCTATAAAGGAGGAGACAACCAGCTGTATATGCACAGGTATGCAACTGATGTAGTGTGAATATGACTAAGTTTTTGAAAATCTAAAAACAGCATTCAAAATAAAATAATAAGCAAATAAATAAATGGGGTAGATTAGGGTCCATATAATCAACATTAATCATTGTCACTCTTTAATGTATGTCACACGTCCATCTGGAGAACACTCCAGAAAAATGTTTGGCATTGGTAGAACCTTTTAGTAGCAAATCGAGCAGTTGATTGGATGATCATCACGTCAATCATATTGATGTCGTAGCCTGGCATGACTGCACTACAGAACATGAACTGCTTCATAAAACAAGTGGAGTGAAAATATGATGGAGAAATTTGTTGTGTTGATCTTTGTTTTTCATTGAATAAAAAATGCAGTCATGATCTGGTAAAGCTGCTACTGAAGCTGTTAGCATTTATGCTAATCTCTGTATTAGCAGCCACTTCATCTGATTGTTTTGTTTGTGTCTTTCACCTCTTCCTGCTCTAAAGGATTCTGATTGAGCTGTGCCAAATTGTGCAGCTCACAATTGTGGTACACTGGAGCTTGGAAAGATGGAGCTGCCTTATTATAGACACTGAGTCAGCAGATCCAGCTGTTGGGCAAGGTTATCCAACAGGCGTCAGAAAAAAATATAGCACTATCAGTATTTTGTACACATTTAATAATCAGCTTCTTTCCATATGTTTCTATTAACAATCACTTCCCATGACTTAATCCCAAACTTCTTTTTTGTTTGAAAAGACCCCATAACATTTACTCATCTTTTGCTTTGGTATAATGACATCTAAAAAATATATTTTTAAAATAAAAAAGGCTGTCTTTAACATTTACCACAGGATACTCGTTTCATAGGGTAAACATAAAGATATTTGGCGATGTCATTTGACCTCTAATCTGTCAAATCCTATTATCTAATCCTTGATTCACAACAGACATTGTGGAAGTTTGATGAAAATCTCTTGAAGCAATCTTGAGATTTTGTGTTCCTAGGCAAAGGATGACCACAAGACTCCATGACATTTACCATTGACCCTAAAAGATCCCATATTTTGATTGTTTACATCATGTCTTTTGTGTTTATTTAGCCTTGTTTGGATTTAGGTTCAATAAAATATAAAAGGGATTTGTAGAGTACATTAGACTCAGCCGTTTTTCCCTCCCCTTTGGGCATGTTTGTATCCTTGGGGGCGGGGCTACAGAAGGGTATGATAATGAGCTCCGTGCTGATTGGCTGCCATAATGATGTCAGATGGAAGGAGAGAGAAGGGAAAACAGACCTTTCAAAACCATCATGGCGTCTGCCTTTAATGGGCAGAAATCATGTACGTGGAGGCTGTATAGCTCTGACATCATAAACTCCA
This sequence comes from Scarus forsteni, assembly GCA_036419115.1. NCBI lineage: Eukaryota > Metazoa > Chordata > Actinopteri > Labriformes > Labridae > Scarus > Scarus forsteni. Next base: position 141,100 of record JAZDUH010000128.1, on the reverse strand, counting down.
GGAAGTAAAAACAGAGCATTTTCAGGGGTGTTTTCTTAAAAGAGGTGGAGAGTATTTCTCTGTAAAGTGAGACTTTAGGAAGAGGTGTCATGTCCTTCTGCTCCCCGAGCCCCTTCTAATAACACTAAAAGCAGAGAAGATTCACAACACCATGACCTGTATGGATGGACTTAGAGAAGGACGGACGAGTGTGAAACAGAACACCTCCGGTCTACACTGTCATTGGTGTAGAGGCATGAAGAGGCCTGTGATGTCACTCAACCAAAATGGTCTAGGAATAAACTAGTTTATTCTGTAAATGTATTCATTCCTTTATTTTATTTCCAACCAGGCCCTGGAGAAAGATCCTCAGCTGTATCAGGTGCCAACACAGAGGTGAGTGTCCTTTATGTTGTTATAATTGAAAGACAAGCCCAAATAATCATGAATAGTGATGGGAGACTTCATGACATGTTATCAAGCTCTTCAATTAAGTTCAACAAGATGACAAGGTAATTCTTTTTTTTTCAGTTTCCATCTTTTATTAGATATCTAGCGCTTGAATGTGAAGCACTGACACAGATGTCAATATTGCATTTGTTATCTGGGTTGTTACAGATGGACATACTAGTGATTAGGGATGTAATGATCCATCGATATATATCGATACATCGATTGGTTAAGCAATGATCCAATCACATCGATGGAAACTCAAAACATCGATCATCATCGTGGTCTTTAATGTACGCTTTTATTTTGAAATCCCGACCGGACATGCGTGTCCGTTTCCGGCCAACCGCACGTCGTTCTGAAGTTTCCTCTAAAGTCTTACGCGTAGCGTATGAGACACACATTTGAACCTTTTCACTCTCTGACACGCTACGCCTGATATTTCTCCTAAAATGTACTGTGAAGCACCCACCGAACACCGCTGTAGGCGAACGTGTAGCAAGACGCTGTTAGCATCAGAGCTAAACGGGAGCCAGCCATATCGGCCAATCATAAAATTGCTCTGCTGTATCTGAGTAAAATACGGTTGACGTGACAGCAGAGGATGCTGCACGCATGACAGGAGTGCATTATCACACGACTGCAGTGAGTTATCTCATTTGATTTTGTAGTGGACTGATTAAAGAAATTTCATAAAGTTAGAAAGGAAAACACCGAGAGCTTAGAGTCATTCCTCCTCAACATCGACCATTAAACAGTTAAACAAAGTCTGATCACACTGACATACAAACTGTGGTTACCAGTCATCACAATAAAACCAAGTCATCAGTGGTGAGTTAGTTAAGTTAATAGCTCTTATTTTGAACATGAGAAATGTTTGGATTTAATTAAAATCAAACTACACATTTTTGGTTTGATGGAGCATGGTCAAATGTTGGAGGTCAATATAATGAAATTTAAATAATTCAATAATTTTTATTAAAGTGTTGCATCAATACTTGATATAATAAACAAACATTACAATCGAACAATAAAACCCATAAGGTAATAGTGGGGGCATAAAAGCGCCTTACCTGCATTAAACCAGTTTTAATTTTAAACATGATTAGATCATACAGATGGTTATAATCCTCTATAAACTATCATACCCAAAGGTCAGCACATCGTTTCACATTTCAGTAATAAAACAATCTTTTTTTTTTTGGTATTTATTTCTTGCTTCAGGTTTAATGTAGCTGATTGTGTTCAGTGAGGATATAATATTGTCTTAAATCGATCGAAGGCCCCTGAATCGTATTGTATCGTATTGTATCGTATCGTATCGTATCGTATCGTATCGTATCGTATCGCGACAGACTTTGTGATATCGGCAAATATCGTATCATTGTCCAAAGAATCAATATCGTATCGTATCGTCATGAAACTGGTGATTTACACCCCTACTAGTGATGTGTGATACCACTGATTTCCTTTCCAATCTAATACCAAGTAAATAATTCAGGCTGAGATCATTTAAACTCATCCAAAACTGATACTTTGTAAAATATAAGTGTTGAATCAAGGCATCAAACGACTTGTTATTGTTTGATTAAGAAGAATTATCATTACTTGACAGCATCTGCAGCCTGAACTCACGTTGTTTGAACAGTAACACATACAGTATATATCACTTTCCCAAATTCACAGAGACAGTGCTGCACATGGCCAACAGCTCGTTATTTTCTTTTTGTATTTATCAACCATCTTTTCAATCTTTACCTGGACAGTGTCTGTATGCAGCACTAAAGGACTCTGAATGTAATTTAGTTCCCAGTAGTAACAGACTGCACTAACTCTCTGAATGATTCTGTTTTATTTCTTAACCAGGGTGTGCTGATCCCAGAGAGCCTCCATCTTTCTCCTTCGAGGATGAAGCATGTCGATCCATCAGAGAGACAGAGAGACAACACCTGGAGTGAATGTGTGTACTCAGGCATCAGGCAGCGAAACCATGTCACATGTTACTAACATGTAACATGGATGAGGTTTCAGTGACATCATCATGCATTACTTTTGTGAAAGTCTCTTATGTTACCAGTTTTTTTCACAGGAGAAGGTATAAAGCTGATTCTCAAAAAGTGGGGCACAATATACTCTGGACAGGAGCGTGGCCCATTGACCCTGTTTATTGGTCTCCCCAGGGGACGATAAAAAATAGTCAGCTCTGCTTGGCAAATTGGCACAAAGTTGGAATTTAAATCAACTTTCTTTTTCTTTCAATGTGAAACATTTTCTCTTCTGTTTGAAGTTAAAGTTTTGACTGTCAATGTTTACTGTCTCTAAGTCTTTAATTAAATAAATCTGAGAATTACAATGTTGGTATGGTGTTGTTTTATGTTTTTAAAGGTAAAATCTAAGTTTTATAAATGATAACAAATTGTGTGACTAATTTATAATCAATATTAGTTAAATAAGTAGAAGTTAAGAAAATATATTAATACTATTATTTTTTGTTCAACATATAAAATGTATTGTAATATTAATCCTTGCCATAATTAATTGTTCCGTCAACCCTGCCATTTTGGTGACTTCATGTTGGAGGGGGAGGAAAGCAAAAACGTAACCTGACACAATAAGGACATCAATATTTTTTACTATTTAGTCTGGATAACAGTCAGCTGACAATGTTTGGCAAGGAGCAAAAGTATTGAATAACATGTCCTGTAGGTGATTGGATAATTATTCCATCAATCACATTCATAAGCCTACAAGCAAATTAGTGAATGACTGTTGTGGGTTTTTTTTTTTATCTAAAGCAAAATGTGGTCCAGATCTGACAAACCTGCTGCTAAAGCTGTTAGCAACGTTGCTAATTTCTGTATGATCAGCCACTTCCTGTAGACCAAGCAGGAGTTCATAAAAACAGGATGCTAAGCAGTGGTAAACTGACCAATAACCACAGACAGGTCGACCAATCAGATCAGACTACACTCATGTTGGGCCTTCAAGTGTCAGCAGCTCTGCCAGAGTGTCTTGGACAGACTGAATTATTATTTACACCAACTGTCTTTAAAATAGTAGATTTATTATTTCATGATCATGATGATGAGCAGTATTCTCAATCCAATAATAGGACTGGCTGTATGTCCTTATGTCTCAGCCAGTGTTGCCATGACTACAAGTCATATTCATAAGGGGAAGTTAAAGGCCAACCTACTAATGAAACAAATCATTGTTTAACAAAGGAGTTCAAATTACTTACTAACCATCATACATCCATTCATTGATTTTCTATACCACTCATCCCTTTCAGGGTTGCAGGGGGGCTGGAGCCTATCCCAGCTGTCATTGAGCAAGAGGCGGGCTCTTGCCAGCCGCCAGTCAATCACAGGGCAATATAGAGAGATAGACAACCATTCATGCTGGCACTCATATCTAAGGGCAATTTAGAGTCACCAGTTAACCTAATGAGCATGTTTTTGGTGTGTGGGAGGAAGCTGGAGTGCCCGGAGGAAACTGAAGCATGCACGGGAAGAACATGCAAACTTCACACAGAAAGGCCCATAAGACCAGGGGATCGAACGGGAGACTTTCTTGCTGTGAGGCACGTGCACTACCTGCCACACCATCGTGCTGCCTGGATCAATTATTATAAAATAGTAACTTAGGTGTTTGGTAAATTCTAGAAATAGAAAATGTTCTCATGTTTTGTTAGCTATTACTGAATCATTTCCATGTCTTATCTTTGTGTTTGGATGGTTGTGGTTTGTTTCACACATTGTTTGGGAGGAAATGCTGCAGATCGCTCATCTCTATGCTGTTGTGGTTCAACATCACATTCTGGCTTTGTCTCTGCGCGGGAGCAGCTACGTGTTTTTCAGCAGGAAGTGAATGAGGCCACCCTCCCTCAAAGATGCCCTTAAAAGTCAAAGACCACAAAACAACACACTGATATTGTAGTTTATCAGTCAATTTAATCCCCAAAGTTCCATAACAAGTGTCTACTGCAACAGAATAATGTTAATGTTCACTTAAGCAGTGAAAAGAGAGGTGTAGGATGATGTATTTGCAACATGTAAATACATATATATATTACTATTATTATTAAAACTAATTAAAAAGGCAGAGAAAAGATGTTAAAGGTCCCATGCCCTGCAAAATCAGTTTTGTTTGCTATTAATGTTGTTAAAAGGGACACTGGGGGCAGAAGAACATGACATCTCTAACCAAACTCAGTTCACAGAGAAATACTTTCAGCCTCTTAACAGAAAATGCCCCTAAAAAATGCTTTTTCTATATGATCTGGGGTTTGTACTTTCATAGCTATACAGCCTCCACCTGGCAGATCCTGACATCAATCCTTTTTTATGTTAGTTTTAAATCACTATATTGTGAGGGGTTGTTTTAAAAGAGCTTATTATAAGCATATATGTTTAAGATCATAAACATTGACTCCAAAAATACTGAACTATCCCTTTAAGATCAAGAGCCACTATTTTCCTCTAACATTCACCAAACCAAACTAAGCACTACATGCTGCAGTGGAGATTATTTCCGTAGAAGGACGTACCGTGTCACTGAAAGCTGACCAATCAAATGCATTCTTGTACCTGAGGTGTCAAACAGAATTAGAAAATTTTTCCATTCAATACAGAAACAGCGACAGGATGACATCTGCTGTGTTGGTCTGCTTTTTCATGCAGTTGTTTTTGGAGGGGATGGGTGAGTTTGTTTTTTTGTTTTTACTTGAGCAGAAGTTCTGGATGTTTCTCTAACATTTATCATATTTGAGTGACTTTCTCTCTGATCCACTCCAGGGCAGAATGCTGATCAGAAACCATCCTTCACCCTGCGTCAGGATCAGCGTTTTGTCTCAGCTCACACTGGAGACACCGTGACTCTGAGATGTTTCTATGAAGATGAAGATTCAGCCTGGCTTTACTGGTACAAACAAAGTCTGGGGGAGAATCTGAAGCTCATCTCCACTTTCTACTTCTATGATACAAGGACCACTTTTCAGGATGAATTTAAAGACAGTTCTCGCTTCACACTCAGCACAGAAAACAAGTCCCATCACCTGACAATCAGAAAACTGCAGACTTCAGATTCAGCCACTTATTACTGCGCATGGAGCTTGTCATTTGTCCTGATCTTCGCAGAGGGCACAGTCCTCACCGTGAAGGGTTCAAGTTTGACCGTCCTGCAGAAAATCCAACAGGAAATCGTCCAATATGGAGAGTCCACAACTCTGAACTGCACAGTCCACACTGGGAGCTGTGATGAAGAACACAGGGTTTACTGGTTCAAAAACTCTGAGAAATCTCATCAGGAAATGATCTACACCTATGGAGGAACAAGAGATGAGTGTAAGGGGGAGAAAAACACCTGTGTCTATAATTTACTGATGAAGAACCTGAACTCCTCTCATGCTGGGACCTACTACTGCGCTGTTGCTTCATGTGGACTCGTTCTGTTTGGAAACGGGACCATGCTGGAGATTAAGGGTGAGTGATTGAACTAGAGTGTCAGGAGAATGTTTTTAATCAAATCTGACATCTAATCTGTCCAAATGTTAATCCATAGATGAAGAGGATGTTTTGGTGAATGTCTTGAGTTCAGCTTTGGCTTTTACGATTGCCCTGGCTGTTTTCCTGGCTTATGAAGCATCTATAAAGGAGGAGACAACCAGCTGTATATGCACAGGTATGATACACTGATGTAGTGTGAATATGATTGTGTTTTCATCTAAAACAACATTCAAAATAAATCCATAAAATAATGAACAAATAAATAAATGGGGTAGATTAGGGTCCATAGAATCAACATTAATGATTGTGACTCTTGAATATATTTCACACGTCCATCTGGAGAACACTCTAGAAAGATGTTAGGCATCGGCAGAACCTTTTAGAAGCATATCCAGCAGTCGATTGGATGATCATCACATCAATCAAATTCATTTCAGGCCAATCAGATAATATCGTAGCCTGGCTCAACTGCACTACAGAACATGAGCTGCTTCATAAAACAAGTGGAGTGAAAATATGCTGGAGAAATTTGTTGTGTTGATGTTTGTTTTTCTTTTAATTAAAAAAATGAAGTCATGATCTGGTAAAGCTGCTACTGAAGCTGTTAGCATTTATGCTAATCTCTGTATTAGCAGCCACTTCATCCTATTGTTATCATTGGGTCTTTCACCTCTTGCTGCTCTAGAGGATGCTGATTGGGCTGTGACAAATAATGCAGCTCACATCATTATAAACTGGAGCTTGGAAAGATGGAGCTGCCTTATTACAGACATTGAGTCAGCAGATCCAGCCGTTGTGCAAGTTTATTCAACCGGCCTAAAAAAAATAAAGGACTATCAGTATTTCATACACATTTATTAGTAAAATCCTTCCCATATGTTATTTTTAATGATCATGTCACATAAAAAAAAATACCAAGCTTTTTATTTTAAAAAAGAACATAATATTTAGTCATCTTTTGCTTTGGTAAAATCACATAAAAAAAGCCATGATGGGAATGGACGGACCTAGAGAAGGATGGACAATGTGAAACAGAACACCTCCAGTCTTCACTGTCATTGGTGTAGAGGCATGAAGAGGCCTGTGATGTCACTTAACCAAAATGATCTGGAAATAAACTAGTTTATTTTATAGATGTATTAATTCCTTTTTTTTCAACCAGGCCCTGGAGAAAGATCCTCAGCTGTATCAGGTGCAAACACAGAGGTGAGTGTCCTGTATGTTATAATTGAAACACAAGCCCAAATAATCATGAATAGTGGTGGAACACTTTAGGACATTTTATCAAGCTGTTGAATTAAATTCAACATGACGACAAAGTAACTCTGTTTTTTTCAGTTTCCATCATTTGTCAGATGTCAAACTCTTGAATGTGAAGCACTGACTCAGTCGTTAATATTACATTTGGCATTTGGGTCATTTTGATGACAGATGGACATGCTAGTGATGTGAGATGCGACCGATTTCCTTTCCAATTAAATACAAAGAATAAAATTCAGGCTGAGATCGTGGAAACTCATCCGAAACTGATACTTTGTTAAATAAATGTGTTGAATACAAGGCATTAGACCACTTGTTACTGTTTAATTATGAAGAATTATCATTACTTGACAGCACCTGCAGCCTGAACTACTGTTGTTTGGACAATAACACAAACAGTGTACACCATTTTCCCAAATTCAGAGACAGTGTTGCACACAGCCAACAGCTCATTGTTTTCTTTTTTATTTGTCAACATTTTTTTCAATCTTTACTTGGATAGTGTCTGTCTGCAGCACCTGCAGACCTAAAGGACTCAAAATGTAATTTAGTTCACTGTAGTCACAGACTGCACTAACTCTCTGAATGATTCTGTTTTATATCTTAACCAGGGTGTGCTGATCCCAGAGAGCCTCCATCTTTCTCTTTCGAGTATGAAGCATGTCGATCCATCAGAGAGACAGAGAGACAACACCTGGAGTGAATGTGTGTACTCAGGCATCAGGCAGCGAAACCATGTCACATGTTACTAACATGTAACATGGATGAAGTTTCAGTGACATCATCATTAATTACTTTTGTGAAAGTCTCTTATGTTACCAGTTTTTTCACAGGAGAAGGTGTAAAGCTGATTCTCAAAAAGTGGGGCACAAAATACTCTGGACAGGAGCGTGGCCCATTGACCTTCTTTATTGGTCTCCCCATGGGACAATAAAAAATAGTCAGCTCTGCTTGGCAAATTGGTGCAAAGTTGGAATTTAAATCAACCTTTTTTTTCTTTCAATGTGAAATATTTTCTCTTTTGGTGGAAGTTAAACTTTTGACTGTCAGTGTTTACTGTCTCTAAGTCTTTAAAGGGAAACTCCGTTTTTTTTGACACCTGGACCTTATTTTTAGGTTTGTGCATGCTCATATACTCACTCAGACAAACATCGTGCAGCTCGGAGTCCTTCAGAGGTTATTTAGATCCAACTGATTTAGCCACACTTAGCGGGGGCCACGGCAAGGGAGCTTCAGCTCGGGACATAATCTCTGCAAAATCGTTCGTCTGTACCACAGCCCGGCTTGTCATTGCAGAGAAATCCTCCAGAGTAGTCAGACATATATTCCTGGACAGATCCATACGCTTGTCAGCCGGTTTCAAGTCCCACTGTGAGCAGCTAACACACTCCTCTTCTGTTGCTATAGGCGAACACTGTCCACAAGCGCACCACCAGTTAGCATTGAGTCGTGGACGTGCTCCTGTTTGTTGATCTCGAGCCAGCTGTTCGTCTCTCTCCCTCCACATTCTTCTTTCATGGAGCTCCTCGTCCGTGTACTCAGACTCAAACCGGTCATCGTAGTCTGACTCTTCGGCATCAGATAAATAGTCTGCCATGTTGCTCAGCAATGCCGGCTAAAAGTAGCTATACCTTTGTGTCGCGTGGCTATGACGTCATCAAAAGTTTGTCTACCAGGTCAGCTGACCCACCTGAAGACGGTAGACGAGCTGACTGTATGATAACACTGGCGATGGATGAAAAAATATAGTCGAACTGAGTGATTTTGCAGAGATTATGTCCCGAGCTGAAGCTCCATTCCCGTGGCCCCCGCTAAGTGTGGCTAAATCGGTTGGATCTAAATAACCTCTGAAGGACTCCGAGCTGCACGATGTTTGTCTGAGTGAGTATATGAGCATGCACAAACCTAAAAATAAGGTCCAGGTGTCAAAAAAACCAGAGTTTCCCTTTAATTAAATAAATCTGAGAAATTAAAATGTTGGTACTGTGTTGTTTTATGTTTTTAAAGGTAAAATCTAAGTTTTATAAATGATAACCAATGGTGTAACTAATTTATAATCAATATTAGTTAAATAAGTAGTTGATAAGAAAATATATTAATACTTTTTTTTTCTGTTCAACGTATGAAATGAATTGTGATATTGATCCTTGCCATAATTAATTTTTCTGTCAATCCTGCCATTTTGGTGACTTCATGTTGGAGGGAGAGGAAAGCAAAAGGGTAACATGACACAATAAAGACTTCAATATTTTTCACTATTTGGTTAAAATAACAGCCCACTGAAAGTATTTAGGAAGGAGCAAAACTATTGAATAAAATATCCTGCAGGTGATTGGATAATTGTTCCATCAATCACATTCATTACAAGCGAATTACTGATTGACTGTTGTGTGTTTTTTTTTTTAATCTAAAGCAAAATGTGGTCCAGATCTAACAAAACTGCTGCTAAAGCGGTTAGCATCATTGCTAAGTTCTGTATTATCAGTCACTTCCTGTCAACCAAGCAAGAGTTCATAAAAACAGGATGCTAAGCAGTGGTAAACAGACCAATAACCACAGACATGTCAACCAATCAGATTAGACTAGACTCACGTTGGGCCTTCAAGTGTCAGCAGCTCTGCCAGAGTGTCTTGGACAGACTGAATTATTATTTACACCAACTGTCTTTAAAATAGTAGATTTATTATTTCATGATCATGAGGATGAGCAGTATTCTCAATCCAATAACAGGGCTGGTTGTATGTCCTTGGGCTCTAATTTCGTGGTGCAGCGCAGGGGGCGCAAGCCTGGCGCACCCCGCGCAGTGTTAATTTTGTGCGGTGCACCGCCGTGCGCTGCAAATTTGACAATTTGGTAGACCGTCTGCGCAGAGGTGGGTGTGACGGCGCACCAGGGGGAGTTGAAGGCGCACCAGGGGGAGGTGTCGGCAGATTCATGTTGGCTCAGTGACAATTTCGTGCCAAAAACAGTGCAGAAAGTGCGCTGAAAGCTCGCCAGCTCCAACCTGGTCTATTCTCGGCGCAAAGCGGAGCGCACCCTCCGCAGCTGTAATTTGGTGACAGGCGCACACGTCAACAAAGCCTCAGAGGCAGGTTTCCAGAGTGTCAGACACATTTTAATGCTATAAACAATCACAGTAATCACTATTTAATGTCACCATCTGAACCAGCATATACATTTGTATCTATATTAGTTGTCCCGTCACATCTGATGTCAGGTTAAAGCCGTTTGTTATAATGGAAACTTAACCTGACGGCAGCTGGAAGTTTGATGTGCATCTTACAAGTCAACAATAAACAGCCTTAACACCTGATACTCAGTAAATATCTGGCTTCTCTCATTTCATTAAATTCAAAGAAAAAGAGGGAGAAAAAGGACGAAGAAAATAAATGTATGTCACTCAGGATTTCCCTGTGATTTCCCATATTCCTCTATTTTAGTCTTTATTTTTAATGTGATCTAAAAAGATGGAGTACATTATTGTAATGAGGTTGAGGCAGAGACACTGGGAGAGTGTACAGTTTATCACTAAAGGCTCTGCTATTTGGCGATGACAAACCAGGAGTGCAGGTGGATCACAAGCATTATAAACGGATAAGCAGATGCGGTGTAACTGTCTCTTAATTTTGTGCTCCTATAATGACAAAGGAACAGATTACATCTGTCCTGGGAGCTGGCCCACACAGTGACGCACTTTGGGCCTCTGATGCGCGCCCCGATGGCCAGTCTGTTCTCCCAGCTGCTGCAGCTCTGACCGTCTCCAGCAGCGGGGATCATTCAGACCAATCAGACGCTGCGCCTCAGGCTGCAGCACATTTAAAGGCGAGGCGCTCGTTTGATTGGTGAAGACAGCGATCGGCTGTGTTAATCCCACTCACGTTTATTCTCCTCCTACTCTGACATTTGCGCGGAGAGGCAGAGACGTGGGCGTGGACGTGCTCCTCTGCGCCCCTCTGCGCTTTGAGTGCGCCTCTCTTGGGACTGCAGGAAACTTGCAAAGTGCGCCGGTCACACTCAGTCCGCGCGGCGAAGGCCGGTGCAGGGCAGGTGCGCCTGGTCTACGAAATTAGAGCCCCTTATGTCATAGCCAGTGTTGCCATGATTACAAGTCATATTCATAAGGGGAAGCTAAAGGCCAAGCTATCTATGAAACAAGTCATTGTTTAACAAAGGAGTTCAAATTACTTACTAACATCATACATTCATTCATTGACTTTCTATACCACTCATCCCTTTCGGGTTTGCAGGGAGGCTGGAGCCAATTCATTGGACGAGAGGCTGGGTACACCCTGAACCAGTCGCCAGTCAATCACAGGGCAACACAGAGAGACAGACAAGCATTCACACTCGCACTTATAATTAAGGGCAATTTAGAGTCCCTAGTTAACCTAATGAGCATGTTTTTGGTGTGTAGGAGGAAGCTGGAGTGCCTGGAGGGAACCCAAGCATGCAAACTTCACACAGAAGGGCCCCGTCTCATCTGGGGATCGGACCGAAAACCTTCTTGCTGTGAAGCAATTGCACTACCTGGTGTACCACTGTTCTACCCTAACCATCATACAGATGAACATATTTATCTCTGCACATCTCAGGTTTTCAATGAAAGCAAACTCACAGCATGAAGAAGAGGAGCTTTCAACGTTCATCAGCGTCTACAGACAGCCACTAAGGAAACATGGTAGCATGGTAACTTATCACACTCTAATGCTACGGCCACACCAGATGCGAATTCGCAAAGACATGCGTCATGATAACATACAAAGTCAATGCAAAGACGCGTTTGGATGCAGATTTGCCCCGAGCGGCGTGTTAGCCGCCCTAAACGCGCGTTGCGAATGGAGCGTCCGGTGCATTTGGGGCGTCAAACGCCTCGACGCTCGAGTTGAAAATATTGAACTTTCAACGCAAATTCACCTGATGCTGTGCCGCGGTAGCCAATCAGCAATGACATTCCCCCCAGACGTCATTGATTTAATGACGTGACGCTCCAGCCTCCTGCTCCTGCTCAAACCCCTCTGAAAGATGGAGGAGAGGTTGATCTGCGCTGTTTGCCATCATCCGGAGCTATACGATTCGACGTGTGTACTCTACAGAGACTGGAACAAAAAGGAGCAAGCTTGGGTGAAAGTCTCAGAGGAGACAGGTTTTGAAGGTAAGTTCTGTAAATATTCATTTCCAGCTGGATTTGCCTGCACGGGTCATCGCTGAGTCCGACAAGCTCTGGCTCTCTACTGCGCCTGGGCAGTGACGCGCGTCGCCTCTCAGCTTGACAAAATGGTCCAGCGTCCAGCCATTGGCTAAGGCGCTGTGCGTCACAGGTACTACGCGTGTTTAAATACACCAATTTGCATCCGGTGTGGCCGTAGCATAACACCTAATAGTGTCTGCAGGGAGGCTGTCAGACATGCAGAATGAATTCTCCTTTTTATTGAGCTGAACTGAATTCTAGGAACTCAAAGACATTTTGAATCAGTCCCGTGATGATCTGTTGTAGAGATGGTGAGTGATGTTCACCTGCTGATATTTTCATAATAGCCAATGATGTGGCTGTGCACAGGAAGAGACTCTGCAAGGCCAAAACATTATCTTTTAGTAATTCTTTCTCACCAGTCTGGTTTTATAAAAGCTGTGATGCCTTTAACATAACTTATACAGCAGCAGTGTGAACTCGACGATTGTGTCCTCACTACAAATGAAAAGCTCCACTGGTTTGTTGACAGGGAGTCAAGAGCACCTCTTTCAGGTGAGCACATGGGCCAAGCAGGAAACTCTGACCTGGACCAGAACAACCCTCCCAAACCATCTAGGTGTTAAAGATATCTGAGTCAATGGGTGGGCCATGGGTTCAGTATGTGACAACAAAGTTTGTTGAACATAAGTGGTTGTGATCTCGAAACCATATGAACATGAGATAAGGGAAAACTTGACCTTGAATGTGAATGTCTTGAGGAGAAATAATGATGGAGCTGTGTTTCTGTGCTTTTGCATAAAAGAACAGTAAATTATCTTTTGTCAGATGGATCATGTTTAGTTTGATGTTGATAAAAGTACCAGGGCAGGTTAGCACTGTGCTGACTGAGGAACAATAAAACAAGAAGAGCTTGAACTCTGACAGAGCCAATAAACTTATTCTGGACGAGTTAAAATACTTTCTGAGTGGTTTAAAAAGCAAAGATGGACGACAGAATCCTGTTTGTTTGTGCATCAGATCAAAAGTCTTTCTTTCTGTTATTCAGAGGGACACTAGTTCACCTTTCTTTTCTATGTGGTTTGTTTCACACATTGTTTGGGAGGAAATGCTGCAGATAGCTCATCTCTATACTGTCGTGGTTCAACATCACACTCTGGCTTTGTGTGCTTCTCTGAGGGAGCAGCTACGTGTTTTTCAGCAGGAAGTGAATGAGGCCACCTTCCCACAAAGCTGCCCCTAAAAGTCAAAGACCACAAAAAAAAAAAAAAGTTCCCCAGTCAATTTCATCACCAAAGTTCCATAACAAGTACACATTTTCACACCCTCAACACAATAATGTTAATGTTTACTTAAGCAGTGTATAGAGAGGAGTAAGATGATGCATTTGTATCATTTAAATACATATATATTAGAATTATTATTAAATCTAATAAAAACCAACAGAGGAAAGATGTTAAAGATCTCATGTCCTGCAAAATCAGTTTTCTTTGCTTTTAGAGGGGGCACTGGGAGCAGAAGAATACGACATCTCTTACCAAACTCAGTTCACAGAGAAATACTTTCAGCCTCTTGTGAGAAAATGCCCCTTAAAAACACTCTAGTCTTTATGGCCTGGTGTTTGTTATATAATGGCCCTTTTACACTAGCACGCCTTGGCCCTACTCTACTCGGCCCTACTTGATTTGCAGCGTGTTTCCACTAGCCTGGTACCTCCTAAAACAAGCTAGTTTTAGTACCTACTCCGCTCTGGTTCCAAACGATGAGTCATGTGTGCAACGACCTAGCATGCTAGCAGTAGCTTCCATTAGCTTACCCTCATACGTCTTTTCTTTGCAGCTCGATTGCTGTCGTCCTCGGCTTCATTCTGTTGTATAGCTTCCAAAACTCTCCTGTGCTTCTCAAGGGGTATTTCTTCTTGCCACCTGCAGCCTTCTTCTGCTTTCCTTTTTTACTCGGTTTGTAACAAAAAGCCACAGATTGTTGTGTCACGTTCAAAATGATGTCACTGCAATGTTGCTCAGCTGTTTACAGCGACACTGCACCCCGTTTGGCAGGCGACTGGGGCTAATGGACAAGCAGCACAAGGCGAGTAGAGTAGAGTAGGTCTAATGGAAAAGGGCCATAACTGTACAGCCTCCACCTGGCAGATGCCATGACTGTGTTTAAAATCTGCTTTGCCCTCCCATTTGACATAATTTCAGCCACCAATCAACAGAGAGCTGATAATCATGGTTTCCTGTGGCCTCCCCGGCCCCTCATATCTGAGTGTTTCCAAATGGGAGGAGAACAAACCTGGACAAAATTTTCCCACAAACATCCTGGTACTTAATTCCTACCCCAGCCCCTGTACACACCCTGCATGTTTGTATGCCTTGAGCAAAGTAGTCACAAAATAAAGGAGTTTGCTAGCTGAAAAGCTGAGCATTTTTAATATGATTGTTAAACAGTACAGTTTATCAAATACTCTTTTAATTCAGCTTTAACCTTAAATTTAAGTATGTTACAAAGTTAAAACTTACATCTGTGCAGGCTTCCTCTCACAAAAGCAAAACTGACTAAGATCACAGTTGCTAATCTTTGAAGGTTCATTTTATTTTTACTATTAGTTCTTACATCTTCAGCAAAGTCGTGCCAAACCTAAGGGACTTGAAAGTGAAAAGTAAAGCATTGTAAATGTTCCCAGTGCAACATTAAACCTCACTAATGCTGTTAATTTTTGCCTGCTTTACCTTCTTGGCCCCCTCTGCAGCAGTGCACAGTAGTATCTGTGTAGGTTAACCTCTGCATGTTCTGTTTAGTTTAACCTATAAACCTGGACTTCAAAAATACTGAACTATCCCTTTAAGACCAAGAGCCAGCATTCTCCTCTAACATTCACCAAAGCAAACTAAGCACTACATGCTGCAGTGAAGACAGTTTTTTTTTTTTTTTTTTTTTTTTTTTTTTTTCCGTAGGACGTACCGTGTTACTGTAAGCTGACCAATCAAATGCATTCTTGTACCTGAGGTGTCAAACAGAATTAGAAAATCTTTCCATTCAATACAGAAACAGTGACAGGATGACATCTGCTGTGTTGGTCTGCTTTTTTATGCAGTTGTTCTTGGAGGGGATGGGTGAGTTTGTTTTTTTGTTTTTACTTGAGCAGAAGTTCTGGATGTTTCTCTAACATTTATCATATTTGAGTGACTTTCTCTCTGATCCACTCCAGGACAGAATGCTGATCAGAAACCATCCTTCACCCTGCGTCAGGATCAGCGTTTTGTCTCAGCTCAAACTGGAGACACCGTGACTCTGAGATGTGTCTATGAAGGTGACGATTCAGTCTGGCTTTACTGGTACAAACAAAGTCTGGGGGAGAATCTGAAGCTCATCTCCACTTTCTACATCTATAGTACAAAAATTACTTTTGAGGATGAATTTAAAGACAGTTCTCGCTTCACACTCAGCATGGAAAACAAGTCCCATCACCTGACAATCAAAAACCTGCAGACTTCAGATTCAGCCACTTATTACTGTGCATGGAGCTCCTCATATGTCCTGACCTTCACAGAGGGCACAGTCCTCATCGTGAAGGGCTCAAGATTGACCGTCCAGCCTGTAATCCAACAGGAAATCGTCCAACTTGGAGAGTCCACAACCCTGAACTGCACAGTCCACACTGGGAGCTGTGATAAAGAACACAGGGTTTACTGGTTCAAAAGCTCTGAGAAATCTCATCAGGAAATGATCTACACCTATGGAGGGACAGGAGTTGAGTGTAAGGGGGAGAAAAAAACCTGTGTCTATAATTTACTGATGAAGAACCTGAACTCCTCACATGCTGGGACCTACTACTGCGCTGTTGCTTCATGTGGACTTGTTCTGTTTGGAGACGGGACCATGCTGGATGTTAAGGGTGGGTAGAGGACAAAGGGCTGATAAACGATTAACTAATTCTGGTTGAAGGGCTGAAATATTTGTGTCTGCTGTCTCGCTCCCTCACTGCAGATGAGGACTCTCCGGTCTTGGTTTTTGTCCTGAGTGGAGCTTTGGCAGTCACGACCATTATCGCTGTTTTTTTGGCTTTCTCATTGAACAAGAGAATCAAGAGCAACACCAGCCATCGTACAGGTAAGTGTTATGTTTTTAGAAATGATGCATTTGTGGCTGCTTTGGTCAAAGGTCCTAAACTTATCAGTAGAAAAAAAACAAGAGCTGTGGCCAAATCCACAGAAAATATGCACGAGTGTGCAAATGACTGGAAAGACAGAGCATGTAAAAATGTTCATGAACTGATCTGTCGAGCAGACTGACTCTTGGGTACACCGATGTCATTTGCAAGCAGGCAGGTGGATTATTCAGAGTTTAAATACAGAATAGATCTCTTTCTGTTAAATAAGCCCTGCTGTAGACAGCTTATATTCTCAAAAAGCAGCAACATATTTACTTTAGGCAGTAAAAGTGGTGCATTTTTTACCATGGGACCCCTGTATAAAAAATATGGAAAATTTCTATTTCTCTCTCTCACTCACTCAGTGATTACCATTTCATATTTTATTCACAAGCTGCAGTCGAAACAGCATGGTCTATTTTTGGATAAAATATATTTTAATGTATGTAGTGAAATATTTCATACATTGCTATCATTCATGTACCACCTCCTGATTTTTTTTGTCTATTGCACTGACAGATTTTATCATCTATTAGAGTCAAATTTTCTGAGGTTAAATTTAAAAAGAATAAACAATGAATATGTTATTAACTTAAAAACTTAACCTGAAAAAAGGTTCTCATTGCTTTGGCAGTAGAAACATGGTTTCAATAAATTCTACAGTTTTTAAAACTTAAGAGGGACAGGGTCAAGCGTGAGAGCTCAAAAGCATGACTAAGTGTGATTGGCACATTGTTACGCATATAAAACCTCATTTACACATGGCAGTAAGGGAAAAATAAGACATTACCTTTCCAATATTTCCCAGCTTAAATGTAAATTTTGAGCTGCTGTGTCTGGTCATAGACTGTTTTTGACCGATCCAAACAGCTCAGCATAAGGATGAGTCCAACATTTACTATGAGTTAGATAAATGTCTCCATACAGGTCATTACTAAAAACTAATAATTAAAGGCACATATTTAACAACCTATGATGTGAAGTTTGTGCTCTGGCTGAGTGAAAAATCCATTACATTCACATTTAAAGATTAATAGAAACATTTCACAGCAGGAAACTTACACACAACTTCACAAAACTTCAACTGACCAATGACAGACCTCTAAATATTTTATTTATCTGTTGATAATGTGTTCTCTTTTTCTTGAAAATACTAGAATGTGCAGCTTTTTTATTTAAGGCATATTTTTTACATATCTCAGTGCCTCTCAAACCACATGTTGCTCGAGGCCAGTGGCACAAGAAAATAATATTGCCTCCAAAGCAACCATCAAGCTCTTTCGCTGAGGGGAGATATGTGAATGCTTTAAGATGTTGTAGTTAATGGTGCCACTGTGAGCCTCACATGTACCCCACTTTTAGGTGAAAATTACCAAACAAACATCAGGTCAGCTAAACCCCATTAACACTTGCAAAAAAAAACAAAAAAAAAACTGAATTATCCAGAGTCTATACAAATGTGGGCAGATGATCTACAAATGTGCTGCATGACTGAACATGCAGCACATTTGTAGATCAACTGCCCTAAAATAATCACCACCACGTTTCTCACACTGCTGTCCATGGAGCTGAACAATGCAGCTGTTCTTCTCTGGTGTGATCATTGTGCTCACTTCCATGCGCTGCAATGGTCCTCTCAACTCCATGCTTTTTAAAAGTATAAATTAAGTTAGGATCTAAATTGAGATCATAGCTTAAAGCTCTGCTCTGCTTTTGTGTTTTGAACACTGACTTCAACTGTAAATTTCTCCTGCCAACCTCCCACTCCCATCCTTCTCTGCTGTCCAGCTATTTTGTGCATAGACCCTTTGCACATCCCTCAGCTGTTCAGGTCAAAGAGCTGTCCCAAGGTCACTGGAGCACAAACAAGTTCAACCATCCAGATATTATAAAGGTGGAAAAAAAACTGCGAAAGAAACTGTCAAAATTCGTATTTCGCCATATCTTGTCTTGTGATGTTTGGCCTTTGTCAACTTTAGTTTGGTGTCTACAAAAACAGAATAATGTGTTTCCAGTGCCCATTTTACCCACCAGGACGACAGCACACTTCACCTGTTGTGCCGAAATTGAAGAGTTTTTATGTCCTCATGTTGTTGCACATTTTTAGTGTAACTTGTCAGATTTTAACAAATTACTATTTTGCATTACATACAATAAAAATAATACATTTTAGCAAAATAAAAATAATAAGTTTAGTCTCTTAACACCTTAGATTGTATAATGCAGATCTGTCGGGGGCACCGAGTCATAATCTCACAAAGGGGACCAAGATAGCGAGAGCTGGCCCTGGTTATTCAGTTTAAGAACACTCTGCCATCAGTAAAATAACTTATCCATATAAAAGCTAGGATCGCAATAGCAAGACAAATTTTATCATAAGGATATCAAACCATTTTTTTGTTAAATATATTGTGTTCCAGTGTTGTACCAGGTTTTATGTAAAGAAGCTCTAAGTTTGTGCTCATAGACTGCATTTAAAAAAACAATAGATTCGCAAGCATAAATATGAACCAGTTCAGCTCTTTTCATGCAGCACTATGCTGTACCAAAATTGTTTGACAACGAGCTGCGTACTTTACAAATATCACCTTTAAAGGATGACAAAAGAAAGAGAAATAAAAATCGTTTATCTAGAAAGTGCAGTTTTGGAAATGGACTATTCACTTTTTCACTTACTCACAATTAGCTGAACAATGTACTATGGTAATACATCCATCTTTCATGTTAAGAGGCTCTCTGTCAGTAAGGGCAAGAAAATGAGAAAGCCAGTGTAGGTGGTGTCTCAGCCTGGGCTTGTATCGTCGATGTGTTTCCAGGTCACGGAAGGTCCTTCCAAAGATCTCATATTCCCCCTTAGATGGGTTCATATATTCCTTTTTAATGACTGCAAGAGTACTTTCCCAGTCACTACTGTTTAAAAAAAAACTGCTAGTTAACATAAGCAGTACCCCTGATCCACCTTTATTCTCTTCAGCTGAGGCTCTTACGTTCACACTGCAGTCAAAAGTGACCTTTGTCAGATTTTTTGGCTCTAATGTGACCTTTATTTTATTTGTTTCTGACAGAGTGAACAGCACAAATCCCATCGAATCGGACATTTTCAAATCAGATTCAGGCCACTTTCAAATGGTACTAAATCGGATATGTATCTGATTTTCTTGAATGTGACCGCGGTCTGAACAGTCAACTCACATTAATGTGACTTTGACGTCACACTAGAGCAGCAGTTTACCTTGGGACAAATGTTTTCAAAGTCACTTCATGGGCAGAACATAATCAGAGGTTAATATAGACATGATTGCTAAAGCGTTTATGCATTTTTTTTAGTTGTTGTTCCAGCTACAAGCTTGATTAACAATGCATAAAAGGAGGAGTGATGAGAGAAAGTGAGAGAGTGCTGGGGCGATCGACTGGTGTCTCCATTACACGCACAACAAACGATTAACATGAATGAATCATATGTTTGTATTATTATGTCTGATAAACTTAGTTTAGAAACACTGCGCCGACTTTTTGAATGGGTTAATCTGGCTAAAATAAGTTTACAGGACACAGAGATACTGATGATAAACTGCTGTCCATCTCACCCGTGCTCATTTGCGCGCCCCAGTATGTGTCTACGAGACAGCATCAGTCAGTAAACAGTCTGCTCCTGTCTGATCTGCTCTCAGACAAACTATGAAACATCAGAACAGATGACAAAACTAAGTTTTTGCCTTTTTTGTTTACCTACTCAGTGCACTATGGCTCAGATGTTTTTGGCTCTCCAGCAGTGATCTGTCATTGGCAGGGGTCGGCGGTAAAGAGCGTCCACCTTTAGGTTTTTAAGAAATAAAATATAGCCATCATTACTTTCATAAAACTCACTCAAGGTGAGCTGCTGTAACATCAGGTTCTGGGTTTTGGGAATAAACTTCTCCAGGATTGTGAAGCACCGTTTTGCTCTGTGTTTGTTCCCCCTCATCGCACCGTGTTGTGCATGATGTTAATGTTAAACTGAGCCTGTGTGTCACTGGGCAAAATTCTTGACGCTGGGTCAGCATGTAAATCAGTGTAAAAGAATATGGAAGTGTCAGCTCCTGCTGATTGACAACTTACATAGAAACTTTAAACTGTCACTTCCTTAGTGAGAGTAAATGTGGATAGAGAAGGACCGTACAAGTGCAAGTCTGTCTACCATTTTCCAATTTTATAGCCAGGTTTAACAAACAGCTTTAATTGCCAAAGTAAATAAGTTAAAATGTGAGACTTGTTTGTAGCAATGACATAAGGAAAGCTAGCAAGACACTCTAGAGGACCATTCAATAGTCCATCTGGAAAGAGTCTAGGGCAGACCAGTTCAAAGGCATATCCAGCGGGTAATTGGGCAATCGTTCTGTCAATCACATTTACTTTGAGCCAATCCGATAATGGGGTAGGCTGGTGCAACTGCGCTACAGGACACGAGCCACTTTCTGAAACAAATTCTCATCAAAACGTCAAAAGTGAAGCAAAAATATCCTTACCATGGAGAGGTTTGAAGTTTTACTGTTTTTTCATTTAATTAATAAATGTGGTCCAGATCTGATAAAAGTGCTACTGGAGTTGTTAGCATCTATGCTAATCTCCAGAGGAGCAGTCAAAGGATGCTGATTGGACCATGCCGCTCTGGGCCACTCACATTCTTTGTAGATTGGAACTGAGCAAGAAGGATCCACCTGATGACAGACACTGAATCAGGTGGATCCAACTGCTGTGCAAGGTTAAAGAAAGCATGTATACAAGAGTTCTTACAAAGTTTGGCAATACCCACACATGAGTTACTGGCATAGGATCTAATGCTGTGTAAGTCCTACACACAGAATTGGACGAAGATTTAAAAGACATTTATTTTGTTTTTGTTGTTTTTTCGTTAGAGTGTCAAGCAGGAGTGTCTGCTCCATCCACTGGAGATGCAGAGGTAAGTGTCATAACTGTTCTGAACATATTTTATAACATCTGTCAGTAATGTTGTTGCAGTTTCATTTTCAAACATCCATCTTGCCAGGAAAACCTCCACTATGCTGCTTTGAGTGTTAATCGGCCAAAGAGATCAAGAAGGAACAACCAGAGGAACATCCCAAACAATGATGAATGTGTGTACTCTGGTGTAAAGCTCTGAAACTGAATAATACGTTTTTTATATACTTTTTCCTTTACTCAAACAGTAATCATATACCCGTAATTAAGCGAGTGTCTATTTTTGTGGGCATTTTCAACTGTATCAAGAAGTGTAAATAAATTTATGATTCTGAGTTCGATGCTGCTTCATTTTTTAAAACTATTATAAAATAAAATGATATCAATCATTTGATCGATGCTGATCCAGTAAAGTGTGGTGGATGCCTTGAGGAAGAGTTGCCATGTTGTAGTCTACAATACCTTGAGGGAAGCTTTCTGGGTAACCATTCCTTTAGCAGTATGCTAATTACCAGGTTTTTACCTGATGCTCCGCCCTGATGTGACAACTAAGCAAGTGGTGTTCCTCAATTCTGTTGTTTGCTTGTCTTACAATGACAATAAAGTCTTTGAGTTTGAGTGTTGCTGGAAGTAACCAACCCTTAAAATGCTTTCACACAAAATCTGATTGTCATATGTGCCTACAATGCAACAGCCAGTCAGCGTTGTGTGGGTGTGTGACAACATCTGTGGCAGTCAACAACAGTTTTTATTTCAGATTACATTCGAGAGACAATCCATGTCCATGGGAACATCAGTGAGTACAAGGGGTGTAAACCTTTCAACAGAAGTGGCGGTTCTCTAGCCTTGCAGAGCAGACAGACCTGCCTGATTCTGAAATCCTGCAGCTCTGTCTTGCCGGCCTCCGTCGTCCAATGAATTCACTCAGCTGAATTCTTAATGGCCCAGTCAGGGAAGAAAGGCGGGAGCTGCAGAATGCGGACGACACAACAACTGGGAGTTGAGAACGGACATGCCGATTAGCCTATTGTCCTCATGTCCACTCAGTGAAACTTGGCGAAATCTGCCCTCCTCAGAAGTTTACTTGGAGGGATTGTCTTTGTCGAGGTTCATGTCACATACAAGTGTTAAATGAATCATCTATGTGGCACAATTTAGTGTAAGATGATAGTAAAGGGCCGTTAGCTGTTAGCAGCTAAGTTAGCGGCTAATGTCATTAACTGTGGTTAGCTGTTAGCGGCTAAGGGCTAACGGTCATTGACTGTTGTTAGCTGTTAGCGGCTAAGCTAGCTGCTATGGCTAATGTCAATGAACTGTTTTTAACAGTCATTAGCCATTAGCTGCTACATTAGCCGCTATGTATGCATCATTAGGAGGCAACCCTGCTTGATGTGGATTGGTCTGTGATGAATGTGAAGAGCCAAACGATTATCCAATCACAAGCTTGTGTTTTTTTGAACGTTCTGCCCCTGAAAACTAATTAAAAAGGCTCCTACCCAGATGGACTAGTGAAATATTTCTGTGGCAGATATATGGAGCTGTCCATCTGGCTTGTCAGGTTAGCGCTCCTCTGCAGCCTTGTCCTTGACAGGTTTATCAGTGAGAGAGACCAAAAGGGCCGTCAGCTGCTGGTAGATGAGTCAAAAGTTTACATTTGGCATAACATCATAATATACATACAAATATATGATCTACTTTGTATGATATGATATGATCACGGTGAAACTTAAGCAGGTGTGATGTCACTGAGCAACCAAATTAACTATTTACTTATCTATTTTATGGACTTGCAATTTGGGTGAGTGATGCAATCGTGTTGCCAAGTTGCATTTGATGTGAATACACATTAGGAAGATATGATGGAGGAGGTCCATAAAGGGAGAAGGGTCAAGTGTGCTGAGCTGGTGGTAGATGGTCAAAGAAATGGCTGCCAAGGCTTCACTTGATGCTCCCTTGGACTCTTTAAGGTACAAGGACTGCACAACAGAAGAGCCACAGAGAACATACTGGAGGGAGCAACAGAAAAGACCTCCTGGTCACTGTGGATCCGTTGGAAATGTCAGTTGTAGACTGAGTCGCCTAGCTCCGGGGTCTGATCACCCCTGGTGAGGGTAAGTGTGTATGCTGATTGAAGACCCGAACACCGACTCACCCCTGCTTCTAGCACTGATGACGTGCAAGCACCAAGAGGTGTAGAAAAAACTCAACTGGAACTAAAATCAGCCAACTACCATTTAGTTTTGGCTGGATTAGGAGTTTAATAACTCAAATGTTAATGTGTAAATAATCAAATAATAGCTGGTAATAAATCAGTTATTACAGTGGAATAAGTCAGTGGTTTCTGCAGAGAAAAAGTGAGAAATGATTACAGGTTCTATGGTAATGTATTTGTTATACAAGTAAGATAGTGTACAGTTTCTTCTTACTTCCATGATGAAAATGATTGTAATACTGTGGAAACTACACATTACAAGCCTGTGGAGTAAGCAGAGAAGAATACTCTATGATAGAGATGTTACCAGGTAAGTACTCATGTAATATTTTAAAACTCTTGAGGTAAATTAAATATTATCGATGAACTCTATGGAAAATAACAGTATCAAACAAAGTAATTTCCTGGAAAGTACTATCTAAATATTTTGATATGACAAGATAAATGTATTTTTATGTTACAAAATGTTGTAACATAGACCCTGATAAATGAAGTGATCACCACTAATGAATGGGTAATAGAGGAGATATTGCAATGAAATGGTTTCCTCGTTTAATAGAATTTCTACACCAAATTCTCAATAACCAACATAATCCCTTTAGAAGTACATGATACTTAAGTGAACTTGCTGGTTATTGGTCTAGGTTTTTCCTGGTAAACTCAGGAGTTGGTTGAAAGGGATAACGGACGGATCGATGGAATTTCAGGTGTACTTTCTAATAAATTACCTTCTTATTGCATTAAGCTGAAATTTATCAAACAATTCTAGCTAAATACTGGACTGTTTACACACTGACATCTATGGCAATCTTAATCTGATTTGAACCACCTGGTAGTTGGCTGATTTGATTGGTAATAATTAAGTTTTTCATAATTAGAGCTTGACTTACTTTGTAATTATCTCATTATTAGTGATGTACCTAATAATGTCCACAATGATGAATGAATCTTGGTAAATACCTGATAATAAGCTGGCAGTAAATGGAAGGCTTTTTGCTTTTCACCCTTAATTATTCACCTAACATGACTTATTCAAGGTTCAGGCAAAATCTAAATGTCCATTTCTCAAAATTAGACACACATGGCAAAAATTGTTGCTACCCTTCCGTTAAAGAAATGAAAACCCACATGATCACTAAAATAACTTGAAACTGGCAAAAGCAATAATAAATACAAAATAACTGAAAATCGGCTAATAAAAATATGTGTTTTTAATTGTGGTTCAACAGAATTATTACAAAAAATAAATTCATGAAACTGGCCTCGACAAAAATGATGGTACCCTTAAGTCAGTGCTTTGTTGCACAACCTTTTGAGGCAATCACTGCAACAACAACATTTCTGTAACTTTCAATGAGACTTCTGCACCTGTTGACAGGTATTTTGGCCCAGCTGGAGCAAGCTGCTCTAGCTGTCTCAGGTTTGAAAGGTGTTTTCTCCAGACTGCATGTTTCAGCTCCCTCGACAAATATTCAATACGATTTAGAGCAGGGATCATAGAAGGCCACTTCAGAATAGGCAGTGTTTTGTTCTGAGCCATTCTTGGGTGTTTTTATCTGGGTGTTTGACACTGGGCAGCACATTTTTTGCCCTGAATGTCTTGATAGTCTTGAGAGTTCATTGTACCTGCACAGATTCAAGACACCCTGATGCAGCGAAGCAGCCCCAGAACATAACTGAGCCATGTTTCACAGTAAGTATGGTGTTCTTTACTTTGCATGCTTCATTTTTGCATCTGTGAACATAGAGCTGATGTGTCTTGTCATCTGATTCTGATGTACTTTGACCTTGGAGTTCACCTCTAATCTCTGAAAGTTGTTCTTGACTCTTTAGTTACCATTTGTATTATCCGTCTATTTAATTTGCCTTTTTTCCTCTTACGACCACAAGAGAGGGAGATTGGCTTCAGTCCTGTGGACGTTAAACTTCTGAATAGCATGTGCAACTGTAGTCACAGGAACATCAAGCTGCTTGAAGATGGTCCTATAGCCTTTAGCTTTAATATGCTCATCTATAATTTTCTTAATCTCTCAAAACAGCTCTCTCCTTATGCCTAAGTCACACATTGCCGTTTCTCACTGCGACTGTGCACGATTGAGGAGGCTGGTGTGATCGTTATGATATGGGATGAAATTACTGTCTCACCCCTGGACACACCCCGTAAATACACCGTCAGTGGCGCTGCTTCAGCGCTACAGGGGGCGTTTGTCCCGCTCCAGTTAGGTTAATGCAGCGATATGAGGAGGATTCCATCCCGCTGACAGGACGTCAGCTCCGCTCGAGCTCAGTTCGCGTGACGTAAGCCCCGACTGAGCCCCGCCGCTTGCGCCGTCTTGAACGGGACACAGTCGGGGCTCATACGGATACATCCTTGTCAGTCATCCTCATAAAGCTTTCAGGATTGAGCCACGACTGGGCCACGTTCAGCCCGACTGAGCTCCGTACATGCCCCTCTAATACCGCTCGCATTAGGTCTGCATTAGGCTTCCATCCCGCTCCACTGAGAGCGCCGATTCTCCACGACAGTTTTGAACAGTTCAAAGCTGTCGTGGAGCTTCCACGTTCCCCTCCGTTCGTCCACGACTATACAACGTTGATCCAGACCAAATAGCGCATGCACCACGACCAAAGCACGCTTTATCAGGATTATGACAATCGTGTACAATCGCCATGAGAATCGGGAATGTGTGACTGGGGCTTTAGCTTTCTGTGGTCCATGTTCAGTGTGGTACACAACATGATACCAAATAGCACAGTGAGTACTTTTCATTCTTTAAATAGGCAGACTGACATTAACCCATTAACCTCTCATGTAAGAGAGTAGTCTTACAGTTACACACACAGACTTGTCATTCAGCACTGACAGCATCACACTCTCCACACACTGACGGTCTCTAAACTCGCTGTCAGTGCATGGAGAGTGTGATTCAGTCAGCTCTGAATGACAAAGTGATTATGGCCATTAAGATTTTTTAGTCTTTACATAGATTGAATGACCTTCTCCATGATGCAGAACGGAAAGCAGAGAGGGTTTACTTAATGCGTGCACCTGCATGGCAAAACTGGACTGTCCCTCATTTCCCAGTCCTTCATAATGACTGACGGCATCCAAGTCTTTCTGTTTTTCAAGAAATTCAGTCAGTGATGGAAACTATTAAGTAAGTTAATGTGACCCTGTTTGCCACCATGATTCATAACATTGTGCTCTTTTTTGCACCTGCTTTTCAAACGAACTAAATTCAGATGCAAAAACATTGCGTGCAATCAATTGCGGGTTTGATAATCACATTGCGGGTGCTAAATGAACACATTTGCATTTCCTTCTCCCAGTGTTCTGATGATGTTAATGTATTCTGCATATTTATGAGGGCAAACACGCCATATGGACTGTGTGTGCTATTTTGCTCATTTAACAGACACAATCCTCAGTGCACCCTGTTAGTAGATCAGAATTACTCGCTATCACGTTTGCAAACCTTTAGCAGATCGGCCCAGAGTTGTTGACAACATTGTGCCAAGCAGTGCCCAAGTGACCAACTTTAAACCTGATTTAAGGTAAACTATGACCATTACATGACAAGAAACTAAAGGGATATTTCAGTATTTTCGAAAGTGTGTGGTTTCAGGTACATGACAACAGTCAGTGAAGTGGATGAAAACGCGGGAACGGTATGCTATGATGCTGCATGCTGCGGATTTTTGCAACCGTTAACGACAGCTGAGTCCAGATATGGTCCAGATTCTCTACTGGCTGCACAATGGCAGCGCCCTAAAGGCCAAATATTCTGGCTTTGCCGTTACATGGTAGAAGGCGGAGCCACGCTGTCCAGTATCTACAGTCTATGTACTTAAGCAGCACAGGAAGACATGAAAGCAGCAGCAAAATATTTCATCTCATAGATCTCATAGCAGCATTTAGTGTAACCACCGCATTAGGATAAAAACTATTGCTGAATCTCTTGGTCCCTGACATAAGAGATTCGTATCGTCTGCCTGACGGTAACAGTTTGAACAGGGAGTGTCCGAGGTGGGAGGTGTCTTTCAGAATGTTCTGTGTTTTGTTGGAAGAGCAGACTCTGTGGTACTCTTCCAGTGAGGGGAGAGGGCAGCCAACTATCTTCTGTGCAGTATTGATGACCCTCTGAAGCTTTTTCCTCTGTTCTACTGTGCAGCACATATACAGTACGTTAGTACGCTCTCTATGGAGCACCGATAAAAGGACACCAGCAGCCTCTGTGTGATGTTATTCCCCCTGAGTACCCTCAGGAAGTAGAGCCTCTGCTGGGCCTTTTTCAGCAGCTCAGAGGTGTTTTCACTCCAGGTCAAGCCCTCCTCAATGTGGACTCCCAGAAAACGAAAAGAGCCCACCCTCTCACACAGTCCCCATCTATGAACAGAGGTAGAATGTCCATTGCCTTTCTACTGAAGTCGATGACTAGTTCCTCGGTTTTCACTGTGTTTAGGAGCAGGTTGTTCTGTCTGCACCACTCAGTCAGCTGCACCACCTCATCCCTGTAGGTGGACTCGCCCCCATCAGAGATGAGCCCTACTACTGTGGTGTCATCTGCAAACTTCCCCATGGTGTTGCTGTGGTGAGCGGGGGTGCAGTCGTGTGTGTAAAGTATGAACAGCAGTGGGCTCAGTACACAGCCCTGTGGGGAGCCACTGCTGAGGCTGAGGGAGGTGGATGCGTGACGGCCCACTCTCACCCTCTTTCTGCGACAGGACAAAAAGTTCTTAATCCACATGCAGGTGTTGTGTGGAAACCCTAGGTCCCCCAGTATGTCCATCAGTCTGTGAGGAAGGATGGTGTTAAACGAAGAGCAAAAGTCCACAAAGAGCATCCTCACATATCTCCCTGGCTTCTCAAGGTGGGACAGAGCAGCGTGGAGAGCTGTGGCTAAGGTGTCCTCTGTGGATCTGTTTGCCCTGTAAGCAAACTGATGGGGGTCAAAGCCTCGGGGCAGGAGTGCTGTAATATGACCCGGACCAGCTTTTCAAAACACTTCATCACCACTGGGGTGAGGGCGACTGGCCAGTAATCATTTAGACTGGTGATGTGGCGTTTCTTGGGCAGAGGGACTATGATGGAGAATTTTAGACAGAGTGGGACAGTGGACTGGGTGAGGGACTGGTTGAAGATCCTGGTGAAGACCCCAGCCAGTTGGTCCACGCAGTCCTTCAGTACACGTCTTGTGACGCCGTCAAGGCCCGCAACCTTCCTCATGCACCTCACCTCATGCTCCGAGACTGTGAAGGTGAAGCTGCTGTGGACTGTAGGGTGTGACATGGCTGACTCAGGTGGCTCCACCTCAAAACGGGCAAAGAAGATGTTTAGCTCCCCTGCCAACGAGGGGTCACCCTAAACAGTTCCGATGGTAGTCCTGTAGTTGGTGAGATGCTGGACTCAGAGGGGGGGAATTAAAAAAAAAAGTTTCTATGTGTTTTTTTCTGTTTGATTTGAGTTAATATTTTTTTTCTGTTTTCTTTTTTAGCAACAGTAAAGACCCCGAATACAAAACAATTAAACCCAGTTTCAATGAGCTGTCTTCATTTCAGATTTAAGCCATTTGGAAACTGACAGAAGTTAAATATTGCTTTTAAAACTTTATCAATCAAAAGGAGAAGCTGTGATTCTCGAATTGTGGGGCACAAAATACTCTGGAAAAGAGGCATTGCCCATTGACCCTCTTATTTGTCTCCCCATGGGGCAAAAAAAAGGTCACCTCTGATTGGCAAATTGGCGCAAAGTTGGAATTTAAATCAACTTTCTTTTTCTTTCAATGTGAAATATTTTCTTTGTTTGTGGAAGTTAAACTTTTGACTGTCAATGTTCACTGTCTCTAAGTCTTTAATTAAATAAATCTAAGAAACTAAAATGCTGGAACTGTGTTGTTTTATGTTTTAAAAGATAACATCTTAGTTATATAAATGATAACCAATGGTGTAACTAATTTATAAACAGTATTAGTTGAAGAAGTAGATGTTCAGAAAATATACTAATACTATTATTTTTCTGTTCAACATATAAAATGAATTGTGATATTAATCCTTGAAATAATTGTTTGTTCAACCCTGCCATTTTTGTGACTTCATGTTGGAGGGAGAGGGGAGCAAAAAGATAACATGACACAATAAAGACTTCAGTATTTGTCACTATTTGGTCCCAATAACAGCCCACTGAAAGTATTTAGGAAGGAGCAAAACTATTGAATAACATATCCCGCAGGTGATTGGATAATTGTTCCGTCAATCACATCCATTGCAAGCCAATTAGTGGATGACTGTTATGTGTTTTTCATTTAAAGGAAATTGTGGTCCAGAACTGTCAAAACTGCTTCTAAAGCATCACTTCTAATGTCTGCATGATCAGTCACTTCCTGTAGACCAAACAGGAGTTCATAAAACAGGATGCTACAAGTCATATTCATAATGGGAAGCCAAAGGCCAAGCTATCTATGAAACAAGTCATTGTTTAACAAAGGAGTTCAAATTGCTTACTCACCATCACACAAAACCCCAAACCAGTGAAGTTGGCATGTTGTGTAAATCGTAAATAAAAACAGAATACAATGATTTGCAAATCCTTTTCAACCAATTGAATACACAGCAAAGACAAGATACTTTACATTGGAACTGGTAAACTTTGTTATTTTTTTCAAATATTAGCTCATTTGGAATTTGATGCCTTTAACATGTTTCAAAAAAGCTGCAAAGGGGGACAAAAAAGACTGAGAAAGTTGAGGAATGCTCATCAAACACTTATTTGGAACATCCCACAGGTGAACAGGCTCATTGGGAACAGGTGGGTGCCATGATTGGGTATAAAAGCAGCTTCCCTGAAATGCTCAGTCATTCACAAACAAGGATGGGGCGAGGGTCACCACTTTGTGAACAAATGGGTGAGCAAATTGTCCAACAGTTTAAGAACAACATTTCTCAACCAGCTATTGCAAGGAATTTAGGGATATCATCATCTACGGTCTGTAATATCATCAGAAGGTTCAGAGAATCTGGAGAAATTACTGCACGTAAGCGGCAAGGCCCAAAGCCAACATTGACTGCCCATGACCTTCCATCCCTCAGGCGGTGCTGCATCAAAAACCGGCATCACTGTGTAAAGGATATCACCACATGGGCTCAGGCTTCAGAAAACAACTGTCAGTAACTACAGTTCGTCTACATCTGTAAGTGCAAGTTAAAACTCTACTATGCAAAGCCAAAGCCATTTATCAACAACACCCAGAAAGCATGCCCGGCTTCGCTGGGCCGAGCTCATCTAAGATGGACTGATGCAAAGTGGAAAAAGTGTTCTGTGGTCTGACGAGTCCACATTTCAAATTGTTTTTTGGAAACTGTGGTGCCGTGTCCTCTGGACCAAAGAGGAAAAGAACCAGCCGGACTGTTATAGGTGCAAAGTTCAAAAGCCAGCATCTGTGATGGTATGGGGGTGTATTAGTGCCCAAGGCTTGGGTAACTTACACATCTGTGAAGGCACCATTAATGCTGAAATGTACATACAGGTTTGGAGCAACATATGTTGCCATACAAACAACGTCTTTTTCATGGACGCCCCTGCTTATTTCAGCAAGACAATGCCAAGCCACATTCTGCACGTGTTATAACAGCGTGACTTCGTAGTAAAAGAGTGCGGGTACTAGACTGGCCTGCCTGTAGTCCAGACCTGTCCCCCATTGAAAATGTGTGGTGCATTATGAAGCGTAAAATACAACAACGGAGACCCCGGAACAACTTAAAGCTGTGGTCTGCAATTTGAAACCGCAGCCTGCCCCCCCTTCCCTCACCTCTCCCCTCCGTTTTCCAAGATCCCGCCCCCAGCTCGTGTCGCCTCGCCTCTCAACAAGCCCCCTGTCTGACAGAGCTACAAGCGACTAGCATAATATACCAGCAGCAAACTCAATCAAAAACAGCTCAGCTCAACTGAAAGTATCAAACACGACAGACATCCCCCTTGTAACACACAGCAGTAGCCATTTCAATTGGACCGGCGGCAATGCGGGTCTGGCGCCGCCAGAGCAGAGCCGATTGTGGGGGAGGATTTATCTTTCTCGGCCTGTCCTTCCCAGCTCAGCTTACAATGCTAACGATTAGCGGCTAACAGGCTAACCCGCTCCGCTACAAGACAGGCACAGACTAACCAGAATAACCAGAGTTATTCAGCAGACATCTCCCACTGTAGTAAACAAAGCCATTACCTGATCAACCAGGGGCGAAACGGCCGATGCTGAAGGTCTGACGGCCGACTGAGGCCATTAGTTAGCTGTTAGCCTGCTAACAGGCCTCAACCCGCGGGCAGAGCTCCGTTGGGCCCCTCAGGAGAGGGAAGCGGCTTCCCGGTTTTGGCGCTAGGCTTTTCAGGCTAGTTCAGTAGCCAACGCCGCTAGCTGCTCACTGGAGGTAGAAGGGAGGAGGCGGGACCATGGGCATGACGCTGCATAGTGAGGGAGACAGGGGATTGGATGGATTCACCGACCACCTGAACCTTAAAATAGGCTTCTAGGTTTGATTGGTCAGCTAGTATGCAGCTTTGCAGCGGATATACTGAATGGATTTTTTTCGTTCTTTTTGGTCTTTATACTGTGTAGATAGGACCATAACAGCCTTATAAACGGTGTTATTAGGATGTACAAAGCTTCCAAATCGAAGACCATAGCTTTAAGCTGTACATCAAGCAAGAATGGGAAAGAATTCCACCTGAAATCTTCAAAAATTGGTCTCCTCAGTTCCCAAACATTTACTGAGTGTTGTTAAAAGGAAAGGCGATGTAACACAGTGGCAAAAATGCCCCTGTGCCAACTTTGCTGTGTTGCTGCCGTTAAATTGTAAGTTGATGATTATTTGCAAAAGAAAATAAAGTTTCTCAGTTTGAACATTAAATATCTTGTCTTTGCTGTGTATTCAATTGAATATAAGTTGAAAGGGATTTGCAAATCATTGTATTCTGTTTTTATTTACAATTTACACAACGTGCCAACTTCACTGGTTTTGGGTTTTGTGCATTCATTCATTGATATTCTATGCCACTAATCCCTTTCAGGTTTGCAGGGGGGCTGGAGCCTATCCCAGCTGTCACTGAGCGAGAGGCAGGGTACATCTTGAACCGGTTGCCAATCAATCACAGGGCCACATTGAGAGGAAGTCAACCATTCACACTCACACAATTTAGAGTCACCAATTAACCTAATGAGCATGTTTTTGGTCTGTGGGAGGAAGCCCAAGTGCCCGGAGGAAACTGAAGCATGCACTGGGGAGGACATGCAAACTTCACAGAAAGGCCCCTGTCTGAACTGGGGATCGAACCGAGGACCTTCTTGCTGTGAGACATGTGCACTACCTGCTGCAGCACTGTTCCATCCTAACCATCATACAGATGAACATATTTATCTCTGCTCGACACATCTCAGGGTTTCAATGCAAGCAAACTCACAGCATGAAGAAGAGGAGCTTTCAACGTTCATCAGTGTCTACAGACGGCCACTAAGGAAACGTGTTAGCACGGTAACTTATCACACTCTAACACCTAAGAGTGTCTGCAGGGAGTTCAAGATGCAGAAGCTGTGATGCCTGTAACAGGACATATACAGCAGCAGTGTGAACTTGACGCTTGTGTCCTCACTGCAAATGAATCGCTCCACTGGTTTGTTGACAGGGAGTCAAGAGCACCTCTTTCAGGTGAGCACATGGGCCAAGCAGGAAACTCTGACCTGAACCAGAACAACCCTCCCAAACCATTTAGCTGTTAAAGATACCTGAGTCTATGGGTAGGCCATGGGTTCAGTATGTGACAACAAGGTTTGTTGAACATAAGTGGTTATGAACTCTCAACCATATGAACATGAATTGAGGCAAAACCTTGAATGTGAATGTCTTGAGGTGAAATAATGATGGAGCTGTGTTTCTGTGCTTTTGTATTAAATAACTGTAAATGGTCTTCTGTTATGTAGATCATGTTTAGCTTGATGTTGATAAAAGTACCAGGGCAGGTTAGCACTGTGCTGACTGAGGAACAATAAAACGAGAAGAGCTTGAACTCTGACAGAGCCAATAAACTTATTCTGGACGAGTTAAAATACTTTCTGAGTAGTTAAAAAGCAAAGATGGACAACGGAATCCTGTTTGTTTGTGCATCAGATCAAAAGTCTTTCTTTCTCTTAGAGGGACACTAGTTCACCTTTCTTTTCTATGTGGTTTGTTCACACATTATTTGGGAGGAAATGCTGCAGATAGCTCATCTCTATACTGTCGTGGTTTAACATCACACTCTGGCTTTGTGTGCTTCTCTGAGGGAGCAGCTACGTGTTTTTCAGCAGGAAGTGAATGAGGCCACCCTCCCACAAAGATGCCCTTAAAAGTCAAAGACCACCAAAAAAATATATATCAATAGTTTCTCAGTCAATTTCATCACCAAAGTTCCAAAACAAGTGTCTACACATTCTCAGACCCTCAACACAATAATGTTAATGTTTACTTAAGCAGTGTATAGAGAGGAGTATATGATGCATTTGTATCATTTAAATACATATATATTAGAATTATTATTAAATCTAATAAAAACTAACAGAGAAAAGATGTTAAAGATCTCATGTCCTGCAAAATCAGTTTTCCTTGCTTTTAGAGGGGGCACTGGGAGCAGAAGAATACGACATCTCTTACCAAACTCAGTTCACAGAGAATTACTCTCAGCCTCTTGTGAGAAAATGCCCCTTAAAAACACTCTGGTCTTTATGGTCTGGTTTTTGTTATATAATGGCCCTTTTCCACTAGCACGCCTTGGCCCTACTAGATTTGCAGCGTGTTTCCACTAGCCTGGTACCTCCTAAAACAAGCTAGTTTTAGTACCGACGCTCTGGTTCCAAACAAGCAGAGTAGATACTAAAAGATGACGTCCCCAACTGCCGGCTACTGATTGGTCAGACAATGTAGTCATTGATGAGTCATGAGCGCGGCGACCTAGCATGCTAGCATTAACTAACATTAGCTTATCCTCATACATCTTTTCTTTGTTCCTCGGCTTCATTCTGTTGTATAGCTTCCAAAACTCTCCTGTGCTTCTCAAGGGGTATTTCTTCTTGCCACCTGCAGCCTTCTTCTGCTTTCCTTTTTTACTCGGTTTGTGACAAAAAGCCACAGATTGTTGTGTCACGTTCAAAGTGATGTCACCGCAGTGCTGCTCAGCTGTTTACAGCGACACTGCACCCCATTTGGCAGGCGACTGGGGCTAATGGAAAAGCAGCACAAGGCGAGAAGAGTAGAACCGATAGAGTAGAGTAGAGTAGAGTAGGTCTAATGGAAAAGGGCCATAACTGTACAGCCTCCACCTGGCAGATGCCATGACTGTGTTTAAAATCTGCTCTGCCATCCCATTTGATGTCATTTCAGCCACCAATCAACAGAGAGCTGATAATCATGGTTTCCTGTGGCCTCCCCGGCCCCTCATATCTGAGTGTTTCCAAATGGGAGGAGAACAAACCTGGATCTGATCCTCTGTAGAGACAAAATTTTACCACCAATATCATGGTACCTTATTCCTACCCCAGCCCCTGCACACACCCTGCACGTTTGTATGCCTTGAGCAAAGTTGGGCCAAAATAAAAGAGTTTGCTAGCATAAAAACTGATCATTTTTCATGTGAACAGTACACTTTATCAAATACTGTTTTTATTCAGCTTTAACCTTACAAAATAAGTATTTAATGTGGGGCTGTTGGCCCCATCTGCTACAATGTTAAACCTAACTAAAACCACAGTTGCTAATCTTTTAAAGGTTCATTTTATTTTACTATTTGTTCTTACGTGTTGATCAAAGTCATGTCAAAACTAAGGGGCTTGAAAGTGAAAAGTAAAGCATTGCAAATGTTCCCAGTGCAACATTAAACCTCACTAATGCTGTTAATTTTTGCCTGCTTTACCTTCTTGGCCCCCTCTGCAGCAGTGCACAGTAGTGTCTGTGTAGGTTAACCTCTGCATGTTCTGTTTAGTTTAACCTATAAACCTGGACTTCAAAAATACTGAACTATCCCTTTAAGACCAAGAGCCACTATTTTCCTCTAACATTCATAAAAGCAAACTAAGCACTACATGCTGCGGTGAAGACAGGTTTTTTCTTTTTTTTTTTTTTTTTTTGTTCCTCAGAAGGACGTACCGTGACACTGTAAGCTGACCAATCAAATGCATTCTTGTACCTGAGGTGTCAAACAGAATTAGAAAATCTTTCCATTCAATACAGAAACACCGACAGGATGACATCTGCTGTGTTGGTCTGCTTTTTCATGCAGTTGTTCTTGGAGGGGATGGGTGAGTTTGTTTTTTTTGTTTTTACTTGAGCAGAAGTTCTGGATGTTTCTCTAACATTTATCATATTTGAGTGACTTTCTCTCTGATCCACTCCAGGGCAGAATGCTGATCAGAAACCATCCTTCACCCTGAGTCAGGATCAGCATTTTGTCTCAGCTCACACTGGAGACACAGTGACTCTGAGATGTTTCTATGAAGGTAAAGATTCAGCCTGGCTTTACTGGT
This sequence comes from Scarus forsteni, assembly GCA_036419115.1. Taxonomy (NCBI): domain Eukaryota; kingdom Metazoa; phylum Chordata; class Actinopteri; order Labriformes; family Labridae; genus Scarus; species Scarus forsteni. Next base: position 104,874 of record JAZDUH010000128.1, on the reverse strand, counting down.
ACAAACAAAGTCTGGGGGAGAATCTGAAGCTCATCTCCACTTTCTACTTCTATATAGTACAAGGAAATTACTTTTCAGGATGAATTTAAAGACAGTTCTCGCTTCACACTCAGCACAGAAAACAAGTCCCATCACCTGACAATCAGAAAACTGCAGACTTCAGATTCAGCCACTTATTACTGCGCAAGGAGCTTCTCATATGTCCTGACCTTCACAGAGGGCACAGTCCTCATCGTGAAGGGCTCAAGTTTGACTGTCCAGCCTGTAATCCATCAGGAAATAGTCCAACATGGAAAGTCCACGACTCTGAACTGCACAGTCCACACTGGGAGCTGTGATGAAGAACACAGAGTTTACTGGTTCAAAAGCTCTGAGAAATCTCATCAGAAAATGATCTACACCTATGGAGGGACAAGAGAGGAGTGTAAGGGGGCGAAAAACACCTGTGTCTATAATTTACTGATGAAGAACCTGAACTCCTCTCATGCTGGGACCTACTACTGCGCTGTTGCTTCATGTGGACTCGTTCTGTTTGGAGACGGGACCATGCTGGATGTTAAGGGTGGGTAGAGGACAAAGGGCTGATAAATGATTAACTAATTCTGGTTTGAAGGGCTGAAATATTTGTGTCTGCTGTCTCGCTCCCTCACTGCAGATGAGGACTCTCCGGTCTTGGTTTTTGTCCTTAGTGGAGCTTTGGCAGTCACGACCATAATTGCTGTTTTTTTGGCTTTCTCATTGAACAAGCGAATCAAGAGCAACACCAGCCATCGTGCAGGTAAGTGTTATGTTTTTAGAAATGATGCATTTGTGGCTGCTTTGGTCAAGGGTCCTAAACTTATCAGTAGAAATAACAAGAGCTGTGGCCAAATCCACAGAAAATATGCACGAGTGTGCAAATGACTGGAAAGACAGAGCATGTAAAAATGTTCATAAACTGATCGAGCAGACTGACTCTTTGGTACACCGATGTCATTTTCATGCAGGCAGGTGGATTATTCAGAGTTTTAATACAGAATAGATCTCTTCCTGTTTAACTAAGCCCTGCTGCAGACAGCTTATATTCTCAAAAAGCAGCAATATTTACTTTGGGCAGTTAAAGGGGTGCAATTTATTACCATGAGACCCCTGTATAAAAAATATGGAAAATTTCTATTTCTCTCTCCTCTCTTACTCAGTGATTGCCATTTCATAATTTATTCACAAGCTGCACAGTCAAAGCTGCATGGTCTACACCTGTTTTTGGATAAAATAAATTTTAATCTATGTAGTGAAATATTTCATACATTGCTACTGCCATTCATGTACCACCTCCTGATTTTTTGTCTATTACACTGACAAATTTTATCATTTATTAGAGTTAAGTTTTCTGATGTTAAATTAAAAAGAATAAACAATGAATATGTTATTAACTTAAAAACTTAAGCTAAAAAGGTTCTCATTGCTTTGGCAGTAGAAACATGGTTTCAATAAATTCTACAGTTTTTAAAACTTAAGAGGGACAGGGTCAAGCGTGAGAGCTCAAAAGCATGACTAAGTGTGGTAGGCATATTGTTAGGCATATTAAACCTTATTTACACATGGCAGTAAGGGAAAATGAAGACATCACCTTTCCAATATTGCCCAGCTTACCTGTTAATTTTGAGCTGCTGTGTCTGGTCATGGACTGTTTTTGACCGATCCAGGATGAGTCCAACATTTACTATGATTTAGATAAATGTCCCCATACAGGTCTTTACTGAAAACTAATAATTAAAGGCACACATTTAACAACCTATCATGTAAAGTTTGTGTTCTGGCTGAGTGAATAACCCATTACATTCTTATTTAAAGATTAATAGAAACATTTCACAGCAGGACACTTACACACAACTTTGCAAAACTTCAACTGACCAATGACAGACCTCTAAACATTTTATTTATCTGTTGATAATGTGTTCTCTTTTTCTTGAAAACACAGGAACATGCCGCTTTTTTATTCATGGAACTTTTTTTTTAACATTTCTCAGTCCCTGTTTCAAACCACATGTTTCTCACGGCCAGTGGCACAAGGAAATGTTATTGCCCCCAAAGCAACCGTCAAGCTCTTTCGCTGAGGGGAGATATGTGAATATTTTGACACGTAGCAGTTAATGGTGCCACTGTGAGCCTCATAAATATCCCACTTTTAGGTGAAAATTACCAAACAAAACAACATCGGGTCAGCTAAATCACATTCACACTTGTAAAAAAAAACCCTGAAATTATCCAAATGAGCTGCATGTGTGAACACAAACAGCAGTTTTTTTTTTCTTGGTGTAATTTCCGTGAATCCCCTCGTATTTTATGTGATTGCAAAGAGAGTAACACAAACCTAAATGTGCTGCTTGAAATCCAAGTTGTTGTTTCCACAGCTCATTATTAACTTCTGTAGATCATCTGCCCTAAAATAATCACCACCAGGATTCTCACGCTTCTGTACATGGAGCTGAAGCAGTGCAGCTGTCCTTCTCCAGTGTGATCATCGTGCACACTGCCTCATATTCACTTCTGTGTGCTGTAATGCTCTGCTTTTTAAATGTATAAATTAGGATCTAAATCGAGATCATAGCATAAAACTCTGCTTTGCCGATGTATTATGAGCACTGACTTCAACTGCGCATGTCTCCTGCCGACCTCCCCCCCCTTCCTTCTCTGCTGTCCAGCTATTTTGTGCACAGACTCTTTGCACATCCCTTTGCTTACAATGCACCACTTTCCATCCATCAGCTGTTCAGGTCAAAGAGCCGTCACGGTGTCACTGGAGCACAAGTCTAACCATCCATTATGCGGGTGGAAAACAACAGTAAAAGAAATTGTCTAAATTTTCACCACACCTTGTCTTGTGATGTTGGCCTTTGTCAATTTAAGATTGGTGTCTACAAAAACAGAACAATGTGTTTCCAGTGCCCATTTTACTCACCAAGACTACAGCACACTTCACCTGTTGTGCTGAAATTGAAGAGCTCAATGAGAGACCCATGAGAGTTTTTATGTCCTCATTTTGTTGCACACTTTTAGGATATGAAAACTTGTCACAATTAAACAAAATACTGTTTTATATTAGATGTATCATGTAGAAAATAAATGATACATTTTAGAAACAAATGTATCATTCAAAAGTTTAGTCTCTTAACACCTTAGATTGTATAATGCAGATCTGATGGGGCACCGAGTCATAATCTCACCAAGACAGGGAGAGCTGGCCCTGGTTATTCAGTTTAAAAACGCTTTGCCATCAGTAAAATAACTTAGCCATATTAAAAGCTAGGATCACACTAGCAAGACAAATTGTATCATAAAGATATCAATTAAATAAAGATATAATTAAATATCCTGTGCTCCAGTGTTGTACTAGTGCTTATAAAATAAGCTAATTAAAATGAATCAGTTTTGCTCATATCCTGCAATTAAAAAAATAGATTCACAATCATAAATATGACTCGTTCAGTTCTTTTCATGCAGCACTATGCTATACCAAAGTTGTTTGACAACGAGCTATCACCTTTAAAAGATGACAGAAAAGAGTAATGAAAAAAAATCATTTACTCGAAAGTGTAGTTTTTAAACACTTAACCATTTGCTTACTATTAGCAGAACAATGTTTTATGGAAACACATCCATCTTTCATGTTAAGAAGCTCTCTCTTATTAAGGGCAAGAAAAAGAGAAAGCCGGTGTAGGTGGTGTCTAAGCCTGGACCTGTGTCATGGATGTGTTTCCAGGCGTGGCAGGTCCTTTAAGGAGCTCATATTTCACCTTAGATGGGTTCACATCTTCCTTTTTGATGAGTGCTAGAGTAACTTCCCAATCACAACTGTTTAAAAAAAACTGCTAGTTAACATAAGCAGTACCCCGGATCCACCTTTGTTCTCTTCACTTGAGACTCTTAGCTTAAGTTCAGGCTACTTTAAGGCCTGATGGCCCAGGCTTCTCTGATCGGTTGACAGGTCTGCTCTGTCTTCAGTTCAGCAATGCTGTGTTGTCAACATTTTTGCATTCACTTTGCCATCTATACTTTCCAATGGACTTGCTATGAACTGGTGACAAAACAATGGTCGGACATCAGCCAGATGACCAGTAGGTTTATCTTGTGCGTCTTAGCAGTACCCCTTACAAGCTGAACCCAACTCAATAAAGAATTAACATATCAGTGTATCAGTGGCTTAGTCCAGTTCATTCTATCATCAATCTCAAGTTCAAGGGTTCAAGCCCAGCTTTGCCGAACTCGGGAAGATTCTTGACGCTGACTCAGCATGTAAATCAGTGTGAAAGAATATGGAAGTGTCAGCTCCTGCTGATTGACAACTTACATAGAAACTTTAAACTGTCACTTCCTATCTGTTGATACTTTCAAAAAGAGGCTTAAAACACACCTTTTTAATCAAGCTTTTAACTGATTTGATCGACTTCTTTTTATTCTTCTATTACTTTTTAACTTAGTTATTCTTTTAGTCAAACTTCTTATCGTATATAATTCTTAATTTTTTATCCATTTTATGTTATTTTATCTCTCCTCTTTTCTTATATTTTTATTATTGCTTTAGTGTGATGGTTTTTAGCCTCAGTGTTTCCTCATGGGGGCTCTCTATACTGGGAGCTGCTCCTGGTCCATTTCTGGGGCCGCTGCTGGGGGATGGATCCACCTGCATGTCCAGAGGCCCCTGCACTGTGGTGTGGGGCCTCGTATCTGTGCAGGAAGATGGAAGTCTCCGGCTGCGCTCCTCGTGGGCCGGGAGCCCTCCTCAGTGTTGATGGCCCCCAAAAGTAGCTTATTCCTTACCTCAGTCCTCGGTGCACAGCCATGCCTCTCTTTCTTTCTATTATGGCAGCTTGTATGAATGTTGTGGGTGTATGTGTGTGGGCGCAGGTGTGTGTGTGCGGATGTTGATGTCCGCAAGTGTGTTTCTGGATATGCCTCTTTATTTGTGGGAGGGGGTTGGCCGGGGTTTCTGTTTTCATGTGGTTTTTAGCCTCTGTGAGGCACCTTGTGTTGCTTTTAAGTATGAAAAGTGCCTTATAAATAAAGTTTGATTTGATTTGATTCCTCAATAACAATAAATGGATGGATGTGGGTAGAGAAGGGCCATACAAGTGCAAGTCTATCTACCATTTACCAAATGTATAGCCAGGTTCAACAAACAGCTTTAATTGCCAAAGTAAAAAAGTTAAAATGTGAGACTTGATGTTTGTGGCAATGACATAAGGAAAGCTAGCGAGACACTCTAGAGGACCATTCAATAGTCCATCTGGAAAGAGTCTATAGAGGGCAGACCAGTTCAAAGGCAAATCCAGCGGGTAATTGGGCAATCGTTCTGTCAATCACATTTGCTTTGGGCCAATCAGATAATGGGGTAGGCTGGCGCAACTGCGCTACAGGACATGAGCCACTTTCTGAAACAAATTCTCATCAAAACATGTCAAAAGTGAAGCAAAAATATCCTTACCATGGAGAGGTTTGAAGTTTTACTCTTTTTTCATTTAATTAATAAATGTGGTCCAGATCTGATAAAACTGCTCCTGGAGCTGTTAACATCTATGCTAATCTCCAGAGGAGCAGTAAAATGATGCTGATTGGGCCACACCGCTCTGGGCCACTCACATTCATTGTAGATTGAAACTGAGCAAGAAGGATCCACCTGATGACAGACACTGAATCAGGTGGATCCAACTGCTGTGCAAGGTTAAAAGAAAGCATGTATACAAGATTTACAGAGTTTGGTAATACCCACACATGAGTTATTGGCATAGGATCTAATGCTGTGTAAGTTCTACACACAGAATTGGACGAAGATTTAAAAGACATTTTTTTGTTTTTGTTGTTTTTTTTTGTTAGAGTGTCAAGCAGGAGTGTCTGCTCCATCCACTGGAGATGCAGAGGTAAGTGTCATAACTATTCTGAAAATATGATACAACGTCTGTCAGTAATGTTGTTGAAGTTTCATTTTCAAACATCCATCTTGCCAGGAAAACCTCCACTATGCTGCTTTGAGTGTTAATCGGCCAAAGAGATCAAGAAGGAACAACCAGAGGAACATCCCAAACAATGATGAATGTGTGTACTCCGGTGTAAAGCTCTGAAACTGAATAACATATTTTTCTATAATTTCCTTAACTCAAACAGTAATCATATATCTGTAATTAAGTGAGTGTCTCTATATCTTGTGGACAATTTTAACTGTATCAAAAAGTTCAAATAAATATATGATCTCGATTTTACATGTTGCATCATTTTTAAAACAATTTTAAAATAAAACGATATCAATCAGTTGTTGTACAATAGCTACCCAGTTAAGTGTGTTACATGCCTTGAGGTAGAGTTGCCGTGTTGTAGTCTACAATAGCTTGAGGATAGCTTTCTGAATAACCAGTCCTTTAGCAGTATGTTAATTACCAGGTTTTTAACTGATGCTCCGCCATGATGTGACAACTAAGCAAGTGGTGATCCTCAATTTTGTCGTTTGCTTGTCTTACAATGACATTAAAGGCTTTGAGTTTGAGTGTTGCTGGAACTAATCATCCCTTAAAGTTAGGGATGGGAATCGAAAACCCCTTCCATTTGAGAATCATTAACAGCTCCATCAAAGTATCGATATCACAAGGCTTATTGCTAATCAAGGCCCTTATCAATTCCTTCCACTGACAGGGTTCAGAAGTGGTCAGAATTGTGGCATAATTTTTAGAAAAAGCACCTACTGCACAACCTTTAACGAGTGGAAACATCTGCAACTTGCAGAAGCAGTTATCTATGCTGTGACATGTGTTTGACGTTGTTGCCACTGAAAATCTACAGGCCAACATTTGCCCACGTGGAAAATCTGCAGGAATCAATAAGGGAATCGTCAAAGAATTGGACTGATTAGCAGGATTGTTAATAGCACCAATATTGATAAAATCGTATCAAGTCCCATTCCTACTTAAAGTGCTTTCACACCAAATCTCAGTGTCACATGTGCCTGGCCTCTGTGGCAGTTAACAACAGTTTTTATTCCAGATTACATGAGAGTAAAATCCAAGTCGATGGAAACATCAGTGAGTACAAGAGTTCAACCTTATTCAATGGAAGTGGTAGTTCTCTGCAGCCTTGTTCTTCCTTGACAGGTTTATCAGCACAAGAGACCAGAAGGGCCGTCAGCTGCTGGTAGATGAGTAAAAAGCTTACAGTTGGCATAATGACAACATATACATACAAATATATGATCTATGATGTGATCATGGTGAAACTCAAGCAGGCATGGTGTCACTGAGCAACACAACAAAGACAAAATTATATATTCAATTATCTATTTTATGGACTTGCAACTTTGGTGAGCAACACAATCTTGCCAAGTTGCATTTGGTATGAAGACATGATGGAGGAGGTCCATAAAGGGAAAAGGGTGAAGTGTGCTGAGCAGATGGCAGACTGTCAAAGAAATGGCTGCCAAGGCTTCACTTGACGTTCACTTGGACTCTTTAAGGTACAAGGACGGCACAACAGAAGAGTCACAGAGCACATGCTGGAGGCAGCAGCAGAAAAGACCTCCTGGTGACCGTGGATCCAGAGAAAGGATCAGTTGTAGACTGAGCCGCTTGGACACAAGCCGGGTACTGATCACCCCTGGCGGGGTTGCACAGGTGAGGGTATATGCTGTTTGAAGACCCGAAACACCTACATACCCCTGGTTCTAGCACTGATGATGTAAGCAAGCACCATGAGGTGTAGGAAAAACTTAACTGGAACTAAAAACTCAGCTAACTACCATGTAGTTTTGGCTGGATTGGGAATTTAATGACTAAAATATTAACCCTATAAAGCCAATTGTATCATATTTGATACATACTTTTATAATACCTCTATCTACTCAATATGATCAACAAATTACAAAAAAAAAACAACTGAATACAATCAGATAAATGATAAAAATGTCCTCAAATGGATTATCAGTTGCCACCAACACCTAATGTATCAAATGAGATACGAAAAATCTATATGTTGAATTTTATGGATTTTAGCAGAAAGTGCAACAAACATTTCAGCTCCAAATAAAAAAAAAAATAAAATTTTCTGGCTATAATCTATGGTCTTGGGCTTTAAAGGGTTAATGTGTTAATAATCAGGTAATAGCTGGTAATAAATCAGTTATTATAGTGGAATAAGTCAGTGGTGTTTGCAGAGAAAAAGTGAGAAATTATTACGGTTTTAATGGTTATGTCTTTGTTATACAAGCAAGATTTCAATGAGTTAAAGATTTCTGAGTTTACTGTACAGTTTCTTCTTACTTCCATGATGAAAATGAGTGTAATACTGTGGAAACTACATGTTACAAGCCTGTGGTGTAAGTAGATAAGAATAATCTTTGATGGAGGTGTTACCAGATAAGTACTCGTGTAATATTTTAAAACTCTTGAGGTAAATGAAATATTAGCGATTAAAGGGACAGTTCAGTTTTTTTGAAGTGGGCTTGTATGAGCTCCATATGGCCACTAAGTACATTAGATACAGTAGAAAGTTCTCTCCTCTCCCTCAGTAAGACACAGACTGTAACCGTCGGAGATGAAAATAAAGACGCTAACTGGAATGTACTGTACCAAATACAAAGGGTATTTTCTCCGCCTACAAGAACTCAAATAAAAAAAAAAATACCACAGTTTAAGAGTTCACTACATATGACTATTTTTAAGTGCATAAACATTTCAAAAATATAAAGTTTATCTGGACCATTTCTATTTGTTTTTAATTTCCCTTTTCTAATTGCAATGAAAGGTAATCTAAGTGGCAGCATTAACATAAATGCTTCATCATCATTAACCTCTCATGTAAGAGAGCAGTCTTACAGTTACACACACAGATGTGTCATTCAGCACTAACAGCGTCATACTCTCCACACACTGACAGCCTCTAAACTCGCTGTCAGTGCGTGGCGAGTGTGATGCAGTCAGCTCTGAATGACAAAGTGATTAATGGCTATGAAGATTTTTTGTCTTTACATAGATTGAATAACCTTCTCCATGATGTAGAACACAAAGCAGAGAAGATTTACTTAATTTGCACCTGCATGGCACACTTGATTGTCCCTCTTTTACTAGTCCTTCATAATGACTGACGGCCTCCAAGTCTCTGTTTTTCATCAAGCAATTCATTCAGTGATGGAAACTATTCAGTTAATGTGACCCTGTTTGCCACCATGATTCGTAACACTGTGCTCTTTTTTGCACCTGCTTTTCAAACGAACTAAATTCAGATGTAAAAACATTGCATGCAATCACTTGCTGGTTTGATAAATCAAATTGCGGGTGCTAAATGATCACGTTTGCATTTCCTTCTCCCATTTTCTTCTCCCAGTGTTCCGATGATCTTTACGTATTCTGCATATTTATGAGAGCAAGCACGCTACATTGACTGCACTTGCTATTTTGCTCATCTATCGTACGCAATCCTCAGTGCACCCTATTAATAGATCAGATTTACACGCGCTCTCACGTTTGCACGTTTTTATACAAATGCAAACCTTTAAATTTGGCCCAGAGTTGTTGACAACATGGTGCCAAGCAGTGCTCAAGTGATCAACTTTAAACCTGATTTAAGGTAAACTATGACCATTATCTGAAAACAAACTAAAGGGGTATTTCAGTATTTTTGAAAGTGTGTGGTTACAGGTACTTGACAACAGTCAGTGAAGTGGATGAAAAAGCTCTAAGTAGCATTCCACCTTTAAGAGAACAAGACCACTTGACTAAGAGGTATCTTGCTGGAACAGTTATTTTGACTTTTATGTAAAAACAAGCCACAAAGCTATGTTGGGCCAAATGTGCAACTGAGCAAAAAAATATATATACAGTTTATTCATTTTCCCCCCAGGAAGTCTCTGTATTTGGCAGTGTTCTGATGCAAACAGTGATGTGTTCTTACGTCTGTGTGCATTGATTTCAACAATTTCCTGTTTCACTTTATGGACTCAGGAAGACAACAGCATCAGAGGAAACTGATACTGAACCACATATGAGTGATTTTTGAATCATGCAACAATGACGTTCTTCTTCCTGTGGAAGCACGGGTTACCTTTGTGAGTACAGAAGAAGATCCTCCGAACAAGAACCAACTAGATGCAAATTAAGAGGGGAAAAACCTTTGTAGAATCAGAGGACAGAGATCTGCACTTACCTGCTATTTTATATGTGTAAACAGCAAGCCCATGCCCACTAAATGCACTGTTGTTAGGTCTGAATCAGACGTAAGCATACAGAGCTTTTTGCTATCTAATAATCCACCAATTGAACATTTACCCCAACATATATTCATGGCTTGTTTTTACCCAAAACTCACATAATCATGCAATGCAAAACAGCTGGACCTGCCAACAGCAGTGTACCTCTCTGATCCTCTGTGCTCCCTCTCCTTGAAGGTACAGTGCTGCACTGACTGTTGTCTTCTTTTATTATTGGGTTGGCACAACCTAAAAAATCAAAATGCACCAAAATCACTTGTGTTTACAACCACTTACATGCTCCAGACATTATAATTCTCAAATTGGGTGCAAAATCATCACCTCTTGTGTTTTCTTAATCCAAAATAATAACATCTGTCACATTTGGGGTTAAACCTCTGCAAGACAGGACTACTTTTGAGCCCAAAATGTGATTTTTAATGGAACTTAAGGGTTAAAATTTCAACATCTACATTTTCAGGGGGAGATGGAAACTGCATGCAGCAGTTACGCAGTGCTCATGTTTCCTATAGGGGCTCAGTCAGTTGTGTCATTTCTCAACAGCCAATCAAATCCTGTCTTGTTTGTTAAAGTGAGGACAGCTCAAAGATGTGTTTCACTCAACAGACAGACTTTAAACACCATGACATCTCCAGTGTTTGCATTCTGTCTCACATGTCTGTGTTTGGGAACAATGGGTGAGTTGTGCTTCAATTTCAGAGTGTTTGATAGTTGTTGTTTTTTTTGTCATTTGCTTCTAAACTGCTTGATGATTTTATTGTGAAAACATCATTTTCTTCATCTCATTTCAGCCCAGACAACAGATCCAAAGTCCTCGTCCTTTGTGCACAAGAAGGGTGGATTAATATCTGCTAATGTTGGTGATGAGGTGACTTTGCAGTGTTTCTCCAAAGGTGATGTAGCAGTGAAGTTTTACTGGTACAAGCAAACTCTGGGGCAGAAACCGAGGCTCATCTCTACTGCATATAGATATGAAACAGAGGTCACATTTCATGATGAATTCCTGAACAACAGTCGCTTCACAGTGGACTTTGAATCAGGTCATAATCACCTGAGGATCACAGATCTGCACGTTTCAGACACAGCTACTTACTTCTGTGCATGCAGCTATTCATACGTATATGATTTCATGGAGGGAATCAGCCTCAGTGTCACAGGTTCAGGGAAGATCTTCCAGTTTTCAGTTGATCAGTCTGAGACCATCCAGCATGGAGGTGCAGCGACTCTGAGCTGTCTGGTGGACGCTTGGACCTGTGATGAAGAACACAGGGTTTACTGGTTTAAAAACTCAAAGGAATCTCACCCCGGGATTATTTACACCCAAGGCGGCAGACAGGATCAGTGTCAGAAGAAACCCGACCAAAACAGGTGTGAATACAACATGCCAGTGAGCAAACTGAATCAGTCTGGGACTTATCACTGTGCCGTCATGTTATGTGGACATGTGCTGTTTGGGAATGGGACCAAGGTAAACCTTAAAGGTAAGTTAATGTGTTACAAAAAGTCTTTTTTAGGCTCTAAAGGCGGGAAGCAGCTGAGATCACAGTCAGAGCATGTGAGTGGAATATGTGAGAAAAGTTAGTTGTCAAACATTTTAATTCAACTGAAAAGTTAAAAGTTTTTTGATGTTTTGTAATTAACACTGTAAGGCCCAAGACCATAGATTGCAGCATGCAAATTCTAATTTTTTGGAGCTGAAATGTTTGTTTCATTTTCTACTAAAATCCTACAAATTTCAAAATGTCCATAAAATTCAACATATAAATTTTTCATATCTCATTTGATACATTAGATGTTTTTGGCAACTGATAATCCATTTGAGGACATTTTTATCATTTATCTGATTGTATTCAGATGTTTTTTTTCAATTTGTTGATCATATTGAGTAGATAGAGGGGTTATGGGTTCTAAAAGTATGTATCAAATATGATACAATTGGCGTTATAGGGTTAATCATTTTCAGCATAAGCAGTGTAGATCTTCAGCTGATATTAAAACATTTGGAGTCGGGGTGCTGGTTTGGCAGAGTGGTGAGCAACCATGCACGTCCCATGTACTTGCTTCAGCTCGTCTGGGTTCGAATGCAGAGTCTTCCCCTACTCTTTCACCCCCTTTCACAAGCCTATCCACTGTCTCCCTCCTATCAATAAAGGCATAAAATGCACAAAAATACATTAAAAAAAATATTTGAAGTCAATAAATAAGGTTAATATTAAAGATGAGGCCGAGATGTTACACAAACCGATATCAGATCACCCAGTTAATGATAATTAGGAATCTCAGTTCTCTTTCGGCTCTTTGCTATTTTTTTTTAAACATAAAATCAACACCAATATCTTAAATGATGTGAAACGGAGGACTTAAAATCATGATTTCACGCTTGTAGCTGACAGAAAACCCAGAGAAGTCCAAAAACAACAGGAAGTCCATGAATTTAACACATGGACATTATTTGATGAAATAATCAAATTAATTTGACTTACATTTGGCCTATTATTGACGCCATTTTTCATGAAATAATTAGAAGTCGTTTCTCTTGTGTGCTACATTAAAAATGAGCAATAGGAAACAACTGTGAAAAGGATGCTAAAACCATGCACCAAGAGAAAACTAGGATGTGTCGATCTCACTTTGGTTAGACCCAAAAAAACACAGATACACTTTTAGAGTCACGACAGGACTCCTCTGGTCCAAACAACAGCGAGTGACCTCGCAGAAGTGCAGAGCTCAGAGCACCGCAGCAAGAAACATAATCATGAGGGGATTATGTTGTTGTGCAATAGCTGCCAAAGCCACTTTTCCACTGGTTACTGGTTACCATTATCACTCTGTTTGTCACTCAGAGCTGACTGCATCACATTTTCCACACACTGACAGTGAGTTTAGGAGCTGTCAGTGCTTAAAAGTCAAGAGTACCTGCGTGGTCTGTGGGTACGTAACTGTAAGACTGCTCTTCATATGAGAGGTTTGAAGCTGATCAGCTATGTGAATGCTGTCATTTAGATTATGTTTAATTGGAATCAGAAAAGGAAAATTTAAAATACAAATAAGGCATGAGGGAAAAGTGACGACCGTGTCCGACAGCAGAAAAGATTACTACAAGTGTGTCTATTTTCCCTCAAACTCCATGGCTTTAAACTTCATTTATCATTTCCTCATTTAAAGAGAGCAGTCCTCACCACTATTTTGCCTGTTATGAATTGGGCATGCAGTTATGGTAGATTAGTAGTTGTAGATTATAGTTTGTGTACGCAATTTTGCATTCATTTTTTTGGGTCTTAGTAGAAGAGGCCTTAAATGTTCTTAGCTTATTAATGCCTTAAATGTCTAACTTTTAGGTTTTCTTATCACCATTCCTATATGTTTTTAAATGTTCTGGAAGCTTTGAGCAATTTTTTTTGTGGGGGTCAATCTGCTTTGGTGGTGACTGACACGTAGTTGCAGCAACTCGCACTGAAAATAGACTCACCAAGTCGAGCTTTCTGGCGCAGCAGGACTAGAATACGCGGAAATTTGGGGTTAGGGTAATTGTTGCTGCCATTTTAAACAGAACTTGAACGCTGCAAAAGTTTAAACTTTATTCGAAAACCAGACTACAAAACAAAACTGAAGATGATTGAAACAGCACGTTTCAGGTGAATTAAGGTGCTTCCACGTTTCTCAACACTGATATGTTTTCTCTGTGACTCAATGAGTGAAACTGCCTGTCTGCTGCATAATTTTTTTCCCTCTTGTCTGCATTATTTTTTTCCGCTGAGCACTGTGTCCGATGACAGCATTGAAAAGACCAATGCATTTTTTTTTTCTAGCCATGAGAGATATGTGAATATGATTCACTGCTACAGTGACCATCACCAGCCCTCCCTATAGGCTACTTCATCAAATCAAACTTTATTTAACCCCTGATGAGAGCTGGAGGGGAGGGCCGTGCCACACCACAGTGTGAAAGAAGGGGAAATAGTGACAGACGGGACAAGACAAGACAAAAGGAGAGGTGGACAAACAGGTACTGTGATTGATTTGAGATAGCAGTTCAAGTGCTGTGCTGATCTAAGATCATACAGGAAGGAAAGGCGGTAAGAAACCAGGGACATCAGAGATGTGGGGTCTTGATAGTTGGGGGGGTTGGGCCCACATGAACAAGAAATGGAGTAGCATGCATCACAGGACGTGGAAAGATGTGTAACAGTGCCTGACTCAGCATGTTCTGGCGGGATCAATCATTTCTCTTAGTCTTGACATGAGCTTGAGTATCTGTACACGCATGCATGTGAGGTGGTCATCAAATACCCATGCCCAGGAAAACCACAGCCACGGGCACCTGAGACCCACCACACGGGCCCGCAAAGCTACTGACACCAAGGACAACACCCGAGGGTCCAGGGTGGCAACCCCGTAGACAGCACCCAGCCACCCCTCCATGTCACCTATACCTGATATTTAACTTCTTTGGTTTTTTGTTTTTTTGGCAGATGAGGGCTACAACTTGGTGCATTTCTTAAGCGGGGCTCTGGCATTTATGGTCATCTTGATCATATTCCTGTCCGTCTCTATATATGTGGTCGCCAAGAGGAACAGCAAATGGAAAGGTACTGTTGCTTAAATGTTTCCTTCAGGTGACCAATGAGGAACTTTCTAAGGAAAATGAAAAATAAACAAGTACTTAGAGAGTAAAAACCCCCACCAAGGCATTTCTGTCATTCTTAGTCAAATACAAATGAAAACTTAGTGAAATTTCTCAATGTTAATCCTGAAACTAACTGAGCAAAACATGACTCGAGCATTCTTTTAATTATTTTTCAGAATCTGCAAGAATTTCAGCTCCTTCTACAACAAATGAACAGGTAACTTTTAAACTTTATATCTATCTTTTATTTCTATATCGTATTCCAATATTATTTTCTTAATGTTCTGGCTTTGACGACAGCCTGGTGACTCAGCAGGTAGTGCTGTGCCACCAGAAGGTTGCTGGTTCGGACCTCATGTTGGTTGGTATGTTCTTTCTGTGCATGCATGGGATCTCTCTGGTCACTCTGGCTCCCTCCCACAAACCAAAAAAACATACTCAATAGGTTAACTGATGACTTCAAAGAGCCTTTAATAGTGAGTTGGTGTGTGAATGGTTGTCTGTCTCTCTATGTGGCCCTGAGGTCAGCTGGTAACAAGTTCAGGGTGTTCCTGCCTCTTCCCAAAGTCAGCTGGGATAGACTCCAGCCCCAGATCCACCAAAGGGACGAGTGGCATCTGGATGTTCTTCATTGACTTGCTTTTCTAACCACTGTTTATTCTCTGTTACCAGGGGGACCAAAATGAGGAAAACATCCATTATGCAGCTTTGAGGAAGCAAAAAGTCAAAAGTTCCAGAAGACAACAAAACGTCACCACGACAGAATGTGTGTACTCAGGTGTAAAGCAGTAGAAAGGCTGTTTGTGTATTAATGTTTCTGTTTTAGGACAGAGGTGTGCAAAAAAAGGTAGTTTTGTCAGGACCACTTGTCAAGAAAAGACACAAGGGAACTTAATGAATAAGCTTTGTTTGATTTTTTTTTATTATTATTATTTTAACGTACATATCAAATCGCGCCTCTACATGCCTTTCCAGACAACATTTGGTTCAGAAGAAGTTACAATTTTTTTTCATTTTTCACTTTTTAGTTTGGTTTTGGTCTACCAGAACAAGTCTCCTGCAAAAAGTTGGTGCTGTAGCTGCAGTCTTTGTTCTAGCAATGTGGCCTATTATTGTATGATGAGCCAGAAATACACGACTAGCTTCAGGTTATAATAGTGTTTAGCTCGAAGCAGTTTGGAAGTAATTTCTGCCATAAAATGTACCTAGAACTGCATTTAGACTTCATCAAGTGTGTTTAAACATTCTGCTCAGATTTGTAGAAGTTAACCTGTTAAAAGGACTGAAGGCTGGGTGTGCTTGCAGTGCTAACATTTTCACTATCAATTTTAAACTGTCAGTATTAGTTAGCTTTTCTGTTTTGATTTTTAGTCAAATCCAAGACGCAATTAACTCTCATGGAAAACACAGGAAATCTGTAAATCACCAAATAATCAAGGATAATGATACTGGAAGGGTTTTTTGTACATTAATTACTGTGAACACATTATAGAAATGTAAAATGTGAGTAAATATTTAAAAATTTCACATGTGGAAACTGCTTGTAGATATATAGTCCCTAGAACTCATGCAACCTTATGTCAATAGTCTTGTTGTTTTTAATGTCCTGTAGGCTTCCAGTTCAAAATGAGGGAATATTTCCAACAAAAAAATAAACAACAATAATACATTTATCAGTTTGAACCTTGAAAACTTTGTCCTTGTTGTGTACTCCATGAGTAGAAAGGGATTCACTCTATTCTGTTTTACTTATGTGTTGCACAATGTCTTAACTTTCTTGGTATTTGGGTTTGTGTCTGTGCATTTCCTGTCAAAATGTTTTATTAAAAAGCTGTCATAAAATGCATTCTGTTCTATTTTGAGTGAACGGGCTTGACTGAGCTTGGAGCTGCATTAATATACAAATATTTAGAATCCTAAATAACTAAAGGACCAATCACAGAACATTTATATGTTCATTAAATTACTGATACAATTTTAGCCTAAATTGATGTGGACTGCACATTGTGGAAAGAAAAAGAATTATCTGCAAGAAGTGAGAATATTATTGATTTAACTATTATCCAATAGAGTGACCTACTTAGTAGTGGGTCTTGGCTTACTCAATTTGCTGCTGTTTGTACAGATGTGGATGTGAGCACTTCTGCACTTCTAGTGGGGAACGTTACCAGTCTGTCAGTTGAAGCAAACCACAGCGCTTCAGTGCGTATCACGTTGGCTCCTTGTGGAAGATGGGGGTTAGGGTTTTACTCACAAACAAAGAGACGTCTTCTATGATGGACAATATCCAGCCTTGGGGACTGTATAGCACATTTACCTGCAGCTGCTGCATGTAGATGCACTGCCAGTTTCGTCCTCACTGGACAACTAAACATCATCCTCAAAAGGTAAATATTCCTCAGAATCAGAGTCAACCTGCACTTGATGAAGTACTCTCGGAATTGTGAGTACTCACTCTCCATCTCTCAGTGCATGTCTCTCTCTTTGCTCCGCTCTAAAATCACCAAGTCACTTCCTTGTTTCAAAATAAATTTACGCCATAAAATTTGAATAGAAACACGTCCACAAATGCTGCTTGGATTAAAGTGACACATGTCCACTATCTCCAAGTGAAAAGTGGTAACACTATTCAGCACTATATTTGCAGCTATGGCCTGTTTTGACCAGCAGTGTTGCTTGTCACAATTTTGCGACTTTGCCGCATAGAGAGTTAAATCCATCTTTTTTCCTCCTGAATATTGGTGCAGTAGCTCCACACTTGTTTGTTATGTGTTTCTCTAACACAAGTGCCATTGTAATTGGCCCAAAATTCCTGAATTAATGAAGCAAACTCCATTACTCTGCCACCACTACCACGCCCTGTTACTCCATCATTGAACATTGAGAGTGGAGCTCATGGACATTGACGGAAGGCAGAGTACAGTGTCAAAGTGCAGGGTAACGATAATGCCAAATCCCAAACTGTGGTCTATGATGAAGGTCCATAATGTACTAACTAAACACATCAATGTTATCTGTTCTGTGGTTACATTTTACATGAAATAGGAAATGGACCTCCTGACTGATGCTAATCCACAGATTCCACACAGAGTGAATGCATCGCACACCAAAGACTGACGACAATGCTCACTGGAAGCACCACAGCCCTGTGCAGCTGGAAGGGGGAAAGCTCAAGATCCTCGAAGAGTCACAAGCTCTTGTGTAAATTGCAATATCACCTGATAAAAAAACATGTTATAAACTGAGAGAAGAACAAAACAACACCTCACTTTGCTTCTCAAAGGTTGCTTTGCTGATCCCAACTACACAACTCCATGATCTGTATTATTTCTATCTGCCTTGTAGGAAGGGTGCTTGGTGTCATATATAATATCATATTTCTCCACCTCCATGACTAACCTTTCTTGTGACTTAATGTCAACCCTTTGAGGAAATTTACGTTCGGGACTCCGTGCATTGTGTTTTGTTTTGATTGTACCGAGTACTCCACATGTCTGGATTCCCATTCTGAATGTTAGTGAACTTATAAGGTTTTCAGTGGCCAACCTGAAAATAGACCTGCAGCACATCACTGTTGGACAGGAGCGCCAGCTGTGGAAGTGCTCTGATAGACAAGAGATGGACCAAATTACTCAGTAGTACAATTCACAGTTGGCTATCTTAAATGGTTTCCTCTTGAAGCAAAGCTCTCCAATGGATCGTTGGTGAGCACACTCAAGCACATGGAGTTCAGGTTTATTGAATGGAATCCTCAATTATTTAAAAAACAGTTAACAGCGAGGTCAGGCTGAGTTGGTTGTAGGTCACTCTACATTTTCCTTCAGTCTTGACTCACTGGCAGCTGTTTGTGTAGGTGAGAGCACCCTGGTGGTAGATTTTTGAATACGTTTAATCTTACATCATATCCTTATCAAATCACTGTTGTAGCCAACAACTCAACTTGAACATGGGTCCAACTAGAACAGCTAGAAGAGCTCAAAACTGCACCAAGGGGGGTGCTGGTTTGGCAGCTGGTTAGCATACTTCTGCCGGTCCAGGTTTGAATCCAGCCTGTGACCAGTTTGCAGTGTGTCTTCCCCTACTCTCTAACCCTCTCTCACAAGCCTATTCACTGTCTTTCTCCTATCAATAAAGCCATAACCACGGCCGCAGCTACCATTGAGGACATCGAGGTCATGACCTCGGCATATTTTTCCAGAAAAAAAAAAATGATATACTGTATATATGTTGTGAAATTATGTGGTAGAGCCGAGGGAGGGTGATGGAGTGACTCATCGTCTCTTCATAGACGATCTTTGATTGACACCTGGGTCACGCTGTTTTTTCACTAACCCCGGATATTTCCTCTTCAGAAATATAACAGAACCGTTTATTGACTGAGTCACTGAAGAAGCTTTAGTTTCCCATCTTCAGTAAATGCAACAAGTGCGTTGCATCAGAGAGGAGCTGCATGAAGCATTTGTGTTTGAAAACTCGGCAGAGGCTTAAATCTTCCGACTGCCGCTACCAGAACAGATAAATTAATAATTTAAAATCACTGTATTCTTACAAATTACATGAAATGTTGCGCTGGGGGACCATGGGGCTGCGGGACAGACCTCAATAGAGATAAACCCTTTTAGGCACGGAGAAACTCCTTGAACATCGGAGGGACGCAGGGACAGTCAGGGATCGTCAGTCACGTGGTGTGTTGTTATGATTAAAACGGTGTCTCGTTGGCCCATGTACAAGGTTTTCAGAGAACAGCAATTTAAAAAAGTATGAGTCCGCCTATTGGTTAATTAAAACTCAGCACTCCTGAGCAGTCCAGCTCTTTTTTGTGAGCCACTGCCACCGGGGCGGCAGTGGCTCACTCCATAAGGACTTGGTCTGGGGACCGAAGAGGGGCCGGTTCGAATCCCGACCAAAACCATGCTTGGAAGTTGGTTTGGTAGCTGGAGAGGTGCCATCGGACTTCCTGAGCACTGCCGAAGTGCCCTTGAGCAAGGCACTGAACCCCAAAACTGCTCGGAAGCGCTTCTTCAGGAGGCAGCAAGCCATCACTCTGACATCTCTCCATTAGTGCATGATCATAGGACCTGTTTGTCCATGTGCATGTGTACTTCAAAAACCTATGTCTGTAAAAAGCATGTTCAACAACAGAGTGTAAAGAATTGAATTTCCCGCAAGGGATTAATAAAGTGTGTCTTCTCTGTCTTCTCTCTTCTCTTTTTAACTTAATTTTTCTAAATTTTTTTCTGAATTCATCCTGAGGTTTCCTGCATCACTTATTCTCCATGATATAAGAGCAATCTGTAAAGGATCAAGCTCCAAATGCAGTCTACTAGTTAAGCAATTCTCAACCTGTGGGTCGAGGCCCAAAAGTTATAAAGTCATACTGTCATGTAATTCTGCTTCATGTTTCTCTCAAAATACATCAGACCGATGCTTTTAAATATGAAATATTCAAAATTCTCTTCCGGGTAGCATGCTCTCGGACCCCCCAAGCGGCGTTACAGTCTTCTGACCTTTCTCACCACAGACCCATTTTCATGCCTGTATGTTGCAGATCAGCAGTAGAAAAAAAACAAGGCAAGCATATAGAGAGATTTTTTTTTTTTGAGGGTTCGGGCTCAGCCCCAATGCCCTCAGTCTCAAGAAACGCCCCTGATGGTGCATATAAGCATTCATTTAGGCCGAAAATATAATATCAGACATTAGAACATGACCGACTGGACAGTGCTGGCCAGACAGCATGACTGCTCCCACGATAAAAGGACCTCAGTATTTTCAAAATCCTGGCTACAACCCTGGCCATAACATGCCCAAAATATACTTAAAAACAAAAACTGCACCGAGGGGGCACTGGTGGCTCAGTCTGGCGGTGCACTCTAACATCAACCTGAAGATTGTGGGTTTGAGTCACCTGAAAGTGGGCAAGTCTCTGGACCTCAAGTTGCTCTTGGGGCTGTGTCAGTGACATGTTAATGGGTATCAAAGGTCGTGGATGTGCTCGCTAACACTGAATGACAATGTAGACCCTGAACCTAAAAGAGCAAAAGTAAGAGTGCATGGGTGTGATCTGATGTGGTTGGTGGTGTAAAAACACGTTAAGAAAGACTGGAAAGGTGCTACATAGGATAAAAGTCCATTTACCCTTTCTGACATTCTTAGGATGCCCTTCAACTAACCAACGATGTCCCAAGTTTAGGGCAGCGATGCACCATCTCCACCACAGACAGTATTGACAGTGGACTGATTTTCCTTCCTGAGACGCTGGATGCTGGTCCAGAATGTCTTCAAAGCTGTCCAAAGGTCGTTCTCCATAACTTCATCAAACTCCTCCCATGCATGAGTTTTTGCCTTGGTGGCCATTGAAGCTGCAGTCTGCTTGTTCTGTTTGTACCTGTCCACTTCAGCTCCTCCATGTTGAGAGAAGTCAGATGAAGTGGCTCTGGCATCAAATCAGGATGTTTTCCAGACACCTCCTTGGGGAGACAATCAGGATATTCCAATGGTATGAGACCTCGGGGAAGACACAAAACACACCAGAGGGACTATGTCTCTCAGCTGGCCCAGGAATGTCTCAGAATTGATCAGGAAGACTGGGTTTCTCTGCTTAGGCTCCTGCCCCCTTGACCTGACAACAGATAAGCTGAAGATGACGGTACAGTAAGGGACATACTTTATTCAGTTATCAGTAGGGCTGTGAAGGGGCAGGAAATTTTCCAAAATTTTCCAGAAACTGTCCAATGAGAGTTACGATGGGGAATCTTAAAATATTCCAAACTGGAGACTATTCAATGCAATTAACTGGAAATAGGTCGTAATGTAAACAAGCAGCATCATATCCTAATATGAATACATATTTTTTTGTTATAAGTTCTACAAAATAATAACATTTAAAAAAAACATATTGATCTGTACATCAAACATTACACACTAATAACAGTTGGGTTAGAAAATAACCCAATTTTAACCCAACTGCTGGTTCAGAAAAGGACGAACCCCTTTTTGGGTTATTTTAACCCAACAGGTTGGGTTCTTTTTTCAATTTTTTTGGTTGTATTATTTAACACAAAAGTTGGTTATGCTAACTACACACAGAGGCAGTTAGGACCCAGAAGAAGATTTTGCAGTTTACAATTACAAGCTTTATTGAATAGAAACAGCAACACTTGTAGAGGGCGGGGATCAAACCCGCGATCCTTGAAACACGAGGTAGTGACATAATCCACTCGGCCACACAGGAGCCACACACTCATACTGCAAGTCAGAGCCCTTAAGGTGAAGCCGGTTAGGACTCACTTTGTCTTTCAGAGCAGGAAACAGTTCTGATAGCCAGAGATCAGGCTGCCACCACTGATTCAGGCTCACATAAGGGCACTCGTCATCACACACAGGCAGAAGGGTCAGATACCAGAGAACAGATGACCACCACAGATCAGGACTCACAGACGGGTACTCGGCGTCAGGAACAGAAGGCAACGTCAGCAACCGAGGATCAGGCAGGCAGGCAGATGCAGGACAGAAACCGGTCAGTACCTTGTAATCTAGCCAATAACGGCAGAAACAGGAACTGAACAGGTCGGCAACCGGTGATCAGTCCGGATAGCAGGTCTGGAGTTCTTGGCATGAGAGATGATCTGACGCCAAGTGAGTGTGGAGCTGGTTGTGACATAGTTGGGTTAAAATAATAGCCCTATAACCCAGAAAATGGGTTACTCTTTATAGAAATAACTCAAAAATTTAACTCAACACTAGCAACACATAAATTGGGTTACCAGAATAACTCAACATTTTTTAGTGTGTAGCAAGTTTTTATTACTTTATTGATCAGTAAATTTCAACCTCAATCTATGTTCACAGACCCAATAATGTCGCCCCAATAGTCAGTCACCTGTGCACATGATGGAGTGAACAGAGCTTAAACAGCAAAGTCCAATATAATGAGGACTAACAAATCATTTCCTTTAGAAAAGTCGAGTATTTAAACATGCTCTGCAATCACAAAAGTCAAATTTAATACTGCAAGGATTGTTTTTATTTCATCATAAAACAGACATAAATGAAATATGGTGGTTAAAATAGGGAACAGAAAGAGAGACCAGAGAAAAGTGATGTCATGTGAGGTTTGGAGGTGTAGAGTTCACTCCATACTGAGAGAAAAAAGGTGAGATCAGGTCAATGTGAATGCTGCTGGCTGTGAACATGTGATCTTATTTCCTTAAGAGGACATAAAGAGGTGATTGGTCGATCAAAGACAGCCCCCTCTGTGAAGACTCAGAAAGATCAAGACGCTTCACATTAAGCTCTGAAAACTGAACATGATGACATCTCCAAAGTCACTTTTCTACCTGATGTTCTTCATCCTGCAGAAAAATGGTGAGTTCTGTTAACATCTAATTTGCTTCTTTTTGTGCATCGCTTCATGTTGTTTAACAGGGACGAGCAATTTTACTTTCGAGAGCCAAATGAATAGTATTTTTAAATTCATGAACCAAATTTTCTGATAGACCTCGAAAATGCTTGAAATATAATAAAATAATAAGTAAGCAGGTTTTAGATTTTCTTGTAGAAAGTTTATCTCTGTTTTAAGTTCAAAACCAAACAGTAAAGCTCTGTTTAATCGGATAAACATAAAATAAAGCAAAGCATACAGAACTATCCATGGCAAAGGTGCAGTTAGAAAAACTTGGAAGTTCATTTAAGTTCATTTGAATGACTTTTGTTTCAAATCCATTAATAATGTTGAATAAAAAACCTCAACAAAAATGATATCTGCTAATGTCCGTGAAGGATAAAAAGAAAACAATTTTAAATCAACTTTCTGATATTGTCCATTTGCATTTTGTCGTACAGTACACAGTGTTGTATCGGCAAATACGATTAAAATTCAGATATTTTTTATCTTAATGTATAAAACAGCCATACTTTTGTTTAACTGCACCTTTTAACACAAATTTACCCCTAATCCAGAATGAGGTTCAGAATAAAGGTCTATCTAGATCTTGATCCAAATCTAAACTTAAATGTGGTTTTGCAAGGACTCGCATGGCGTCCATCCACAAACCAGCAGAGTTTTTGACAAAAAATTACAAAAATCTGCCAGATTTTGCAATGTTAACAAATCCTTAAAAACATGACTGGATCAGTACCAAAGTCTAATTCTAATTCTTTTATTTGGCATTTCCGACATTCCCAGTACACAGACAGACAAAAACAGATAAGACTTAAGTGGAGGTAAAATGTCTTCCTCCTGATCCAACATGACCCCGGCCCAGGAACTGGCCTGTAATTATACAGACTGGATGGCTATTTCTTCTTAATTTGACTTTCATTGTGTTTTTCATCTCTTCAGCTCTGACGGCTGATCCGTCCTCATCTCTTCATCAGGAGAAAACTTTCATATCTGCCAGTGTCGGGGACAACATAACTGTGACATGTGCTCCCAGAAATAACCAGATGAAGAGGTTTTTCTGGTTTAAGCAAACTTTAGGACAAAGACCAAAACTCATGATATCTTTCTACGACACCAGTGAAAAGTTCTCATTTGAGAATGAATGGAAGGACGACACACGCTTCAGACTGGAGGCTGAAACAAATCGGTATCACTTGATTATACTGAATGTTCGTGTTTCTGACACAGGAACTTACTACTGCGCAACCAGCCACTCGTTCACATTTGAGTTTGCAGAGGGCACTCTGGTGATTATTAAGGGTTCTGGTTTGGTCCATCAGTCTGAATCTGAAGCCGTCCAGCATGGAGGCTCTGTGACTCTGAGCTGTACAGTCCACCCTGGGGGCTGTGATGGAGGACACAGTGTTTACTGGTTCAAGGACTCTGAAGAATCTCATCCAGGACTCATTTACACCCATGGAGGCAGGAACCATCAGTGTGAGAGGAGACACAGCACAGAAACAAACACCTGTGTCTACAACTTACCTCTGAGGAGCCTGAATGTTTCTCATGCTGGGACGTATTACTGCACTGTTGTCTCATGTGGACACGTTCTGTTTGGAAATGGGACCAGGCTGGACTTTGGAGGTGAGTCACAATCTATGTCAACATTTAGAAACATGTCCTCTAATCTTGGGTTGAGATTCTTGCCTGACTGTTAAATTGGAGGTTAATATGACATACTTGCATTTCAACACTGTCTCAAAGTCTAAGACACACTGCAGTTTGTGGTGTGACCACAGTTCACTCTCTAGATCAGTGGCTTCCTACATTGTTGTTATCTGGCCCAGTTGTTTATTATTAGACTGTCTGAAAGAGACAAAGGAAAGTTTCCGGGGAGGGCAGAACCTTTTTGAATCATATCCAGAGAACTTGTTCGAACATGTTGTAAGTGGAATGAAATATTTTTTTCTTTTGAGAGTTTTGCCTTTTTTTTTTGTTTGTTTCTTTTCTTTTCATTTAATTGAGAAATGTGGTCAAACTCTGATATAAAGTTGATTAAGCTTTGAACATCTCTGCTTTTTCCTATAAGTGCAGTCACTTTCTAGTGTCATCTTGCTCATAGCTCTCACTCCATCCTGTTTGAAAACACTCTCATTGAGCTTTCCCTTTTTGGGCCATTGTTGTAGATCAGAGTGCAGCCACATGCCGCCTGATTGCAGACATTGAATCAGGCAGATCCAGCTGCTTGCAAGGTTAGCACAGATGACCGATGACAGTAAAAAAAAAAAACAGCGCTGTATTTCTCACAATAATGTAGAATCAGAGGGAGTAACAGGGTTGTTTTTGATCCAAGACAAAGACACCTTCATGAGAACTCACTGTTTCCATCAGTCAATATTTAGGAGCACATTTGTTGACACCATGAAGACCAAACGGGGACAAGAGTTGGACATAGCATTAACTATAAACTTATGTGCAGAACTTTAGCTTAAACTGACCTTAGGTTATGATTCTGTTCTTTAAGCTGTTTTGGTCTTATGGAACTGCATCAACTCGTTATAGACTGTGTGCCCTCATCAGCTGCAGTACAGAAGAGACAAGCAGTGAAAGAAGTGTTTAGATATTGATTTATGGAGTGACAGGTTTAATAATATCTGTGACTAATTGCCAATTTGAAATGTATGTCACCATCTCCAGCCTGTCTTTTAAGTTCCTTTTTGTTTTTTCTCATTTTCCTTCCATGTCTTATGTTGCCTGCTTTAGTTGAAAGTCAGTTTATCTTTTCTCTGTTTCAGGTCTTGTTTCTTGTCCCTCCCCCGCCTGTGTCCAATCACCTCTCATTACCTCGTGTGTTTAACCTCATGTCTCAGTGTCTCATCGCCAGATTGTTGTCTTTCATGTTGCTTTTCAGCACTCATTCTCTTGCTCTTTTCCACGCTCTTGATTCTTTTTTGTTCACCCTACTTTTTGTCTCATGTTTTTTCGGATACTTCTGTCCTGATTGTCTGCCCGATCATCTACCAAACTTTGGACTGGAAAATAAACTGAGTCTTTTTGTCTCACGGAG
Source organism: Scarus forsteni (assembly GCA_036419115.1). Taxonomy (NCBI): domain Eukaryota; kingdom Metazoa; phylum Chordata; class Actinopteri; order Labriformes; family Labridae; genus Scarus; species Scarus forsteni. The sequence goes on along the minus strand of JAZDUH010000128.1, from coordinate 78,572 downwards.
CATCTGCAAGTCAGTCTTTTTGTCAGGTGTCAGTTCTTCATAATCAATAATAATTTTCATAAAACGATTCACCCTGATATGCCTTTTCTTGTCAAATTCTAAGCCAACAAAGATACAGCTGCAACTTGTACTATATAAAAAAAAATATCACTCCGATGAAGCTCGATCAGATTTAAGACAAACTCTGTAAAGCCTCACTGTGTCCTGGTGTCTGTCTCTACAGGTGAAGAACAGTCTGCAGTCCTGGTGTATGTCCTGGGTGGAGCTTTGATATTCAACACCATCCTCAGTATTTTTCTGGCCTCAGTTTTATTTTTCTGTTACAAGAAAAAGACCTTCAACTGTCAAGGTAAATTTAGTAAATTATTCTATCTGTTGGGTCATCCTGTAAACTCTTGATTTGACGTTAATTTTTAATTTTTACTTTTTCAGGGACATCAGCCTCTTCTTCTTCTTCACAGGTATTTTCTTCCAAGATTTTAATTTGACTTCAAAAAAACGTACTATAGATTATAGATAGATAGACGATTAGAGATATAGACTATATCGACTCTTACATTGCTCATGGGATAGAAGGAGTAGGGATTTCTTTATTTTGTTGTAAATGCTTAAAGTTGTACTTCAGATTTTTTTTATTGGGTACACTCTAAGGCCATGGTTCTCAGAAATATTTTAACCTCTGAGTGCCAATAAAAGAACTTGCAAGCTTTATCTCTGGAGGGATATTCAATCAGAACTTTGACACTAGGGAGACATGACCCCTATATCCCAACATAATCTAAATACTTTATATAATCTTCCTGTAGCATATTTATCAATTTTACATTTATTTTGGTAAAATTTGCTTGAAAAAAGGGCTCTCATTGAATGCATGACTGAAAGTTGCTTTTTTAGAGGAGACGAGGTCAGTATATTTCTTACGGCACAGTGTTCTGGTATGTTGCAGCTTACTTTCACCTCTTGTATTTAATTCGCGACTCTTTTTTTCTTGACCCTGCTTTTTGTTGCGTGTTTTTTGGATGCCTCTGTTTTGACTGTCTGCTTGATCATGTACCGAACTTTGGACTGGAAAATAAACTGAGCCTTTTTGTCTCACCGATCTGAGCATCTGCAATTGAGTCTTTTTGCCAGGTGTCAGTTCTTCACAATCAATAATAATTTTCATAAACACTGTTCACCCTGACATTCCTTTTCTTGTCAAATTTTCAAGTCAACAAAAGTACAACTGCAACCTCTGCTACCTTAAAACAAAATATTACCTCGATGAAGCTCAATCAGATTTAAGACAAACTCTGTAAAAGCCTCACTGTGTCTTGATGTCTGTCTCTACAGGTGAAGAACAGTCTGCAGTCCTTGTGTATGTCCTGGGTGGAGCTTTGATATTCAACACCATCCTCAGTATTTTTCTGGCCTCAGTTTTATTTTTTCTGTTACAAGAAAAAAGACCTTCAACTATCCAGGTAAAGGTAGTAAAGTATTCTTCCTGTTGGGTCATCCTAAAAACTCTTGGTCTGGCATTAAAATTTTTTAATCATTGTTTTTCAGGGACATCAGCTTCTTCTTCTTCTGCACAGGTATTTTCTGCCAAGATTTTAATTTTACTTCATAAGAACATACTATAGACTGTAGATGGATAGACGATTAGAGATATAGACTATATCGACTCTTAGATTGTGCTTGGGACAGGAGGAGAAGCGATTATTTTTGTGGTAAATGGTTAAAGGTGTACGTCAGGTTTTTTCAATGGTTTCACTCTAGGCCCATGGTTCTCATAAATATTTTAAATTCTGAGTGCTTATAAAGGAACTTGCAAGCTTTATCTCTGGAGAGAGATATTCAATCAGAACCTTGACACATGCCAGCAGTTTTAAGAATGACTAAAATGAAAAAACCTTAGACACAAGGTCCAGGAGAAGCCATGTTACCGGCTGCACTGGACCTCCAACATCTGCAACACCAGGTGACTTGTGATCCGTCCTGCTCCTCTGTTCTCCGTCCCTCTTTCTGTCTGTGACTCCATTTGCTTAAGTTCTTCATCAGTGTACTCCGGTTCATAAAGATATCCTCTTGTCCCCACGACCAATGGCATATCATCAACACTAGAGTCAAAATCACTCTTTTTCAGGTCAAGTCAATGAAGTTAGTGTTTGTTTAATCCATTAATGACCTGACCAGCTGATGTCTGGTCAGGTCATTAATTCTTAGTGCCATTCAGACTTTCTACTCAAACTGAAAACAAAACCCACCAATATTTGGGGTACTAGACAGAAGCTGGCTGATAACGGATGTCTCTTTTTCTGGACGCATACCCAGAATTTTTTTTTTAGAATTTATTGACATTTGGTAACATTTTCCACTACTACAGAGTTTGATCATATTTTCAGGAAATGTTGGTCATGGCACAAGGAAGAAGTTATTATATTCTGAAAATTTGGTGCTGTGGTTTTGCTGGTCAGTCATTGTACCAAACCCTCAAAGTGGTTGGAGTAAAAGTCAGCCATGCAAAAGAACCATCAAGAACATCATTGTTGCTCTGAAAAAAGAAAAGATAGCTCTGAATCTGTAGGAGTGGGCCACTTTTACACAGGTAGGGGGCTGATCACCCCTGACTAGGTCGCCCAGGTGAGAGTGTCTGATAGTCAAAGACCTGAAACATCCTATGAGCTCGAGTTCATCTCTGAAGATGTGTCCATGTAGCACCAATATGTGTTTTCCAGAACTCTATGTGTCAGATTAGGTGACCACATAGCCTAATGTTCTGTGACTTGCTGGACAAGCATGACAGACTACAAGACTGAAACCAACAGCATATAACTCCAGACATGATGACAGTGGAAGGAGGAGAGGGAACACTGAAGACAGCAAACAAACAAACTGTATTTAGAGAGCAGTACTTTAGTTTTTCTCCAAACATAATACTTTCTGTTTCCCTCCAACATTTCTGTTTTTACAGTCTTTGGTAACATGGAGGGTGAGTGCTTAAATCTAACATCTCTTTAACCATCATATTTGAAGATTCAAACTGAAGTCCTGTTCTCTGAATACAGTGTGTTTGTTTGTGGACTTCAGTGTTGTTCCTCTTCCTTCCCTCGTCATCACATCAGTTGTTTCATGCAGTCGGTCTCAGCCTGTAGTCTGTCATGCTCATAAGTCACAAGGTGAATTTATGGCTACGTGGTCATTTGTTAAGTCTGACCTCAGCATAAGACACCAAGAAAAATGTTTTAAATTTTCAAATGGGTAAATTCCAGATGTATTTGTTGTAGGGAAGAAATCTTTTATTCTAGCATGACTAATGAAGGATCCTTTTTGCTTTGTCTAAAATATGTAAATGAAAAATCTCAGAGACAAGGAAACTGTAAATGAAGCTCTGGTAACTCTCTTCTGTGTCTAAGAGCTCATGAATGAACCAATATAATGACTTCTCCTCTTTTTCTTCAATGTGTGTGTCTAGAGCTACCAAAATGAGGAGAATCTCCATTATGCTGCCCTGAATGTGAAAAAAGTCGGCCGCTCAAGAAGACTTCCAGATTACCCACCAAATGAATGTGTTTACTCTGGTGTGAAGCAATAAATCTGGATGTGTTCTGTTTCTGCCTCCTTCAAATAGCCGACTTATTACTGACTGACTTATTTTATTCAGGTCTTTCTTATTATAATTCTATTTCTATTATTGTTCCATTTTTGGATGCTGTAATTTGATTTCAGGTGTCCAACTGCCTGAAATTTGGTTATGTTCATAAAGATAATAAAAGATTCTTGATTCTCAAGTCTTATTCTTGATTCGCATGTGTTTGGATGTAATCTGGCTATTAAACAGGGCTCTTCAACCATCCTGCCATGGACCGGTAAATTGGCCATAGATTACTTGGTACTGGGTCTCACTGAGAAGCTTCTGTGCTTTAGCTGCAGACCCACAGTTTTATTTTGAAGATCCAAAATTGAAATTCTGCATCTTCTTCCCTTACAAACCACTAACTGTATGTTTAATGTTGTAGCCAATACCTTATAAAGTTCCACAAAAGCTGCAATAATCGCTGTTAACTTTCATTAACTAACTATCCCACAAAGCAGCTTAAATTATCCCTGTCAGAGACTCTCAGTAAGGTCTCTTTCATATCAACATCTAGCAGGCTTGTTTCAGGTTGGTCCAGGGGGTAAAGTTGCAACATGCAATATTTATACTTTTTGGTTTGGTTATCTTTCTGCACTGTGTCTAGTCAGGTGGACCAAAACCTTTCAAAGGTTGTGTGACCTAGTCTCCCACCACTAGTTGGAGCTGTATTTGTAGTCTTTGTTCCTGCCATGCAGCCTTTTGTTGAATTATGAGCCAGAAATACAGAACCAGCTTTGAGTGATAACGTTTTAAGTTCAAAGCAGTTCAGAAGTTTTGCTACCTGCTATAAATAAAGTTGAGACTGCATTTAGGTAGCATCATATGATAATGTATAAACATACTCTGCATGGATTGTTCCATTATTCCACTGTGGCCGGCCCATTCACATTGTTCTGTCATCACAGAAACATCAAGCATAAAAAATACCATACACCTTTATCAGGCACAGAACCAAAAGAGCATTAGACTCCCAAGCATACACTTGCAACTACTCTCCTCTATAAACTGATATAAAGTCATTACCACTATTACATTTCGGTTTAGTCTAATTGGACAGGGACAGCAAGCCCAGTGCAAGGCATTGGCTGTACATGCTCAAAGCTCTCCCTGAAATAGGATAACATCATCCTTTATTGTAACTCCAGAGGGGAAATTCAGGTATTGCAGCAGTACAGGGCAAGTACAAGGGTAGTAGCATGTAACTAGCAGTTGAAGCTCCAGTTGATGGGAAACTCTGCCAGACTTTTCCAGCAGACCCCCACATGTTAGGGTCTGCCAGGTCTGACTGGCATTCTCCCCCACCATAGGAACAAATTCACCATCAGGTGGTGATCAGATGACAGCTCCACCCCTCTCTTCACTTGAGTGTTCAAGACCTGCGGCCGCAAGCCCAATAGCACGACCACAAAGTCCATCATTGACCTAGTGTCCTGGTGCCAAGTGCACATTTGGACACCCTTATTCCAATCTGTGATGAGCACAGAAGACCAGTAACAAAACACCACTTGGGTACAGAGGAACTCTCCAGCACCCCTCCAAGGGAGTCCAAAAGGGTGAATACTCTGAGCTGCTGTTTGGTGCATAAGCACAAAAAACAGTCAGGATCCCAAAGGTGGAGAGAGGATACCATCTCATCCACTGGGATAAACTCTAACACGACACCAACCCTAGGAGCAATAAGTACTGCCACCCAGCCCAGTACCTCTCATCATCATCAACTCCAGAGTGAAAGAGAGTCCAAACACTCTCGAAATGACTGGTTCCAAGGCCCAAGCTCAATCAATCAATCAATCAATCAATCAATCTTTATTTGTATAGGGTCAATTCATTACAAGTGTTATCTCAAAATACTTTAAAATAGAGCATAAAACTCTGTATTTTATGGTTATACATATATGCATTGATGCATACAGTATATACAGATGACATTCACATATACTATATACAAATATATACATCCAACAGCCAACATGAATCCATATAGCCAAACATGAATCCCTTCATCATGGCTCAAGAAAAAAACCTTCTGTTAAGCAGCAGGAAATCTTGAATGTGGATCCCAGTCTCATGATGAACAGCAAATCCACACGATGCTGTGTTAGGTGTGTGGGCAAAGGAAGGGAGGTAAGAGGAGACAAGTGGACTAAAATGAGAACTAAAGTTAGTGACAGATCCATGAACCATAGACCTATCGCCTGATTTATTAGAGGTTAGCCCCTTGAGATGCTACATCTCATTTTCAGAAGGGTCCTCATGTCTGGATGGTTTGTGGATGATTATTTTATAGAAGTATAATTAATGATAGTCTTAATGAAAACAAGAATTTATGGTAGTGAGGAACTCATGAATGCCCAGACCACAAGTGCATCCCTATCATATTTGTCTCCTTTAAGTATAAATGTGTTAAAGACCTCTTGAGATGTGACATCCCATTTTTCAGAAGGACCTCATGTGGTGATAAAAATAGTTCAACCATAGATAGAGAGATCATGCTAATATCAGTTAATATCTATGATGACTATGAACTAAATTGTTTCTGATGAAATGTCCAAATATGTGTCATGTCTGTAATTGTAGTTATTGAGGCTTTGTGACTTCACAGCAGCAGGCAGTCTCCATCAAGGATCCCAGGTCACCTTCAAGACAAGAGCGAGAGACGAGTACAGGAGCAAACAAAAGGGGCAAAGGCAGATGTGGAGAGAGAGAGAGAGAGAGAGAGGGATAGAGCTCTGAGTGCCAGATCCCCCTGGCAGTCCAAGCCGATTGCATCTTAACTTTGTGTCTAACTCATAGACAATGAGCTGGTCCCTAATTGTCAAAGTGAGTCTGACTACATCTAGTCTGAACATCTTAACCATGTGTACAAGCTCAGGCTCCTTCTACACCAGAGAGGTGATGCTCAGCTTCTGCAGCTGAGGACCCAACCTCCTTTTTTTTTTTTTTTTTTTCTTTTTCCTTTTCCCCTTGTCTGCATTATCGTTACAGCTGGGCCCTGTGTCTGGTGGCAGCGTTTGAAAGACTAATGCATTTTTTTTCTAGCAGTGAGAGATATGTGAATATGATTCACTGCTATAGTGACCATCACCAGCCCTCCCTGTAGGCTACTTCATCAAATCAAACTTTATTTAACCCCTGATGAGAGCTGAAGGGGAGGGCCGTGCCACACCACAGTGTGAAAGAAGGGGAAACAGTGACAGACAGGACAAGACAAGACAACTGGGAGAAGGACAAACAGGTATTGTAATTAGTTTAAGATAGTAGTCCAAGTGCTGTGCTGATCTAAGTTCATACAGGAAGTAAAGGCTGTAAGAAACCAGGGACACCAGAGATGTGGGGTCTTGATAAAAGGGGGTGGACCCATAGGGGTGAGATATGGAGGGGCACACGTCACGGGACGTGAGAAGATGTATCGGAGTGCCCAACTCAGCATGTTCTGACGGGACCAATCGTTTCTTTACAGTTAGTCTCAACAGGAGCTTGGGTGCTGTACTCACATGTGTGTCAGGTGGTCACTGAATACCCAAGCGGCCGTCCATACCCGAGGTGGACACGGCCAAGGACTCTCCCAGGGCCACCAGGGCACCCGAGACCCACCACACAGCTCCCAAAGCCACAGGATCCAGATACAGCCCCAGGACCCAAGGGGGCACCAACCCGACCCACCAAGGCACCAAGGAAAACACCAGGGCAACCGGGGCAGCAGCCCCCCCGCAAACAGCACACACCCCCACTCACCACCCATCCATCTGGCCCCGAGCCTCCCCCACCCCGAACACCCAGCCCACCACCACCACCACCCCGCAGCAGGCCAGAGGCCCCCAGCCCCGGGAGCAAATACCCCAGGGCCAGGCCCCCCCAGGAAGAGGGCATAGGCAGCAGCCGCAGCAAGGCCAGGTGGGGCGGAAGGCGGGAGTGCAGCGGCGAGATAGCCCAGGAGAGCTGAGGCCGAGGCGAGCGCCAGAAACCGCCGCCCTAGCGCCAAGGGAGGCACCCGATCCACCGATCCACTGATCCACAGAGAGCAGTGACCCACAGGCAACCACCGACGCCGAGGTCCCTGGTGAGTGACAGGCCGATGGGTCCAGCACCACAGGCCACAGAGGAGTCCTTGATCCAGCACGGCCCACGCGCCCCCCAGGCACTGCCCCGGGCCCCCACCCACAGGCCCCAGGGCCCAGCCACAACCGGAGACCAACCCCACTACCCCAGTAGATGGAGACTGCTCCCCAGTGCAGAGCCACGGCCAGAAAAGGCCGGACCCCACCAGCCGTTCCAAGCCTAAAGATGTGAAAACACCCCCTGTCCTCCCTATTATTATGCATCTTTGCTCCCAAACAAAGAAACATTAACCCTCCACTGTGACTAAGTGCTGCTCTAAGTGTAGTGAGGTCCATTAAAACGGGGGAAAACAGGTCGAGTGGGAGCCCACCGACCCCCACTCTCACTGCCTGCCCCAGGCAAGTGGATGTTGTGTTGCATTAAAAACAGAAGGTAGGCTAGGCAGGTGGGGGCGAGCAGGGAGGGGTCACAACCTAAAACAGATTGGACCAGCTCTCATCAGGGATTAAATAAAGTTTGATTTAAAGGAGTAGCCTACAGAGAGGGCTGATGATGGTCACTATAGCAGTGAATCATATCTACTTATCTCTCACTCGAAAAAAATGCACTGGTCTTTCCAACACTGCCATCGGACACAGTGCTCCACAGAAAAGAAAATGCAGACAAGGGGAAAAAGAAAGAAAATCAAACTTTCTCAAGATTTAATAAATTTATTGACCAGTAAATTTCAACTTCACTTTATGTTCACAGACTCAAAAACATGGTCTTTGGCGTGGTGGTTATCAAACATGCACGTCCCATTAACATATTTCTGCTGGTCTGGATTCAAATCCAGCCTGCAGAGTGTCTTAAACTACTCTTTCGCCCCCTTTCACAAGCCTATCCACTGTCTTCCTCCTATCAATAAAGGCACAAAATGCACAAAAAATGCACTTAAAAAAAATGTGGTCTCAATGGTCCAAGGCTCTAGAAATCATCCGTACATGTGATAGAGTGACAGAGCTCAAACGGTAATAATATTTATCATTTAAACACGCTCTACACAACAATCAGATTTCATACTATGCAGATAATTTATATTTCACCTCAAAGTGGACAACAGTAAGAGTCACCAGAGAAAACTGCTGTCATGCAAAGTTTGGAGGTGTATAGTTCACTCCATACTGAGAGAAAAAAGGTGAGATCAGGTCAATGTGACTGCTGCTGGGTGTGAACATGTGATCTTATTTCCTTGAGGGGACATCAAGAGGTGATTGGTCGATCAGAGACAGCCCCCTCTGTGAAGACTCAGAAAGATCACAATGCTTCACATTAAGCTCTGAAAACTGAACATGATGACATCTCCAAAGTCACTTTTCTACCTGATGTTCTTCATCCTGCAGAAAAATGGTGAGTTTTCTTTACATCTAATTTGCTTCTTTTTGTGCATCGCTTCATGTTGTTTAACAGGGACAAGCAATTTTACTTTTGAGAGCCAAATAAATAGTGTTTTTAAATTCATGAACCAAATTGTCTAATAGATCACAAAAATACCTGAAATATCAGAAAATAATAAGTAACCAGGTTTTAGATTTTCTTGTAGAAAGTTTATCTCTGTTTTAAGTTCAAAACCAAACAGTAAAGCTCTGTTTAATTGGATAAACATAAAATAAAGCCAAGCATACAGAACTATCCATGGCAAAGGCGCAGTTAGAAAAACTTGGAAGTTCATTTAAGTTCATTTGAATGACTTTTGTTTCAAATCCATTAATAATGTTGAATAAAAAACCTCAACAAAAATGATATCTGCTAATGTCTGTGAAGGATAAAAAGAAACATTTTTAAATCAACTTTTAGAATATTGTCTAATTGCATTTTGTCGTACAGTACACAGTGTTGTATCGGCAAATACGATTAAAATTCAGATATTTTTTATCTTAATGTATAAAGCACCCATACCTTTGTTTAACTGCACCTTTTAACACAAATTTACCCCTAATCCAGAATGAGGTTCAGAATAAAGGTCGATCTAGATCTTGATCCAAATCTAAACTTAAATGTGGTTTTGCAAGGACTCGCATGGCGTCCATCCACAAACCAGCAGAGTTTTTGACAAAAAATTACAAAATCTGCCAGATTTTGCAATGTTAACAAATCCTTAAAAACATGACTGGATCAGAACCAAAGTCTAATTCTAATTCTTCTATGTGTCATTTCCGACATTGCCAAAAGATTTAATCAAAACCTGTAGAGAGCTTAACTTATCTTAATCATAAACAGACAGACCGACAAAAACAGATAAGACTTACGTGGAGGTAAAATGTCTCCCTCCAGATCCGTCATGGCCCGCCTGGCCCAGGAACTGGCCTCTAAATTGAGAGAGTCTAATTATACAGACTGGATCGCTATTTCTTATTAATTTGATTTTCATTGTGTTTTTCATCTCTTCAGCTCTGACGGCTGATCCGTCCTCATCTCTTCATCAGGAGAAAACTTTCATATCTGCCAGTGTCGGAGACAACATAACTGTGACATGTGTTCTTAAAAATACACACACGAAGAGGGTTTTCTGGTTTAAGCAAACTTTAGGACAAAAACCAAGACTTATGTCGTCCTTCTATGGCTCCAATAAAAAGCCCGTATTTGAGAATGAATGGAAGGACGACCCACGCTTCAGACTGGAGGCTGAAACAAATCGGAGTCACCTGATTATACTGAATGTAAGTGTTTCTGACACAGGAACTTACTACTGTGCAACCGGCCAGTCGCTCACAATCGAGTTTGTGGAGAGCACTCTGGTGAGTGTTAAGGGTTCAGGTCTGACCGTCCCAGCTTTGGTCCATCAGTCTGAGTCTGAAGCCGTCCAGCATGGAGGCTCTGTGACTCTGAGCTGTACAGTCCCCACTGGGGGCTGTGATGGAGAACACAGTGTTTACTGGTTCAAGGACTCTGAAGAATCTCATCCAGGACTCATTTACACCCATGGAGGCAGGAACCATCAGTGTGAGAGGAGATACAGCACAGAAACAAACACCTGTGTGTACAACTTACCTCTGAGGAGCCTGAATGTTTCTCATGCTGGGATGTATTACTGCGCTGTTGTCTCATGTGGACACATTCTGTTTGGAAATGGGACCAGGCTGGACTTTGGAGGTGAGTCACAAACAATGTTAATATTCATAAACATGTCCTCTGACTTGGATTGAAGATTCTTGCTTGACTTTTAAATTGGAGGCATTTATGATATACTTGATTTTCAACACTGTCTCAAAGTCTCAGACACACTGCAGTTTGTGGTGTGACCACAGTTCACTCTCTAGATCAGTGGCTTCCTACATTGTTATCTGGCCCAGTCGTTTTTTATTAGACTTTCTGAAAGAGACAAAGAAAAGTTTTCGGGGAGGGTGAGAAATGTGGTCAAAATCTGATATAAATTTGATTAAGCTTTGAGCATCTATGCTTTTTTCTATAAGTGCTGTCATTCTCTGCTTTCATCTCGCTTTCACTCCACCCTGCTTGAAAAAACTCTCATTTGGCCTTTCCCCTTTTGGGCCATTGTTGTAGATTGAATTCAGCCAGATGGATCCACCTGATTGCAGACATTGAATCAGGCAGATCCAGCTGCTTGCAAGGTTAGCACAGATGACCGATGACAGTAAAAAAAAAAACAGCGTTGTATTTCTCACAATAATGTAGAATCAGAGGGAGTCATGGGGTTGTTTTTGATCCAAAACAAAGACACCTTCATGAGCACTCACTCTGTTTCCATCAGTCAATATTTAGGAACACATTTGTTGACACCATGAAAACCAACAGGGGGCCAGAGTTGGAAATTAGCATTAACTATAAACTTATGTGCAGAACATTAGCTTAAACTGACCTTGGGTTATGATTCTGTTCTCTAAGCTGTTTTGCACTTATGGAACCACATCAACTCGTATCGCCTATAGGCTGTGTGCCCTCATCAGCTGCCGTACAGAAAAGACAAGCAGAGAAGGAAGTGTTTGAATATGTTTTTTGGCAGTGATAGGTTTTATAATATCTGTGACTAATTGCTAATTTGAAATGTAAGTCACCATTGCCAGCCTGTCTTTAAGTTCCTTTTTGTTTTTTTTCTCATTTTCCTTTCATGTCTCACGTTGCCTGCTTTATTTGGAAGTCAGTTTATCTTTTCTCTGTTTCAGGTCTTGTTTCCTGTCCCTACCCCGCCTGTGTCTAATCGCCCCTCATTACAGGGGTGAAAGTAAGATAAGGTTCTTACTGGAACTGTGCAACTTTAAAAAAAAATTAGCTAGCATGCTTTGTGCGCAAGCATCATACAAGACAGACGTTAACAAAGCCTGCTCATCTCTGACTACTGTGCTCATCATTGAGTGCATAATGTAAGATTTCAGACACATCATGTAAAATATGGCAAAACATTTATTTTCATTAGGGGGAGGTAAAATTTTACCTGATTTATATGCGGTCTACTGAAAAAAGCTCTGAGACCCACCTTTGGGCCTTGACTCACAGGTTGAGAACCACTGCACTAGTACTTGAATGTTCACCACTTGGTGCTACATTTTATGTATGAAAAGTGCTTTATAAGTAAAGATTGATTGATTGATGCTAGACTGCATTGGGAGCTTGATCCTTGACAGAATGTTATTATTTCATGGAGAATGGTGATGCAGAAAACCTCAGGATGAGTTTATCATTTAGAAAAGGTGAAAACGAGCTGGACTGCTCAGGAAAAATGAGTTTATCTGAACCACAAGACTGCCTCGTCATTTTTATAAATCGCTCTGTTCACTTAAAAACCGTTTGAGTTACAATAAACAGACTAACTGATTCAGGTCCCCTGTCCTGTGCACTGTGCGTCTTTACGCTCACCGGCACCGCGAGGAGCTCTTCGCGCTAATATCTCCATGCTCTCATGCTTAAGAATAAATGTTTTTATTGAAGTTAAGGCTCCCTTCAAACATGTTGGCAGTTCACTGATAATCTTTGGTATCATGTCCCGTTCATATCCCCCACCCTGTCTATGCTGATGTTGCGCTCTGATGTGTTGAGCATCTCAGTGCTTATGAGAGCTCCACAGGCTGTACATGGAAAAATAGTCTGTCGTCCGCAGCGCTGCTGCCACTTTTAATTGGTTAATTCATTTATTTGACTAAGCGGTGTGCTGACATATTTAACCCCTGGTTACGCTACAGCAAAGGACTGCCTACTACCAGTTGCAACCTATCACAGAAAGCGAGTAACGTAACCTACAAATTATAGCCTAGTGTTCATCAGGCTCATTAAAACCTTGTTTAACACATCACAGAAGGCATATCCTGAAGATAACTCTTATGTATTTATCAATTTTACATTTATTTTGGTAAAATTTGCTTGAAAAAAGAAAGGGCTCTCATTGAATGCATGACTGAAAGTTGCTTTTTAGAGGCATTCCGGTAGACGAGGTCAGTATATTTCTTACCGACATAGTGTTCCGGTGCGTTCCAGCTTACTTTCACCTCTGCCTCATTACCTCTTGTATTTTATTCACTTTTGTCAATGTCTCATCACCAGATCGTTGTCTGTCATGTCACTTTTCAGCACTCATTCTCTTGCTCTTGTCCAGTCTTGACTCTTTTTTTCTTGACCCTGCTTTTTGTCTCGTGTTTTTCGGATACCTCTGTATTGACTGTCTGCCCGATCATGTACCGAACTTTGGACTGGAAAATAAACTGAGTCTTTTTGTCTCACGGATCTGAGCATCTGCAATTGAGTCTTTTTGCCTGGTGTTAGTTCTTCAGAATCAATAATAATTTTCATAAAAACTATTCACCCTGACATTCCTTTTCTTGTCAAATTTTTAAGTCAACAAAGGTACAGCTGCAACCTCTATTACCTTAAAACAAAATATTACCTCGATGAAGCCCAATCAAATTTAAGACGAACTCTGTAAAGCCTCTCTGTGTCCTGGTGTCTGTCTCTACAGGTGAAGAACAGTCTGCAGTCCTGGTGTATGTCCTGGGTGGAGCTTTGATATTCAACACCATCCTCAGTATTTTTCTGGCCTCTGTTTTATTTTTCTGTTACAAGAAAAAGACCTTCAGCTGTGGAGGTAAAGGTAGTAAAGTATTCTTCCTGTTGGGTCATGCTAAAAACTCTTGGTCTGGCATTAAAATTTTTTAATTATTGTTTTTCAGGAACATCAGCTTCTTCTTCTTCTGCACAGGTATTTTCTGCCAAGATTTTAATTTTACTTCATAAGAACATACTATAGACTGTAGATGGTAGACGATTAGAGATATAGACTATATCGACTCTTGGACTGCACTTGGGACAGGAGGAGAAGGGATTATTTTGTGGTAAATGCTTAACGGTGTACGTCAGGTTTTTTAAATGGTTTCACTCTAGGCCCATGGTTCTCGTAAATATTTTGAATTCTGAGTGCTATAAAAGGAGCTTGTAAGCTTTATCTCTGGAGAGAGATATTCAATCAGAACTTTGACACATGGCAGCAGTTTATAGACTGACTAAAATGAAAAAACCTCAGACACAAGGTCCAGGAGAAGCCATGTTACAAAGTCCCGCTGGTGACAGCAATGGACCTCCAACATCTGCAACACCAGGTGACTTGTGATCCTTCCTGCTCTTCTGTTCTCTGTCCCTCTTTCTGTCTTCATCCAGTGTACTCCAGTTCATAAAGATATCCTCTTGTCCCCACGACCAATGGCATATCATCAACACTAGAGTCAAAATCACTCTTTTTCAGGTCAAGTCAATGAAGTTAGTGTTTGTTTAATCCGTTAATGACCTGACCAGCTGATGTCTGGTCAGGTCATTAATTCTCAGTGTCATTCAAACTTTCTACTCAAACTGAAAACAAAACCCACCAATAGTTGGGGTTCTAGACAGAAACTGGCTGATAACGGACGTCTCTTTTTCTGGATGCATGCCCAGAATTTTTTTTTAGAATTTATTGACATTTGGTAACATTTTCCACGACTACAGAGTTTGATCATATTTTCAGGAAATGTTGGTCATGGCACAAGGAAGAAGTGATTATATTCTGAAAATTTGGTGCTGTTGTTTTGCTGGTCAGTCATTGTACCAAACCCTCAAAGTGGTTGGAGTAAAAGTTAGCCATGCAAAAGAACCATCAAGAACATCATTGTTGCTCTGAAAAAAGAAAAGATAGCTCTGAATCTGTAGGAGTGGGCCACTTTTACACAAGTAGGGGGCTGACTAGGTCGCCCAGGTGAGAGTGTCTGATAGTCAAAGACCTGAAACATCCTATGAGCTCGAGTTCATCTCTGAAGATGTGTCCATGTAGCACCAATATGTGTTTTCCAGAACTCTATATGTCAGATTAGGTGACCACGTAGCCTAATGTGCTGTGACTTGCTGGACAAGCATGAAAGACTACAAGACTGAAACCAAGAGCATATAACTCCAGACATGATGACAGTGGAAGGAGTAGAGGGAACACTGAAGAGAGCAAACAAACTGTATTTAGAGAGCAGTAATTAAGTTCATCTCCAAACATAATAGTTGCTGTCTCCCTCCAAAATTTCTTTTTTTACAGTCTTTGGTAACATGGAGGGTGAGTGCTTAAATCTAACATCTCTTTAACCATCATATTTGTAGATTCAAACTGAAGTCCTGTTCTCTGAATACAGTGTGTTTGTTTGTGGACTTCACTGTTGTTCCTCTTCCTTCCCTCGTCATCACATCAGTTGTTTCATGCAGTCGGTCTCAGCCTGTAGTCTGTCATGCTCATAAGTCACTAAGTGAATTTATGGCTACGTGGTCATTTGTTAAGTCTGACCTCAGCATAAGACACTAAGAAAAAAGTTTTAAATTTTCAAATGGGTAAATTCCAGATGTATTTGTTGTAGGGAAGAAATCTTTTATTCTAGCATGACTAATGAAGGATCCTTTTTACTTTGTCTAAAATATGTAAATGAAAAATCTCAGAGACAAGGAAACTGTAAATGAAGCTCTGGTAACTCTCTTCTGTGTTTAAGGACTCATTAAGGACTCATTAAAGAACCAATTTAATGACTTTCCTCTTTCTATTGTATGTGTATGTCTAGAGCTACCAAAATGAGGAGAATCTCCATTATGCTGCCCTGAATGTGAACAAAGTCGGCCGCTCAAGAAGACTTCCAGATTACCCACCAGATGAATGTGTTTACTCTGGTGTGAAGCAATAAATATGGATGTGTTCTGTTTCTGCCTCCTTCAAATAGCCGACTTATTACTGACTGACTTATTTTATTCAGGTCTTTCTTATTATAATTCTATTTCTATTATTGTTCCATTTTTGGATGCTGTAATTTGATTTCAGGTGTCCAACGGCCTGAAATTTGGTTATGTTCATAAAGATAATAAAAGATTCTTGATTCTCATGTGTTTGGATGTAATCTGGCTATTAAACAGGGCTCTTCAACCATCCTGCCATGGACCGGTAAATTAGTCATAGATTACTTGGTACTGGGTCTCACTGAGAAGCTTCTGTGCTTTAGCTGCAGACCCACAGTTTTTATTTTGAAGATCCAAAATTGAAATTCTGCACCTTCTTCCCTTACAAACCACTAACTGTATGTTTAATGTTGTAGCCAATACCTTATAAAGTTCCACAAAAGCTGCAATAATCGCTGTCAACTTTCATTAACTAACTATCCCACAAAGCAGCTTAAATTATCCCTGTCAGAGACTCTCAGTAAGGTCTCTTTCATATCAACATCTAGCAGGCTTGTTTCAGGTTGGTCCAGGGGGTAAAGTTGCAACATGCAATATTTATACTTTTTGGTTTGGTTATCTTTCTGCACTGTGTCTAGTCAGGTGGACCAAAACCTTTCAAAGGTTGTGTGACCTAGTCTTCCACCACTAGTTGGAGCTGTATCTGCAGTCTTTGTTCCTGCCATGCAGCCTTTTGTTGAATTATGAGCCAGAAATACAGAACCAGCTTTGAGCGATAACATTTTAAGTTCAAAGCAGTTCAGAAGTCTTGCTACCTGCTATAAATAAAGTTGAGACTGCATTTAGGCTGCATCATATGATAATGTATAAACATACTCTGCATGGATTGTTCCATTATTCCACTGTGGCCGGCCCATTCACATTGTTCTGTCGTCACTGAAACATCAAGCATAAAAAATGTCATACACCTTTATCAGGCACAGAACCAAAAGAGCATTAGACTCCCAAGCATACACCTGCAACTACTCTCCTCTATAAACTGATATAAAGTCGTACCACTATTACATCTCCGGTCTAGTGTAATTGGACAGGGGCAGCAAGCCCAGTGCAAGGCATTGGCTGTACATGCTCAAAGCTCTCCCTGAAATAGGATAACATCATCCTTTATTTTAACTCCAGAGGGGAAATTCAGGTATTGCAGCAGTACAGGGCAAGTACAAGGGTAGCAGCATGCAACCAGCAGTTAAAGCTCCTGTTGATGGGAGACTCTGCCAGACTTTCCCCGCAGACCCACACATGTTTGGGTCTGCCAGGTCTGACTGGCATTCTCCCCCACCATCAGAGCTAGCTCACCATCAGGTGGTGATCAGATGACAGCTCCAACCCCTCTCTTTACTTGAGTGTTCAAGACCTGCAGCTGCAAGTCCAATAGCACAACCACAAAGTCAATCAGTGAACTGGTGTCCTGGTGCCAAGTGCACATTTGAACACCCTTATCCTAATCTGTGATGAGCACAGAAGACCAGTAACAAAACACCACTTGGGTTTAGATTGGGGGGGCTGTTCCACCCAATCACTCCTTTTCAGGTCACACTGTTGTTGCTGATGTGAGCGTTAGACACTCTGAGCTGCTATTTGGTGCATAGGCACAAAAAACAGTGGGGATCCCCACACCCAAAGGTGGAGAGCGGATACCATCTCATCCACTGGGATGAACTCACACGACACCAACCCTAGGAGCAACAAGGACTGCCATCCAGCCCAGCACCTCTCATCATCATCAACTCCAAAGCTGTTTTTAGATTAAAAAAAAAAAAAGAAAAAAAGAGGCTTAAAACCCACCTTTTTAATCAAGCTTTTAATTGATTTAATCGACTTATTTATTCCTTTATTATTTATTGTTTTATTGTATTACTGTATATCTTATTTATTCTTTTAGTCAAAATACTTATCATATTTAATTCTTAACTTTTTATGTTATTTCACTTATCCATTTTATGTTGTTTTATCTCTATTCTTATATTGTTATTAGTGTTTTAGTATGATGGTTTTTAGCTCCAGTGTTTCCTCATGGGGGCTCTCCACGCTGGGGGCTGCTCCTGGTCCACTTGTGGGGCTGCTGCCGGGGGACGGCTCCGCCTGCATAGCCGTAGGTAACTGCTCTGTGGTGTGGGGCCTCGTCTCTGTGCGGGGCGGGGAAGTCCCTGGCTGCGCTCCTTGTGGGCCGGGAGCCCTCCTCAGTGTTGATGGCCCCCAAAGGTAGCTTATTCCTTACCTCAGTCCTCGGTGCACAGCCATGTCTCTCTTTCTCTCTTCTCTCTACAGCTAGTATGAATGTCTGTGGGCGCAGGTGTGTGTGTGTGTGTGGGTGTGTGTGTGTGTGTGTGTGTATGTTGATGTCTGCAAGTGTGTGTCTGGATATGTCTCTGTATTTGGGGGGGGAGGGGGTTGCCTCTGTTCTTATGCTGTTTTTAGCCTCTGTGAGGCACTTTGTGTTGCTCTAAGTATGAAAAGTGCCTTATAAATAAAGTTTGATTGATTTGATTTGATTGTACTTTATTAATCCCTTAGGGAAGACTCCCTCAGGAAAATTATGATTCCAGCTGCATTATATTGAATTAAATTGAATTGATTTATTTGGGTCATGTCAGCACACTTATACAACATCACACATTGTTAATAGATGATCACATTGTACATGTCCGAAAGGGAAGACGGGAGAAGCAATGCTTATCTAGTCCCGTCCCCATTTCCTCAATATTTAGTCTCCTCTTTTTCGCATATCATCATATTATTGTACATTTTTATTCCATTTACAGAAATATGACATAATTCTTGAGTGTCTTTTAGTGTCATTTGTCACCTTCAATGTCCGATCCTTTGTTCGAATTGCGTTGAGAGCCCAACTTAGTGGATCCATTTTGACACTGTCTGTTTCTCTGCAGTTAGTGGGATGAAATGCTGCTATCTCACATGTCTGCACCCTCACTTCAGTCACAATCGTTGTTTTGGTACATTTGCTCCTTCCTGCTGTCTCACAGACCAAACATACTCAAATGTTTACGTTACAGCATCCTTCAGGTTTTAACAGTTGATACACAGTCAGATATCATTTTTATATCCGTCAAAGGTCATTTTGACAATTTTTTTCTTAAATATATTCATGCTATCACTACACCTCGTTTCTCCTTCTAAGCTGTTGACTCCATATTATATTATAAATAAAAGATAATACTTGTACACTACTGCTGCTGCTCCTTCCCATTCTCTGTCTTCCTGCTACTCCTCATCCCCTCAGTTGAGGAGTTATACAGTCTGAACACATCCACCAGCAGGGGTATAAAGCTCCCTCGCTCACTCTCACTCATTACCAGCTCTGGCCTGTAGGGGGACTCAATACGTGGTCGCTGCTTTGAGCCTGCCGGAAAATACAGTAGAAGAAGAAGGACAGGCTGGCTCTATACCCCCGATAGAACCGACCAATCAGAGCACAAAGAGCTGTGACGTTGCGAGGTAACTGTAGGTCATCCTTGAGACGAAGCGTTTCAACAAGCGCTTCATAATGGCCTAAAGTGAGGATATTGAGAACGCTATTGTGGGGCAATGAAGGAACTAAATGACTTGTACTGAGGGCAGAAATGCTTTACAGGCATCCTAGTCTGGCATAGTGAAAAGGAGAAACAAGCATGATATGTCCCCTTTAATATCACACCCCTAACTATCAAGTCCCACATCTCTGGTGTCCCTGGTTTCTTGCAGCCTTTACTTCTGGTATGGACTAAAATCAGCACAGCACTTGGACTGCTATCTCTAATTATTTACACTACTTGTTTGTCCTCCTTCCTGTTGTCTTGTCTCATCCTGTCTGTCACTGTTTCCCCTTCTTTCACACTGTGGTGTGGCATGGCCCTTGCCTTCAGCTCACATCAGGGGTTAAATAAAGTTTGATTTAAAGGAGTAGCCTACAGAGAGGGCTGGTGATGGTCACTATAGCAGTATATCATATTTACTTATCTCTCACGAGGAAAAAAAGCATTGATCTTTCCAACACTGCCATTGGACACAGTGCTCAACAGAAAAGATAATGCAAACAATGGAGAAAAAAAAAAAAAAGAAAATCAAACTATCTCAAGATTTTATCATTTTATTGACCAGTCAATTTCAACTTCACTTTATGTTCACAGACTTCAAAATGTGGTCTCAGGGTGCTGGTTTGGCGGAGTGGTCGGCAACCATGCACGTCCCACACTGCAAAAATTGGTAATCTAAGCAAGATTTTATTTCTTAAATCCTGTTACAAAATTCTTAATTAACTTGTTTTGAGAGTTATATACTATGCAGGAAAAAAATGTCTTAGATAATCGAGCTTGTTTTAAGAATATGAATCTTTTTTTTCTTGATTAGCTGGTAAATCTTGAAGTGAGTTGTTTTACATGCATATCAAGACAAAATACTGTCAGACACTTCATTTCAGACAACATTTAGACTTTTAAGAGAAAGTTTTAGCTGTGAGAACTTGTTTCAAGACTGCCAAGTAAAAACAATAACACATGTCAATTAACACATTTTATTGAAGCAGTCCTTCCAAAATTTGACAGCATGTTTTAGTTTTTAATGACATCATCAAGTTTGTATTTCATTAAAACATACATACTATTTTTGAAACTGACAGAATAATATGATGTGTGATCAAGTAGCTTTTCAGCATCTATCAACTCTGTTGCCTGGGCAAGATTAGGTACAGCAACTTCATATGCTAAAAGATCTCTGTTTAAACCCAAAGTCTCATAAATCTGATATTCAAAACAAAACAAAGAACTGTTTACCACATAAATGTTTTTTATGAGTCCAAAGACAGGTATTGTCTCATTTGCATTGGTGATTATCAGTGACTTGTCACTGCTGTACTTATTTCCACTGAGGATAAGCCACTTTACTTTGACTGCATGTTGTATGTTATCAATCCCCAAAAAGTCTCTTATCTTTTCTGCAATGTACTCCAAACTTGTCACCTCTGAGACAGGTCTCAATTCCTTCTCATGCACAAAAATGGGATGCTCAGTGCCCAATTCATTTTGACAACATTCAAAAAAGCTGGTTATGGTTTACAAGTGACTTACAGACATTTTTGTAGTTCAATTTAGATGACCACTGTTTAAAAAAAGTGCTTTGATTCAAATCTCATGCACATATGCCTTATCAAAGGGCCCAGAGAGAGGATTTGAGTAGGGAGATGTAGAAGATAATGTTGCTTAGGGGTTATGTTATTTGCAGGAAAAAGTTGCTTAAACTTTTTTAGATGCTGTTCAATCATTTTTTTCAGTCTTAATACACTTTCCACAGACAAAACAGGAGCAAAAAGTATCTGAACTATTTCAATCAAGTGTAAAACAAACTGAACATATTCATTTTTCTCAATACTGTTCAACAGGAATGGCATGATCTTTAACAATACCAGCATTTGTCCAGAGGACTGTTTAATTTTATTGTCATTAGAGGCCAAGGTAGTGACGCTGATTGGACAGGGTTTGTCTCTTATGTCAACTGCCGACAAAGGAAAACTCTGCAAGGCTGAATTGAACATATCCAACTCCAATTGTCCAGAAAGAACAAGGTGTTTTAACACACACTTAATTTCCATAGGTGCAACACCCTCAAGAATGATGTGCATGATATCCTGCGGAGTTTGTTGAATGAGGTCAAAGGCTGGAAAATCAATAATTTTGCTTCTTCGGTTTATACCATAGGTGGTCCTGAGGGCTGATTTCAAGAACTCTGTGCTAGCCCTTTCTATTTCAAGGCACTGTCTTATATGCTTGTCCAGTGTCCTTTCAGTAAAACTTTTTTCATCAAAATTCTCCTGCATTTCGTCAAAGGTACATTCACAGTGCCTGCACTTGCTGTAAGCAAAACCTACCCCTTCCTTGAACCCAGCAAGTTCATGTTGGGCAAGTGTGTCACCACATACTGAAACTACAGCACCAAATAAATCCATCTGCCCATTCTTTGTTTGGATTTTGACACCATTATACAGCAACTTTAAGTCTTTCTCAATTCTTTCTAATATAACATCAACACCACGCTCGTCAATATCATTAGCTTTTGCTATAGCAAGGAGTCTGATTGCAGCAAGCTTTGACCTAAACTTTGGATCTATGTTTCCTAAAGTATAATAAACCATCAGCAGTTTGTTAGAAGTGGCGTGTGGTCCCAAGGGATTACATATCTCTATTTCATCAGAGTACAATATCACCTGCAAAGCAGACACTTTATTTGAAAACAGTGGGTGGGATTTGAAAAGGCTCCCATCAATGATGTCATACAAAAACCCTTCTTTGTGGCATCCTTGTGGTGTGGTGTTGATCATATCAAAAATTCTTGAATTTGACAACAGCTGTTCCAGACTCTTAATTAATGGTATATAGTAAAAGCTTTTGTTTTTGATTGCAAGTACCCTTGATTGTCCTTTCATAACTCTACAAACCCTTTGAGATATCACTATCTCCTCTGGTTTAACTGGGCTAAAAAGACTCTGAAAGGTAATGTCCTGCATGTATCTAGTGGCCATTGTGGAAAAAGGATCCTGGAAATTGTCCAAGGTTGCCAGTGCTTCCTGTTGGAGCTGCTCCACACTGTCTGAATGTCCTCTGAAGATCCTCTTCATCGTGTCCCTCAATGTATTCAGAAGAGCACTTTGATACTGCTGCACTCCAGACACAACACTGTTGATGCCCCTCTGAAAGATAAAAAAGCAACTAATTAATAATAGGTAGGGTTGTCCCGATACAACTTTTACACCTCCGATACAATACCGATATTGCAGCCTTGAGTATTGGACACTAACAATATTGATACGACACAATATCAGCAGGAGTCATAAATACTTTTATTACTTATTTTGTGGAAAGGAGTGTAAGAAAAGCTTGATCATGAGATTACGAGTATACTACTATAACAGTGAACAGTAGTCAGCAGTAGTAGGTATAAGAAAAATTGACACATTTGTTAAATTAAAACTTTACACATAAGAATATACTACAGTTAAAATAAAATAAAAAATAAATTAGAAGACCCTGAAAAGTAACCTCAATAAATCCAATAAAAACAAAATAATAAATTTTAAAATTGCAAAATAACCACTGTGACCTAATAAAACATATGCATATTCTTCAACTGAATTAAATAAAAAAAATTGAATGGACAGCTTGTATCAGAATGTTGATATCAAAGATTTTAGATGCAGGCTGATATAATCCGATATTTGTATTGTTGGCGATATTTGATATCAATATCGGATCAGGACATCCTAAAAACAGGAGTATGAAGTATACATCCTCTTTGACCCAAACCTCTATAACTAGCATAACCCTTCTCAAAACTCCTCTGAACCATCATTTACAACAAAATGGTCACTGTCCTAGAAGCACAGGGAGTTTTCTTGTCCTATTAGATTGGTGACCACCAAGATGGAGGAGTATGACGGCTAGCAGATGTTTTTTCATCATGCTCTGAGGATCCACATTACATGCAACCAGAGGCAGAAGTCCCATTAAATCAGAGATTTTAAGGTAATTAAAATATGCTGACCATTTTTTAATTAAAAACCTCCACCAGGAGGTTATTTTTTTGGGAGAATTTGTCTGTTTGTCTGTCTGTGAACAAAATAACCCAAAAAGTTATGGATGGATTTGGATGAAATTTGCAGGAAATGTTCAGCATGGGAAAAGGAAGAACTGATTCAATTTGTGTGAGAACGACAGAGAGCCGAGAGCGACAGTGGCGGAAAAAGTTTAGCAGAGTCTAGCCCTAAATAAAGATAGGACTAATATTTATAGTATAAATCACAATATGGGAGAGGACTGTGGTGCTGGTGGAGGTCTGCGCTCTCCGAGTGCTTTTCTATTTAAACGTGGAAACATAATACTGATGAGAAGGACTTAAGGTAAGTACCTGGGACAGGCGGCATTGTTCCCGAATATTGATGACAAATGCAGCTGCATGTCTGGTAACATCCTCACTCATTGCACTGGGTCCTTCCTGTAGACACAAACAGTAGTAGAGGTCCTTAGATCTTTTACAGCAGTAAAATTACCAGTAAAGTGATGTAAAAAAAAATATCCCAGCCCCATTTAAAATTCTGCTACAGTAAAAGTACATAAGTATTATCACTTGATCAGCTTGATGTTGTTAAAGTATAGCAATAAAGTATTGTTTGATCCAAGCAATTTATATACTATAATGTAAGGTAAAGTAGGCTCCCTCTATATAAAAATAGCCACTTTTGTCTATTGGTTTCCAGCCTCAGGGTCTGATCCCTTGAAATGGTCAGTAGATAGGTGTGAGGGGTGGTAAAAATGAAGAATAGGAGAATAGCAGAGGAAAGAAGAAAAGTTAGATTCTGCAATTTAAGTTTAGACTTGTTCATGTCAAGTGTTGTAATATAACATTACAATGCTAGATAGCCAAATCTTAAAATCTTAACCTACCTGATGATCAGGGTGATGAATGGGGAACTCCTGCTGCTGATCTGGGCTTTGAGACAGAAAATCCTCCTGCTCCTGCTGCATGTCATTAGTGATCTCTGTGTTGACTTCACTGGTGGTCCTTTGCAGTCCTCTTGTTTCCGTGGTACAGTCATAAAAAATGGGGATATCAAAATGTTCAACGCCAATCCTAGATGGCTCAGATGAAGCTGTTCTCCATCCCGCGGGCGGGCAGCCAGACACCAGATACAGAGCATGCGTGCGTCTGATATGGTAGTAAAAAGAGTTGAAAACTCTGTATTCTTCGGGGCAACCATCGATGCCGCATATTACATGGAAATCAGGATTGCGGCTATGTGCAGTGTTAATATGGCTTAGGAGAGACTTCAATGTTAAAGCAACAAAAACAAAGCAAATCACACACCTCCAACAGGCCATCCTGTGCTCCAAAAATTGTTAGCAGGTAGAAGCTAACAATAACTTTAACTGTTTCTGTCGCAAATGGCAAATTCAAGGTCGTAGCTTAACGAAATAAAAAACTTAAAATTCAAAATATCAAACCACCAGTCCACGAGTCCACTAAGCATTCAAATTCGCCCCACACTTCCAATGAGTGCGTGAATATAGTCTCTGCCGTTGTTTTTGGCGGAGTCCAGCGCCAAGGAGTCTGGTGGGCAATACCAAATCAGGAAGTAGGGGGTATTCATTCTAAAAGACTCAATTTAACTTACATGGTAATTCAAACAGAAACTATTAAACACCTTTAATAGTTAATATACAGTATAACCTATAAAGTCCGAAAGTCCTCATTTTATTTCTATTAATTATGACTTTTTAGACTCAGAAGGATATGCTGCGCGCGCACACACCTCCCCTCAGTAGTGAAGTGGTCGCGTCTACACCTGCAACCCGAAGCTAACAGTCAGCCATTTGAACTTCGTGAGAGGAGGGAAAGTCGTCGTCGACACAGTCAGGAGAAGAGGTAAGATAACTTTATCACAAAATTATTTTCACCTACATTATGACAAACTCTCGACAATGTATTTTTGTACGTATTTTTCTTGGGAATGTTAAGCTTACATTAAAGCGGTTATAGTCTAGAAAAGCTACTCTGTTGGCCAAGGCGAGCTAATGTTAATTACTCCGTAACTTACAGAAGAAAATAGTCAACAGAAAAAGTGCTGCTGTCAGTTTTTATGTAGTGGAAATTATTGCTATTACATAGCTCTTGTGGTTGGTGATTAGTATCTTTACGTCGATTTATGCTACCGAAGAAGCACAAAGTGCTTCTCTGCAGTGGCCAGCGGCCTACATGGGCCTGTACAGTCTGAGGGGAAAAAAAACTAGGCACATTTGGGCTGTTCTTTAATAATCAGACAGCCAATTTCTACGGTTTTCTCTGGTGGTCCAGCTAGTTATCTTTGGCCGACGTGGGTGTGTCACACAACCCTTCTCGGCGTGAAAACGTGAAGATGAGATCTTCATCCTCGTCGTATCAAAAGGTACGCAGCCACCATCTACTCTGTGATGGCTGACATGGCTGATATTCTTCATCTAATGCGTGCCTGTTACCGCTGTTGTCTGTCGGGTATGGCTGCTGGCAGGTCGGCCCATGTGCATGTAAACATTTCATCTTAACTCCTGAATCGCTCATCGTCTCTGTACAGTGGCTCGTCCATGCCGGTGTGCGTAAAGGCGCACAGAGATGCACAGTGCAGCGCAAGGAGCAGGCTTGTGAATCACTTCATGTGATTTTTGGTATTTTATACGGTGTCTCTATGGCTAATGTGCGCGATTTAAGTGAACAAAAAGACATAAAGAAGTTCGAGTCAGCCTTTTGTTTAATCAAAACACTGCATTTTTCAGTAGTCCTGCCCTGACTCTGTTTTACTCACTGTCTAAATCTTGTTCTCTAGATAAAATATTCATCCGGTGTCCACCGTCACTTATTATGATGATTTAAGAGTAATCTGTAAAGGATCAAGCCCCAAATGCAGTCTACTAGTGTAGTGGTCCTCAACCTGTGGGTTGGGGCCCAAAAGTGGCCCAGAGCTGTTTTCAGTGGACTGTGGCAAAATGTCTTCCGTGTATGGAGGCCCAAAGCTGACAAACCTCCATCTACTATGTATTACTCTGTTGTCCTTTAACAAGTACATATTAGTATTTCTCTGAGGGTGTTGACATTCCCTATCATCTTAAGATAAAAAAAGGTGTTTTCCTAAAATATACATTTGACTTGAGATATTTGAAAAACAACCAACATCTAAATGTTGTGACAGGACACACTGTTTTCCTAGGGCTTGTGTTATTATTCAATGTTTATAATTTTTTTTAATCCCATCCCTTTGTTCAGAAATACAATAAAATTATATTGTACTGTTTAAATAGTATTTAATTAGGTGAGAAATGTCAATGACATAATCTGACTCTGAATTTTAAAGCTGAAGACTTTGAACTTGACTTTCCTGCTTTGGCTTGACTTTCCAGTCTCCAGACTGGACTTGACTCAGGACTTGAGGCCAGAGACTCAAGACTTACTTAAGACATCTGAAACAGTGACTTTATTCCACCCCTGGCATATTTTATAAATAGTTGTGGTGGGCCACTATGGCCAGAAATGCCAGGGCTGTTTCTTGCTCCCAGTCCAGCCCTGAGCGGCAGTTACAGGGTGCCACAGACGCGGGGGGAGGCGGTAGCAGGACAGGTTGCCCTTTAGGCCAACTTGACCTAACTTTGACTTAACTTGATATTTTCTCTCCTCAGGACAGGAGCAATCATGGATGAGCTGGATGCTGTTACAGTTTCCATTTTAAATGGTATGTAATTGATGGTAAAAAAAAAAAAAAAGCATTGTAATGGGAATTATATTAAATTACTGTAAATTCTAACATCTTAAAAAACAAACGTAAGCTATTTTGCAATGGTATACACCAGATGTCTAAATTGTATTGTATTTAAATTTTAAGAAAAAGGGAAGAACACACCCTGTAAAGTTAGGTAGGTACAATTTCATTAAGATATAGAGTTTGAATTGTAAACGGTTTGTTTATGGCTGTCTCTGTAGCTGCCAGCATTGATGAAAGCTTGCTCTACGCTCTCAGTCGTGATGATTTGAGAGACCTTTTTCCTGGGCCGGAACACTTTCTCAGGAGGAAAGCGAGTGTGGGCTGTTATTAGCCCAGAGGTAACAGTTTACATACTTTTCCCTAAAAACACCTACAGTACCACACAAATACCACATGTTGTATTTAAATAGTTTGGATTTACTCTTGCAATTATTATATTTGTTGTTGTTGTTTAACTCTAACCCAGGATCAGAATCCCATGTTACCAGACAAAGCTGGCCCTGGTGACACAGGACCTGTGGCTTCACCTGGAGAAATGTCCCCAATCTGCCCACAGGCATCCACTCCTTTGGTGAAGAAAAGCCCCCAAAAAACCCTACAGCTTCCCAGTCCTCCAGAATATGTGGTCTATACAGACAATGAGTTAGAACAAGTGCGTAAACACTACTTTGAGATGGTCTCCACTGGCAGAGAAGGGGAATGTATAATGTCCAAAGAGCTGAGATGCAGGCTAGTGAGGAACACTGTCACCACCATGATTTCCATCCTGAGAGCAAGCCAGCAAGGAGAAGAAGTCAGATATCCTACCAGGCATGAAATTACTGCGATGGCTAGGAGACTAGTGGAGTATTATCCCATGCTACGGGATGAAGACAAATCGCATGTAAGTGATTACAATTTCTGTTGTTATATTTCTTGCACTTATAATATGTGTCCCTGTGTGTGTGTTTGACTGACATTAAGGTTTTCTGTTCTCAATGAGTTTTTTTTTTCTCTTTTGCTTTTCTACCTCAGTTGACCATTTTCAAGAATCTTCTCAAGAGGCTGCAGAATGTGAAGTCCCCACGAAAGAGGCAGGGCCCCACACCTGAGAGAGGCCATTCAAAGAAAAGGCGCCAAATTGACTTCTCAGCAAGTGACAAGGATGGAGATTATGACGATGATTATGACGCAGACACAAGTAGTGGATCAACAATTATTCTGCATCAGAGATCTGGGAGCAGTTCTGATGATGGTCTCAGCCCATGTAAGTGGAAACAGAATTATTCTTATGATGATGGACATGAAGGTTGGCAAAATTATGAGAATTTTGGAAATCATGATATATTTCATCCATTGATATTCTATATTTAAATTGTGATTGGTCTTTGACACATTTTAGAGTGACAGTATCTGTAATTTCTTTTTGTTTATTTGAAGCACAGAGAGCACACATTACAGAATGTGTAACATACATTTACAGTACTGTTTGTGGTGGGGGTTAAGGTGGTCTCCAATATCAATATATTTGGTTGTTTAATTGTGTGTTTAAAAACAAACTGCCATGTCTTGGTAATGCCTAAAATAATCTGTCAGTTTTGGTTTTCTGTTACACTTGTTGTTAAAAAACAATAATCATTTAATGTATAAATAAATGTGTACATTTAATTAAACAAATTACTGATAATTGTTCTCTGTTATAGTGGAGAGGAAGGATAGCCTAGCAACCCAGGCCAGACATTACAACACTCTGCAGGCGATGTACAAGAAATCAAAACCCAACCAAGATGCTGTCTCCCAAATCCTTGACCTTGAGTTTGAAGCAAGAAGAGCCTTCATTGACTGTAATGTCCTGAAAGAAGAGGACAGGCCAACGAAGATCCTGGAAGCATATCCATGTTTTAAGGAAGTTCATCATGTAAGCAAGTAACTTATCTGGACTTATTGTAAAATCATGTATTTTTGCAGGGATTAAATTTGACTTGCATTGCAGGTGATGGATGAGCTACGCCGGATCCTTGACAAGGGCAACAAGAAATTCACTGATGAAGTAAAGAAGAGATGGGAAGATTTCTGTGCCAAGGTGCAGTTTTATGGTGTTTGGAAGAAAGTGATGAAACCACCTATGAACATGGATGGAGGTAAATTGGCACTCTGCTGTCTCTAATGATCTGTGCAGATTTCTCAGACATAGGTGTGAATAGTGTATGTTGCTAAGACATAATGCTAATAAAATTAATCCAGACTGATTATACTCTTGATGAAAATTAGAATCGTCTATGACCTCATCATGAGCCTGATAAGAGTCATGTTTAGGAAAGGTACCCAAACTAAAATTTGATTTGTTCTATTGTAGTGGAATACGCCATAGAGCTGGTCAGGGCACTACCCACACTCTTTCCTTCACCAGCTGCACCGCCTAAGAAGATCGGACATGCCAGTGAGGCATTGCTTCATGTCCTTCAGGTGAGAATTGGTTCATATTTTTTTCTTTTTCATATGTGTACATATATATATATAAATATATAAATATATATATATATATATATATATAGATAGATAGATAGATAGATAGATATATAGATACATATATATATATATATATATATATGTGTGTATATATGTGTATATATATATATACATTTATATATATATATATACACATACATATATATACATATAATATCTATATGTATATATATATATATGTGTGTGTGTGTGTGTGTATATATGTGTGTATATATATATATATATATATCTATATATATATCTATATATATATATATATATATATATATACATACAGGACACAAAATGTCTCCTACTGCACTGTATAGTCCATTGTGGTGTCCTGAAGTTTTAAAGTTTCCACATCACTCTGTATGTGGCATATTACAAGGAGTGATTCTGATGTCTCTAATCATGCTTGCATGCCCATCCCTTAAAAATATCAGATGTTTAATGAACATTGAGGCGTTCCATTTTCAGCAGATGAATGTGTACACAGTCTCTTGTCAAACTCTGCTCATACATAATTGTCCATAGGAACAAGAAGAAAAACATAATTTTTAGTGGAGTTGGAGTTTTAACAGTCTGAGGGACTAGTGCCTGTTCCACCCTTAAAGAAAAATTTGGTTTCCACAGCTTTCACATTGTTTATAGAATGAAGTAGAACAATATACTCACCCAGAAGGCTTTCCTGATCCAAACAGTGCTTCAGGAGATATTTAGATCCAAAATTGAGCAGCGGACATCCGTATAATGGTAGCACACGGGGCATGTATAGTGCCGCTCCTAAAACTGCATTAATCGTCCAAAAACTCATTAGTTTCACCAATATTTCATCATGGTCCCCTCGGGCTACTCCTCCACGACAGTCTGTGTCGCTCCAGACATGTTTTGTGGCTGTGCTGACCTCTGAACTGAAGACTTTGTTTACGTTTGCCTCCTCACATGCGCAGTACGGCTCATTGTTTCAGGGGAAGACCGCCGGCTACACACCGACTTTCTTCTTTCAGTTTTGTGCAAAATAGACGAATATCTATGGGATGAAGATGTTGTGGAGGAGAACTTTGAATATGATGAGTGTCCTTACAGTTTCGAGCCAGAGTTTACAGATGATGAGCTCATTGAAAGGAGGACGCAGAGGCAAAGAGAAGAACAGCTGGCCAGAGAGCAGTCTTCAGTTCAGAGGTCAGCACAGTCACAAAAAACATGGGCGGAGCCACACAGACTGTCGTGGAGGAGTAGTGTGAGCGGACATATGATGAAATATTGAGGAAACGAATGAGTTTTTGGACGATTAATGCAGTTTTAAGAGCAGCACTAACATGCCCCGTGTGCTACCATTATACGGATGTCCGCTGCTCGATTTTGGATCTAAATATCTCCTGAAGCACTGTTTGGATCAGGAAAGCCTTCTGGGTGAGTATATTGTTCTACTTCATTCTATAAACAATGTGAAAGCTGTAGAAACCAAACTTATCCTTTAACTCTTGAGGCACCTTGGGAGCCATATTTGTCCATTATTATTATTTATTATTATTATTTTTTTTTTGAATCTTTTTTTCAAAAATTTTTGGTCAGTTTAAATGCAAAATATGATACTTGGCAAGGGTTATTTCTTATATTTTAAATTCTGTGATCTCACTGTTTTGAGTTGTATAGAATAGGAGATATGGACCAAGTGTGCACTCTGACTTCGTGCCCAACTTGGTTTCATTGACTCCCGCATAAAAATATATTTTTGATATACTGTAATCCTGACATTTTAAAAATATTTTCTCATGAATACCTTATGAATCTAAGCCTCTACCTTCAAAATAAAGGAAAAAAGGTTTTAGTTCTAAGAACCTCCTAAACCCAACAGGGGGGTCATTCATGGCATTAAAAAAGATGAAGACATCAAAAATTGAGTGTTGGGATGATGTATATGTGGTTGTGAGTGTTTTTTTCCTGTGTGAGTGTGTGTGTGTGTGTCTTTGACCTCATTAAAAGTGAAATTGGCTCTGTTTATGCGTTGTCTTGATCAATTGAGAGCTTCCTCTGTCCTTATGGCAAAAAAATCAAGTAAAATATAGAAAAAGTGTAATAAACTTTATATCTGTGGATAGATAGGAAGTTGTTGAAAAGATTTGAGGCAGTGAAAGAAAAAGAAAAATATGTTTTAACATTTTTATCAAACTTGGAGGATCAAATTGGTACAGGACAGGTTTTAATGTTAAGTTCTTGATTAAACTGTATTTGCGTTAAAAATAAGAAATGCATCATAATCAATTTTGTTAGTAATCACTCACCAAGTCAAAACTGTCAAACCCTACTACAAATACTCCACTTTGTGGCTTATTTTCCATAAAGCATGCATATTTTAGGTTTATACCCACTGAAAAGTCAAGTTTAAAAAAAAAAAAAAGTTCATAAAAACATATACTACAGTAAAAATAATCTAAAATTTTACATTAATGGTTAGGTCATGAGTTGTTGGAAAGTTTTGAAGCTGTGAAAGAAAGAAAAAGACTTTGTATTTCTCTAATATTTTATTAGAGGTACCGTTTTTGCAAATAAGGGACTTTAAATGTTAAATGCTTAAATAAACTTTAATTGCTCCTAAAACAAATAATGCTTCAAAATCAGTTCAGCTGTGAATTCTTTAACTTGTATGGCTGTAATAACCTCGACCAAAATACTCCACTTTGCAACATCAGAATCAGAATCAGAATCAGAATCGTCTTTTATTCGCCAAGTACGTTCAGAACATACAAGGAATTTGTTTTCGGCAGGTGGTATTGCTTCACAGGATAGAAGAAATAATAACAATAAAAACAATTAAAAAACAATAAAAAACAATAAAGCAATAAAAAAATATATAAAAATATCAAACTCTGAAGAATATGTGCAAGTAAGAGAATATGTGCAAGTATTGAACATTAAAGGATAAAGTTCCTATACAATATACTATACAATATACTATATACTAAGTATATAGTATATTCATATGTTCAAAGTTTTTTTTAGGTTTTTGCCCATGAAAAAACAGGGGTTTTTGTAACAAGTGTGTAAAAACAAAATAAACTTAAAAAAAACACTTTATAGTTAGGTCATGAGTTGTTGGAAAGTTTTGAAGCAGTGAAAGTAAAAAAAAGATAAATAAAATTGAGTATTTCTGTAATATTTTATTAGAGGAACTGTTTCTGCAAATGAGGGACTTAAATGTAAAATGCTTAAATAAACTTTAATTGCTTGTTAAACAAATAATGCTTCAAAATCAGTTTAGCTATGAATTATTTACCTTGTTATGGCTGTAATAACCTCACCCAAAATACTCCACTTTGCAACATATGTTCAAAAATTACACATTTTAGGTTTTTCCCTTTTTAAAAAACAGGGGTTTTATAACAAGTGTGTAAAAACTTCAAACTTAAAAAATAATAAAAACATTTATATCCATAGTTAAGTAGGGATTGTTTTTGAGTTTTTGGAAATATTTGAAGCAGCGAAAGTAAAAAAAAAAAAAAAATTAAGATTTAACAATTTTACTACATGTTTTTTTTTTTTTAGAGAAGAACCACTTTGGCACGTGAGGGACTTTAGTATGTATTAATTTTTTGGGGTTAAGTTGATTACTCTTTTTTTGTGTAGCCAACAGAGGATCCCACCATCTACCTCCAGAAGAGACCTCTCTCCAGCCCTCTATTGCTTTTTGAAGGGTCCTGCTGCCTGATCGCCATTGGAACCACTCCCATCACCACCTTTGCCAAGGAAGAACTCTGTCAAGGTCTACTGTATTTGATGGCTTACTACTACACCATCCACCTGACATATCCAAAGTGTGTGGCAACCCTCCTCTCAGTCATACAGACAGAAATATTACATGACTCACTTCATGAGGGAGACAACACTCCCTCATACAAACGAGCCATGTCAGAGTGGAAAAGCTTTATTGGGACGTAGAGCTGTGCACTAGAGATAAGAACACTGACACAGTTGAAAGTCTTTGTTTCTGTTGGTTCACATGGCTTATTTCTCAGCCATCTCAACCCCATGTGCCACACATGTTCTGCGCAGCAGTGTAGGGCTGTGTTTCAGTGGTATTTCTTCAATAGTTTCAAATGTTAATGGCAGTTAATTATGTTTCCAAACATGTAAGGTGGTGGAACAGAAGTATTGCATTATTAGTATTAAGGGATGTCATGTCACATTGTGTTTGGCTGTTTGCTTGCAAAGCTTTTATTGCACTTAAAGTTGCTATGAGGAGTTTTTAAGTTACTCCAAAAAAGTCTTCCTTTAGTTGTATGCTTGATCCAAATACATACTTTAAGATGAGTTTTATAGCATCAAAATAGGTTATCTATAAATGCTATTCCTTAGCTTTCTGGTCGGGTCGGACAGGGCTGGACTGGCCTGGATATTCAACTTCAGGAACAAGACAATTAAAACTAGATCAAATTTATATTATTCAGACACGTCTTAGAGCACCGGGCTGTAAGTAGTGATATATAGCCGGCTACAAAACTACAATACTAAGTTTTCCAAAAATTGCTTTTTGTCACACATCAAAAACTACCGCTACGTAACTAGAAAGAGATACATTACCTTGTCACTTTGCATCCTGTAAGTTGTTGAAAAAAAAAGTTGTAAAGCAATGCAGAGTTCTGAGGAAGGTCTGAGCTGCATTTATTAGCATCACAACAAACACACGCTTTGGTTGTGTCATGTCTTGTGTCATGTCTGAGCATGTGCGTCGCCGCGCATGCTCATGGGTTACCGAGTCTTTATACTGGCGGAAATAAATCCTCCTCATAGCATCTTTAAAGTAATGTTCGAGTGTAGTCCCAACCCAAGTAAGCTTTTTCACCTGTTTCTCTAGATGTTGATTGAATTTCTGTAATTCATTCAGTTCAGTATCAAATTATGCAAAACATAAGGCATTTTTGAAAATAGTGAGTGGGATTTAAAAAGGCTCCAATCAATACATCTTCTTTTACTGAATAATAGGATGTATAATTAAGTAACTTTACATTCATACTTTTGTGTTTTTACTGATGGTCTGTAAGTTTGAGCTGAGCCAGATTATAAATAAATAAATAAATATTAATGCATTATGTGTGCTGATTAATTTAATTCACAAGAAAATCTCATTTAAGACAGAAATGCTAATCATGACACTTGAATTAAGAGTAATAAACTAGTTTAGTATCTCTGGTTTATAGATTTTTTCACTCAATTTTGAATAGAATAAACTCCTAAATTAAGAACAATAATCTTAAGTAGCTCTAGTTATAAGATTTTTTCTCTCAATTTTGAAGAGAATAAACTCCTAAATTAAGAAAAATAATCTTAAGTAGCTCTAGTTATAAGATTTTTTCTCTCAAATTTGAATAGAACAAACTCCTAAATTAAGAACAATAATGTTTAGTAGGTCTAGTAATAGGATTTTTTCACTCAAATTAAGAAAGAAAAAAGAATTGACAGGCCAATTTTGAGTTAATTTGACTTAATACAGTGCTCATAACAAGTGATTTATTACTTATTTCAAGACATTTCTGTCTTTCTTAAAGTCTAGATATTTTGTCTTATTTCAAGAATTCTTAGCAAGTGAAATTTTCTTACTGCACTGGCAGTAAATTTGACTTGTTTCTAGTCTTTTTCTACTCCAAACAAGTTTTTTTTTCTTAAATTGAGACAGGGGTTTTTTGCAGTGCATGTACATATTTCTTATTTCTGCTGGTCTGGGTTCGAATCCAGCCTTTGAACAATTTGCAGAGTCTTAACCTACTCTCTCACCCCCTTTCACAAGCCTATCCACTGTCTCCCTCCTATCAAGAAAGGCACAAAATGCACAAATAATACATTAAAAAAAATGTGGTCTCAATGGTCAAGGGCTCTAGAAATCATTTGTGCATGACAGAGTGAGAGAGCTCAAACGGCAAAGCCAATGTAATGAAGATAACATTTCTTTTAACAATCTTGATCAATGAAACATGCTCTACACAACAATCAGATTTAATATTATGCAGATAGCTAAAATTTCATCACAAAGTAGACAATTGTAAAATAAAAAAAATAAAAAAAGCGAGAGAAAACTGCAGTCATGCAAAGTTTGGAGGTGTAGAGTTCACTCCATACTGAGAGAGAAAAAAGGTGAGATCAGGTCAATGTGACTGCTGCTGGCTGTGAACATGTGATCTTATTTCCTTAAGAGGACATAAAGAGGTGATTGGTCGATCAGAGACAGCCCCCTCTGTGAAGACTCAGAAAGACCACGACGCTTCACATTAAGCTCTGAAAATTGAACATGATGACATCTCCAAAGTCACTTTTCTATCTGATGTTCTTCATCCTGCAGAAAAATGGTGAGTTATGTTTACATCTGCTTCCTTCACTAGTGTAAGTTGCTTCTTGTTGTTAAATAGGGATGAGCCACTTTGATTCGAGTAGTGAAAGACACATAAATAATAACAAAATTCATAAACCAAAATGTGTGGTGGATCATCAAAAATACCTGCCATGTGACAAAGTGAAAAGTAACTAGCCTTTAGATTTTCTTTTATAAAGTTTATCGCTGTGTTCAAGCTCAAATCCAAACAGTAAAGCTCTATTTTATAAGATGAACATGAATTAATCCTATTTAATTTCTGTAACACAGTATGGCAAATGCAGCTGCTATATAATTATTGGTTTAAAGGGTCGATTAAGTTTATTTGAATTACTTTTGTCTCAAATGCATCGATAATATTTTATAAAGAACCTCTACAAAAATCATTTAAGTTTCAAATCAGCAAATTAAATTTGTTAGTGTCTTGTAAAGAATATCGTAAAAGCCATTTTTTAAAGACCATTTTGAGAATTTTCCCTTTATTACATGGTGTCATACAGAACAGAGTGTTATAATAGCAAATCAGGCTGACATACAAATAGTTTTAATGTCTTTTTTATTTCAAGGCAGTACTGAGAATTATTTGCAAGTATGTCAAAAACTGCCTTTTTCAACAATGTTAATAAATCCTTTCAAAATAACCGGATCACCAATTAAGTCCAGTTCTAGTCCTTCCATGTGCCATTTCCATGATTTGTAGAAAATGTAAAAAACATCTGTGAAGATCTTAAGTTATCGTGATCATAGAAAGACAAAGAGACAGACAAAAGAAAACATGACATTTAAGCAGAGCTAAAATATCTTTCTCCAAATCCATATTGGTCAACCTGGACCAGGTACTTGCCTCTAAATTTTCAAAGTCTTATCATGCAGACTGAATCATGATTTCTTCTTAATTTGACTTTCATTGTGTTTTTCATCTCTTCAGCTCTGACGGCAGATCCGTCCTCATCTCTTCATCAGGAGAAAACTTTCATATCTGCCAGTGTCGGGGACACCATAACTGTGACATGTGTTCGCAGAAATAACCAGGCAAAGAGGTTTTTCTGGTATAAGCAAACTTTAGGACAACAACCAAAACTCATGATATCTTTCTACAGCTCCCATGAAAAGTTCTCATTTGAGAATGAATGGAAAGACGACCCACGCTTCAGACTGGAGGCTGAAACAAATCGGTATCACTTGATCATAATGGATGTTGATGATTCTGACTCAGGAACTTACTACTGCGCAACCAGCCACTCGCTCACATTAGAGTTTGCAGAGGGCACTCTGGTGAGTGTTAAGGGTTCTGGTCTGACCGTCCCAGCTTTGGTCCATCAGTCTGAATCTGAAGCCGTCCAGCATGGAGGCTCTGTGACTCTGAGCTGTACAGTCCACACTGGGGGCTGTGATGGAGAACACAGTGTTTACTGGTTCAAGGACTCTGAAGAATCTCATCCAGGACTCATTTACACCCATGGAGGCAGGAACCATCAGTGTGAGAGGAGACACAGCACAGAAACAAACACCTGTGTCCACAACTTACCTCTGAGGAGCCTGAATGTTTCTCATGCTGGGACGTATTACTGCGCTGTTGTCTCATGTGGACACATTCTGTTTGGAGATGGGACCAGGCTGGACGTTGAAAGTAAGTCAAATTTTTTGTTAACATTTAGAAATGTGTCTTCTTGTCTTGGGTTGACATTCTTGCGTGACTGTTAAATTGGAGGCATTTATGATATACTTGCATTGTAACATTGTCTCAAAGCCCATGACACACTGCAGTTTGGGGTGTGACCACAGTTCACCCTCTAGATCAGTGGCTTCCTACATTTCTGTTACATGGCCCAGTTCTTTAGTCTGTCTGAAAGAGACAAAGGAAAGGTTTTGGGGAGGGCAGAATCTTTTTAACCCTGTAATTGGGGCTCTTTAGATCCCTATACTTTACTGATAAAAGTTTTATAATTTTATAATGTTGTACCAGGTAATAAACAAAGCTAAATGCATTTCCTCAAATTCTGTAATTTAGTTCAATTTTGACAGAAGGCAAGTATGTTAGTTAGGCCCCTTGTCCTGCTTTTAAAATCTGTTGCAGTCGTTTGAAAGGGGAGGACAGCTTCTATCTTCATGACATTCCAGGAGAATGGAGATATACCAACCCCAAGGTCAGAACAAGGGAGCCAAAACAGATAAGAAATTGTTTGGGCCAGGCAGACTGTAATTTTCCATTATGCCTCAAGTCTCTCTGGTTCTCAGTTGGTATTTCTAAATATCCAATTCTGTGTGACCAATTAAGCCAAGCCGAGCTGTCAACTTCTCCATGGTGGTATCCAACTTGCAAAAGAGTTCAAGAATCGCATCCTGCCCTTCTTTTACACTTCAGCTCACATCAGGGGTTAAATCAAATTTGATTTGATGGAGTAGCGTACAGGGAGGGTTGCTGATGGTCACTGGTAGCAGTAAATCATATTTATGTATCTCTCACTGCTTAAAAGAATAATGCACTGGTCTTTTCAACACTGGCGCCGGACTTTGTGCTCAGCTAGAAAGATAATGCAGACAAGGATAGAAAAAAAAAGTCAATTGCATCCTGTGATTTGAGTCTGAGTGTTGACAGCTAAGCACATTCCTCCAGTCATGACAGGCAGCTTCTCAAATGTCAAAAGTGCTGCCAGTATCCTCAAAACGTTGAGACAAATCAGGAAACTCCAAGAACCAAACAGCAGGACACTTGTTTTCATAAATCCAATTCTGAAGTATGAGGGCAGGCAAGTCCTCCTTTACCCGCTCTTCTCGTCAATAAAATTTGGTTGATGGCATTCAGAGACCTACGGAAGAGTATTAGGGCCACCCGTGAGAAAAAAAATGAGAGGGGGTAGAATTTTTTTTCATTATGCACTTCGAGAAAAAAAGTCAAAATGTCGAGAATAAAGTCGAAGTATGATGTCAAGAATAAAGTTGAAATAGGAATATCGAGAACAAAGTGGAAATAGGAATATCGAGAACAAAGTGGAAATATAATGTCGAGAATAAAGTTAAATATAATGGTGAGAATAAATTTGAAATATAATGGTGACAATAAAGTTGAAATATGATGTCGAGAATAAAGTCAACATACAAAGTCGAGAAAAAAAATCAACATACAGTGTCGAGAATAAAGTCAATGTCTCCTTTGGTCCGTTCCAGTTCTCTTCGATAAACCCAGTGAGGAGAAAGACAGAGATGCACGCTGAAGCATAGATTACAACATAAAGAGTATGGCAGATTTAATATATGGTTTCTTAAATTTCTATATAATAGATTTTTTTGAATTCCAGTTCTAAGCATAAATGCCGAATGAGGCCACCTCTTCTAAGCTTGTGTGGTTTGTCCTTCGCAGTTTTTGGCACAGTCTCTTCAAAGTCCTAATACTTATTACTAGGGTATGTCTGTGGGCTTTGTTATTAAAGCCGAGTCTGAAGTATAATTTCACTAATTCATCTAACTGACTGGACGACATTTTGTAGAAGCAGTGCACTGGTTGTTAGTCTCAAAAGGTCGACTTTAATCTCGACATATTTCAACTTTATTCTCGCCATTATATTTTAACTATTTTCTCGACATTTCGACTTTTTTCTCAAAGTGCATGATGAAAAAAAATTCTACCCCCTCTCATTTTTTTTTTTCTCAAGGGTGGCCCTAATGCTGTTCCGTAGATACCAGCTTATGAATTCCATGATTTTTGGATTTTGAAGAGAAATGCAGAGAGAGGCCACAGTAATTCAGACAGAGAGAGCACAGAGACAAGAAGAGCAAGCAGGGAAGATCAGGGCAGGAGGGAGACGGAGATAATGCATCTGCCTCCTGTGAGAGCAAGAGCAAAAAGGAATTGAAGTATTTCCAGTATTTTCCAAGATTATAAATAAAGACAATGCCATTAAATGCATGAGGTCTACTGACAGAATGATCATAAAATATGGATGTTGATCTCTTCTATATAATACTACAGTGTGTGTATTAAGACTAACATATTAATAACTGCTTTGAAAGAAAGCTTTTATTCATACATTTTTATTGGATGTTTAAGGGCTACCAAGAAATTTTGGGGCCCTAGACAACTGGCTGTGTCAGCCTAATGGTAAGTATGCCCCTGTTTGGCACTGATAGGTTTATCCGTGTCAAGC
This sequence comes from Scarus forsteni, assembly GCA_036419115.1. Lineage (NCBI taxonomy): Eukaryota > Metazoa > Chordata > Actinopteri > Labriformes > Labridae > Scarus > Scarus forsteni. Next base: position 38,409 of record JAZDUH010000128.1, on the reverse strand, counting down.
ATGAATTATTTAATCACAAAGGACTATTTTTTAAAAATGTTTGATTAAGTTAAAAATCATGATCAGTTTTTTTCAGCCTTAAATTTCAAGAGAGTTCTGCATCTGTCCACTTCATCATACATCACGATATAAATATTAATTTAATGGAGCCTAAGATCCAGAAACACGTCTATGACAAACATTTATTAAGAGAAGATAAAAGCAAAGGCAAAATCTGAAGTATATGTATTGATGCTGTGTAATCAAACCTTCACCTGAGAATTGAACCAAAATTTAAAATAAAAATACAAAACTATGGCGTGCTGGTTTGGCGGAGTGGTTAGCAACCAGGCATCCCATGTGCTTGCTTCTGCCAGTTCGGCATCCCGCCTGTGACCAGTTTGCAGAGTGTCTTCCCCTACAGTCTCACCCCCTTTCACAAGCCTGTCCACTGTCTCTCTCCTATCAGTAAAGACACAAAATGCCCCAAAAAATACACTTAAAAATACAAAACTATATGAAATATAAATACAGACATAATACACAGTTCACACTTTGTCAGCTTTTATGGATTAATGATGCAATTTCTTAATATGGTAAAATGTGAAAAGATGATATTTTTTCCTAACTTGAGACAAGGGTTTGTTAATTTTCCACCTTGTAGTTGGACACGGTGCTGCAACCTTAAGGGTGTAAAAGTGATTCCAAATATCTGACTACTGCAGTGGACACCATGCATGAACTAATGTCTGTTTATTGTTTATTTCAAGGATAACCCCTTGGGATGCATCATCTCATTTTCTTTTTTTTTTTAAATGTATTTTTTTGGGCATTTTTGTGCCTTTATTGATAGGAGAGAGACAGTGGATAGGCTTGTGAAAGGGGGAGAGAGAGCAGGGGAAGACACTCTGCAAACTGGTAACAGGTGGGAATCGAACTTGGACCGGCAGAAGAAGTACAAGTACATGTGCTAACTGCCCGCCAAACCAGCACCCCGCATCATCTCATTTTCGAGGGGGTCCTTACAACACATAATATGATCATCAGTATTACAAAATCATTATTAGAGATAAATCAAAACATTTAAATACAGAAGACACACACACCACACTCACAGTCTCTCACACCTAATGCTCCCTCAAGCCTAGCCACCCACCGATCAGCCAGTAATAAACAAGTATACATGTTCACATACTTATACATGTAAATATACAAATACATATTCATATAAATATACATATATTATTGCATGCTATTAGTACATTCTCACATTATACACTCAACATCAGAGTACAAGGCACCAGATAAGGCACAGTAGATACATGTGGATATGAGGTAGGCTACACAAGCAGAAACAAGCAAATGTAAATCCAGACCAACTGAGTCCAGCAGGGAAAGAGAATTAAAAACAAGAGCAGGATGTTTGGCAATATATAAGTAGAGATGATTTAAAAATATGAAAGGAGGAAATAGATCTTAGTGAGTGGGGTAAGTTGTTCCAGTCTGATGCAGCTTTGAATTGAAATGCACAACGTCCAATTTCGTTCCTAACTCTCGGAGTTGAGAAAAACAAAGGATCAGTATGTCTTAAGTTATATTGTGAATTGAAAGGAATTAGAAACTGCTTTAAATGTGGTGGGGAATTGAAATGGATGCATTTAAACATAAATAATAACCCATGAAATTTCCTTCTGTCCTTTGGGGACCAGCCAGTTCAAAGATCATACATTAAACAGTGGTGGGTCCTGTATGGACACCTCAGGACAAATCTGCAAAGACTATTATATAAGACATTGAGAGGACGGAGATTTGTTTCTGGGGTGTTGCTATAGATCACATCGGCATAATCAAGTACTGGCAGTAGCAACTGCATTGTGATTTTTTTCCGAACTTGCAAGGAAAAACATTCATCAGAGCGATAGAGTGATTTTAGACGACCATATGTTTTCTTAGAGATTGAATTGATGTGAGATTTGAAGGACAGCTGTGAATCTAGGCAAAGGCCTGAGTATTTGAACTTTTCTACTTTTTGTAACGCTGTTTCATCCAGAGATTTTATTGTTAAAGGCAGGGAATTAGATCGAGAACAAAATGTCTGTGACTAATTGCTAATTAGAAATGTAAACACCATCGCCAGCCTGTCCTTTAAGTTACTTTTTGTTCTTTTTCTTATTTATATCCCATGTTTCACGTTGCCTGCTTTATTTGGAAGTCGGTTTATCTTTTCTCTGTTTCAGGTCTTGTTTCCTGTCCCTCCCCCGCCTGTGTCTAATCGCCCCTCATTACCTCTTGTATTTAACTCATGTCTCAGTGTCTCATTGCCAGATTGTTGTCTTTATGTCACTTTTTCAGCACTCATTCTCTTACTCTTGTCCACACTCTTGACGTGTTTTTTCTTGACCTTACTTTTTGTCTCATGTTTTTGGATACCTCTGTCTTGATTGTCTGCCCCATCATTTATCAAACTTGTCAATTAGCCATAATAAGTACAATAATTACTCACCCTGAAATGCCTTTTCTTGTCAAATTTAAGTCAATAAAGGTACAGCTGAAAACCCAGATGAAGCTCAACCTGATTTAAGACAAACTCTGTAAAGCCTCTCTGTGTCCTGGTGTCTGTCTCTACAGGTGAAGAACAGTCTGCAGTCCTGGTGTATGTCCTGGGTGGAGCTTTGATATTCAACACCATCCTCAGTATTTCTCTGGCCTCTGTTTTATTTTTCTGTTACAAGAAAAAGACCTTCAGCTGTGGAGGTAAAGTTAGTAAATTATTCTATCTGGTGGGTCATCCTGTAAACTCTTGATTTTGGCATTAAATCTTTTTTACTTTTGTTTTTCAGGGACATCAGCTTCTTCTTCTTCTGCACAGGTATTTTCTGCCAAGATTTTAATTTTACTTCATAAGAACATACTATAGACTGTTGATGGACGATTAGAGATATAGACTATATTGACTCTTAGAGTGCACTTGGGACAGGAGGAGGAGGGGTTACATTATTTTGTGGTAAATGCTTAAAGGTGTACTTCAGGTTTTTTAAATGGGTTCACTCTAAGGCCATGGTTCTCGAAAATATTTTAACTTCTGAGTGCTCATAAAGGAACTTGAAAGCTTTATCTCTGGGGGGAGATATTCAATCAGAACTTTGACACGTGACAGCAGTCTAAAGACTGACTAAAATGAAAAAACCTTAGACACAAGTTCCAGGAGAAGCCATGTTACCAAGTCCGGCTGCACTGGACCTCCAACATCTGCAACACCAGGTGACTTGTGATCCGTCCTGCTCTTCTGTTCTCCGTCCCTCTTTCTGTCTGTGACTCCATTTGCTTAAGTTCTTCATCAGTGTACTCCGGTTCACAAAGATATCCTCTTGTCCCCACAACTTTTTGTAGGAAGAAGTCTTTTAGTTTAGTGTGATTAATGAAGGATATTTTTAAGTTTGTCTAAAATATGTTAATAAAAAATCTCAGAGACAAGGAAACTGTAATGAAGACCTGGTAACTCTCTTTTGTGTTTAAGGATGCATCAATGAACCAATTTTATTTTTCTATTTCTCTTGTATATTTCTAGAGCTACCAAAATGAGGAGAATCTCCATTATGCTGCTCTGAATGTGAACAAAGTCAGCCGCTCAAGAAGACTTCCAGATTACCCACCAAATGAATGTGTTTACTCCGGTGTGAAGCAATAAATCTGGATGTGTTCTGTTTCTGCCTCCTTCAAACAGCCAACTTATTACTGACTGACTGACTGACCTTCTGCTGCCTGACTTACTGTTGTCCTGTCTTTCTTATTATAATTCTATTTCTATTATTATTCTGTTTTTGTATTGTGTATTTTGAGTAATGGCTCACTGTTTTTCATAACGTTTCTCACTACTTCATCCGGGAGCTACTGCTTGAAATTTCGTTATGTCCTCACATAAAGACAATAAAGGATTCTTGATTCTCAAGTCTTGATTCTTGATAAGCATCTGGGTTTGGATGTAATTTGGCTATTAAGACAGGGCTCTTCAACCATCACGCCATGGACCAATAAACTGGCCATAGATTACTTGGTACGGGGTCTCGTTTAGAAGCTTCTGTGCTTTAACTGCAGACCCACAGTTTTTATTTTGAAGATCCAAAGTTGAAGTTCTGCATCTTCTTCCCTACAAACCACTCCCTGTATGTTTAATGTTGAATCCATTGAATCCAAGATCTTATAAAGTTCCACAAAAGCTGCAATAATCGCTGTTAACTATCATTAACTAACTATCCCACAAAGCAGCTTCAAATATCCCTGTCAAATACTCTCAGTAAGGTCTCCTTCACACCAACATTTATCAGGCTTGTTTCAGGGGGTAAAGTTGAGACATTTATTATTTATCACTTTTGGTTTGGTTATCTTTCTGCACCTGGTGTCAGGTGAACCAAAACCTTTCAAAGGTTGTGTGACCTAGTCTCCCACCACTAGTTGGAGCTGTATCTGCAGTTTTGTTCCTGTCATGCAGCCTTTTGTTGAATTTTGAGCCAGAAATACAGAACCAGGTTTGAGTGATAACATTTTAAGTTCAAAGCAGTTCAGAAGTTTTACTACCTGCTGTAAATAAAGTTGAAACTGTATTTAGGCTGCATCATGTGATAATGTATAAACATGCTCTGCATGGATTGGTCCATTATTCTGTTCTGTCCAGCTATTCACATTGTTCTGTCATCTCAGAAACATCAAGCATTAAAAATGTCATATGCCTTTATCAGGCACAGAACCAAAAGAGCATTTGGCCTCCCAAGCACACACCTGCAACTACCCTCCTCTGTAAACTGCTGTAATACCATACCACTGTTACATCTCCGGTTTAGTCTAATTGGACAGGGGCAGTGAGGCCAGTGCAAGGCATTGGCTGTACATGCTCAAAGCTCTCCCTGAAATAGGATAACAGCATCCCCATTCTCCCCCACCATCGGAGCAAATTCACCATCAGGTGGTGATCAGATGACAGCTCCACCCCTCTCTTTACTTGAGTGTTCAAGACCTGCGGCCACAAGTCTGATAGCATGACCACAAAGTCAATCAGTGAACTGGTGTCCTGGTGCCAAGTGCACATTTGGACACCCTTATCCTAACCTGTGATGAGCACAGAAGACCAGTAACAAAACACCGCTTAGGTTCAGATTGGTGGGGCCGTTCCTTCCAATCACAACCCTCCAGGTTGCACTGTTTTTGCTGATGTGAGTGTTTTTTTTTTTTTAATGTATATTTTTGGGCATTTTGTGCCTTTATTGATAGGAGAGAGTCAGTGGATAGGCTTGTGAAAGGGGGAGAGAGAGCAGGGGAAGACACTCTGCAAACTGGTCACAGCCGGGATTCGAACCTGGACCGGCAGAAGCATGTACATGGGGTGCTAACCACTACGCCAAACCAGCACCCCTGCTGATGTGAGTGTTGAAGTCTCCTGAAAAAGAAACTCTCTAGCACCCCTCCAAGGGAGTCCTAAAGGGTGAATACTCTGAGCTGCTGTTCGGTGCATAAACACAAACAACAGTCAGGATCCCCACACCCAAAGGTGGAGAGAAGATACCATCTCATCCACTGGGATAAACTCTAACATACAGACACCAACCCTAGGAGCAACAAGTACTGCCACCCCAGCCCAGCACCTCTCACCATCATCAACTCCAAAGTTAAAGAGAATCCAGACCCTCTCGAAAAGACTGGTGCCACAGCCCAAGCTTTGTCAATCACTCACTCAATCAATCAGTCAATCAGTTGATCAACCCATCAATCTTTATTTGTATTGGGTCAATTCATAACAAGTGTTATCTCTAAACACTTTCAAATAGAGCATGGTTATACATATATGCATTGATACATATATACATATAAAATACACTAATACTATACATACAAATATATACATCCAACACCAACATGAATCCATATAGCCAATCATGAATCCCTCCATCATGGCAGCAGGAAAAAACCTTCTGTTAAGCAGCAGGAAATCTTGAATGTGGATCCCAGTCTCATGATGAACAGCAAATCCACACGATGCTGTGTTGGGTGTGAGGGTGAAGGAAGGGAGGTAAGAGGAGACAAGTGGACTAAAGTAACAACTAAAGTTAGTGACAGATCCATGAACCATAGACCTGTTGTCTGATTTATTAGAGGTTAGCCTCTTGAGATGCTACATATTGTTTTCAGGAGGGTACTCATGTCTGAATGGTTGTGGTGATAATTTTTAGAATTATGATCAATGATTTGTTACTGAAAATAAGAATTTATGGTAGTGGCGAACCCATTGGTGCCCAGACCACAAGTGCATCCCTACCATATTTGTCTCTGTTAAGTATAAATGTATTAAAGGAAGACCTCTTGAGATGTGACATCCCATTTTCAAGAGGGACCTCATGACTATGTGATGCTAAAAATAGTTCCTATAGATGCATCAACCATAGATAGAGAGATCATGCTAATATCTAAGTTGAGCTTTGGGGCACTGCTCTGGGGCATTAATGATGGTGTGCTAAGATGGCGCCCCTGTGTCTGGCTTGCTGTCTGCCTCTCCTGGGTTTAGTGTTGTTTTACCTGTGTTTGTTACTTGTTACACGGAGTGTGTCAATGCTGCGGATGTACGATCACCTGACTATTCTTCACATCTGCGAGTAGTTGGAAAAGTTTCCGATCTGTGGTTCTAATGTGCATTCAAAGTCGCCTCTGCCTTTCCTGGCATCCATATCAGCTTTTCTACCGTAGAAGACGGGGTAAGCAAGGGGGAGTCCTCGTTCATCTGAAGACCCACCTGGCCTCTTCTCTTCATGGTCCCTGTCGCTCACCTGGATCTGTTGCGGAATACAACGGCAACGATCTACGGAGTTCCACGGAGTAAAGGTACCGCTGGCTCCAGCCGGCTATTCCGGACACCAGGGAATCGCTTCCATGTTGTCGGCCAGTGCCGATCTCCCGGCGGGGCTGTGTGCCTGGTAATCTCCGCCCGCTCGGTCGCACCACTTAGCTTAGCAGCTTAGCTGCTGTATTTAAGAACAGTTTCAAATGCTGGATGATAACTGTGAACAATTATTCCAGCTTTGAACTGCAGTTTTGCAATTGATCTTCTTGCCCTGTTCTATGTGCCACAGTTTATCATCCTCCCAAATTCAATAAAGATTTCAACTGAGTTTTCTCAGTTTATGTCTGACTTTATTCCAAAGTTTGATAAACTCTTAATCTGTGGGGACTTTAACATTCATGTCTGTTGTGCCAATCAATTAGTCAATGACTTTAAAGGCCTTCTGAACTCTTTCGGTCTCACTCAGTCAGTTAATGGTCAAACACATTAGCTTGGCCACACTCTTGACCTTGTTATTTTGCATGGGCTTTCTCTCTCCTTCAAAGAAATAGTGGATACTGCTATTTCAGACCACTTCCTCATTATCTTTGTCTTTGCTGTTCCCCGTCCTGCCAATAAACTAGTTTCACCAGCTTGCAGACGTTGCATCTTCACTCCATCAACAGCTGGAGAGTTTGCTGCTGCTGCCTTCATGGACTCTCAGCTGTACATTGACAGTTCACTGGTTTCTCCCCTTTGCCCAGATAGCCTGCTCTCTGCTTTCCACTCCATGTGCTCTGAGATTTTGGACTCTGTCGCTCCTTTTCGCAAAAAAATCATCAAGCCCAAGGCAGATCCCTGGTTGAGTGACTCCACCCGTGCACTTAGGCAAAAATGCCGACAGGCTGAGCGTCGCTGGAAGAAGGACAAATTACATGTATCCTTGGGCATGTTAAGGGACAGCTTGGCTGATTATTAGAGAGCCCTGAGGAAGGCTAAGTCTAAATACCTGTCTTCTCTCATAAGCGAATAGCTCTCATCATCCTAGAGTGTTATTTAACAATTTTGACTCTGTTGTTAACCCATGTCCCACTGTCCTTTCTGATGCTTCCACTGCTACATGTGACAAGTTTTTCAATTTTTTACTAATAAGGTGTCATCTGTCAGGCAGAGTGTAAATAATTTATATTTGTCTCCTGGTGATGTGTGTGTTTTTCCTGCACATTCTGTTGTCTTCCAGCAGTTTCAGGCAATTTCTCTGCCTGCCTTCTCTAAGCTGGTTAGTGGCATGAAGCCACTAACTGCCCCCTGGACATCTTTCCAGCCAAACTCCCGAAGGAGGTTTTGATGTTGTTGGGTCAAGCCTGCTTGTTTTTGTTAACTCTTGTCTCTGTTCAGGGTTTGTCCTGGCTGCCTTTAAACATGCTGTGGTCAGGCCTCTTCTAAAAAAACATCTTGATCACTCTGTGCTGTCTAATTTTAGACCTGTATTCCACCTGCCTTTTCTCTCTAAGGTTTTAGAAAAAGTCGTTTTCATATAACTACAGTCACTTTTAGAGTCAAACTCTATCCTTGATAAATTTCAGTCTGGTTTCAGATCCCAACATAGTACAGAGTCAGCTTTGTCAAAGGTGCTGGTGCTGCCGACCTCACAGCGGCGTTCGATATGTTGATGTTGACCACGCAGTCCTTGTATCACGCATAGAGCAGCATGTGGGCATCTGTGGCACCGCTCTCCAATGGTTTAGGTCCTACCTGTCAGATAGAAGCTTTTCAGTGATGATTGGTGACCTCTGCTCATCAGATGTGTCACTTCTTGTGGGGTGCCACACACTATCCTTGGCGCTGTTCTCTTCTCCCTGTATTTGCTTCCATTGGGGTCAGTCATTGCAAAGCATAACCTGTCGTTTCATCTTTCATGTCATTAAGCAGTGGCTGGCATGTAACTTCCTGCCCCTGAACAACAGCAAAATAGAATGTATCCTGTTCAGCCCTTCTTTGCCAAATGCAGTCATGATGAATCTTGGCACTCTGACTCCTCTTGGGGGTAACTTTTGACTGTGGCCTAAAGTTCGATAAACAGATCACCTCCATAGTGAAAACAAGCATTTTTTAACTGCATCTTTTGGCCAAGATGAAGCCCTTCCTCAGTCAGCAGGATCTTGAAAAGGCAATTCACGCTTTAATTAGTTCCCATCTTGATAACTGTAATGCTCTTTATGTCGGCCTTAGCCAATCTTCCCTCTCTCGCCTTCAGCTCATCCAAAATGCTGCGGCGCGATTTTGTACAGACACGCCAAGGACGTAAGAACATCACCCTGTCCTGTCATCTCTCCACTGGCTTCCAGTTCGTTTTAGAATTGATTTTAAACTTTTGTTGTTTGTTTTAATTCACATCCTGGCTCCTCTATATTTAATCAGAGATACGAGGGCCCTGCGTTCACCTTGGCAGTTTCTTTTGGACATTCCAAGGTCAAGATGTAAACAGTGGGGGGTTTGTTCTTTTGCTGTTGCTGCACCTACATTGTGGAACAAGCTGCTCCCAGACATCTGCATCACGACTGACTTTGGTCTTTTTTAATCTAAATTAAAAACTCACTTAACAAACAAAAGGGGTAAAGGCAGATATGGAGAGTGTGAGAAAGAGAGGATAGAGCCCAGTGTGCAAGATCCATCTTGCATCTTAACTATGTGTCTAATTCATAGACTATGAGCTGGTCCCTGACTTTGAAGTGAGTCTGACTACATCTCGTCTGTATCTCTCAACCTTGTGTACAAGCTCAGGCTCCTTCCCCACCAGAGAGATGATGCTCAGCTTCTGCAGCTGAGGATCCAACCTTCTCAGCTTGTATCACATTAGACTGCTTTGGTCCCTCCCATGGGTGGTGAGCTCATAGGAGGAGGGTCTCATGTTGCCCCTTCAGGCTGTGCCCTGCCAGGCCCCATGGGTGTACGCCCGGCCACCAGGGCTCAGTCACCAGAACAGAGAAGAGCCAGATGAGGTGGCTCTGAACAGGATGCCTCCCTGCTGAGATGCTCAGGAGATGTCCCATCTGGAGAAGAACTTGGTGGACTCCCAGGACTGGCTGGAGGGACTATGTCTCTCAGTTAGCCTGGAAACACCTCCAGATCCGAAAACCTGGATGAAACAGACAGAAGAGGGACGTCTAGGCTGCTGCCCCAGTGGCTCAAACACAGGACATACTTAAATGAGGTATCAGTACAGGGATGCAAAGGGGTGGGAATTTTATACTCAATTTCCAGAAACATTTCACAGAAAGTTAAGATGAGGAACTTTACAAATATTCCAAACTGGAGACTATACATTGGAATTAACTGGAAATTTGGGGTAATTTTAACAAGCCGTAGACATAGACAGACATCCCTGCAAAATGATAACAAAACTACTTTAACTACTTTAACAGACTATTTGAAAATCAAACTATCACTGGGGTGTTGGCAGTGTTCGAGGTGCGGCTGACATGCATATGTGTATCCATGGGTGGGGACACTCAAGCAGTGGTGCCCTGTTGAGACTAACTTCAAAGTGCATCCCTCTGTGGCCTGGAGTCAGAACATGCCTGTCACTTGGGCACCTCTGCCTGGTTGGCTGCCTGTGGGTCGCTGCTCTGTGTGGGTGATTTGGGGGTCTCCTTTGGCGCTTGGGTGGCGATCTCCAGCTCTCACTTGGCCCTGGCTCTTCTGGGGGCGGGTGTCTTGCACCAGGTACCTCTGGTACCTGGAGCAACATAAGATCTGCCACACACTCTGGAGCCTGGTCTCTAACGGGGTTTGGCTCACTGGGGGCTTGTTTGGGCCTCTGGTCTGCCCTGGGGGTTGTCTTGTGCGGTGTTTGCTGTCTGTGGGGCCGGGATGCCCTGGTGTTGTCCCTTGGTGCCTTTGGGGACAACACCAGGTGCCCCTTCAGGGTCATGGGGCTATATCCAGGTCCTGTGGCTCTGGCGGCGTGTGGTGGGTCTCAAGTCCCCTGGTGGTCTGGGGAGCCCTTGGCTGTGGTCTTCCTGGGTATGGGCAGCTTCTTGGGTATTTGACCACCTCACATGCATGTGTGTACAGATACTTAAGCTCCTGTTGAGACAACTGTAAAGAAATTATTGGTCCAGTCAGAACATGCTGAGTTGGGCACTCATACACATCTTGTCACGTCTTGTGATGCATGCTCCTCCATATCTCATCCCTGTGGGTCCACCTCCAACTATCAAGTCCCACATCTCTGGCGTCCCTGGTTTCTTGCAGCCTTTACTTCTGGTATGGAATAAAATCAGAACAGCACTTGGACTACTATCTCTAATTATTTACACTACTTGTTTGTCCTCCTCCCTGTTGTCTTGTCTTGTCCTGTCTGTCACTATTTCCCTTCATTTCACACTGTGGTGTGGCACTGCCCCCCCCCCTTCAGCTCTCATCAGGGGTTAAATAAAGTTTGATTTGATAGAGTAGCCTACAGGGAGGGCTGATGATGGTCACTATAGCAGTGAATCATATTTATTTATCTCTCACTAGAAAAAAATGCATTGGTCTTTCCAACACTGCCATCGGACACAGTGCTCATTAGAAAAGATAATGCAGACAAGGGAAAAAAAAAAAAGAAAAGAAAATCAAACTACCTCAAGATTTAATCATTTTATTGACCAGTAAACTTTAGCTTCACTTTGTGTTCACAGACTCAAAATTGTGGTCTTGGGGTGCTGGTTTGGCGGAGTGGTTAGCAAACATGCACATCCCATTTACATAGTTCTGCTGGTCTGGGTTTGATCCAGCCTGTGACCAATTTGCTGAGTGTCTTTCCCTACTCTCTCATCCCCTTTCACAAGCCTATCCACTGTCTCTCTCCTATCAATAAAGGCTCAAAATGCCCAAAAAATGCATTTAAAAAAAATTGTGGTCTCAATGATCCAGGGCTCTAGAACTCATCCATACATGTGACAGAGTGATAGAGCTCAAACAGCAAAGCCAATGTAATGAAGATAACATTTCTTTTAGCAATCTTGATCATTGAAACATGCTCTACACAACAATCAGATTTAACACACTGTGCAGATAATTTATATTTCCTCACAAAGTGGACATAAATAAAATATAGTTGTGAAAATAAAGAACAATGAGAGACACCAAGGAAAACTGTTGTCATGCAAAGTTTGGAGATGTAGAGCTCACTCCATACTGAGAGAAAAAAGGTGAGATCAGGTCAATGTGACTGCTGCTGGCTGTGAACATGTGATCTTATTTCCTTAAGAGGACATAAAGAGGTGATTGGCCGATCAAAGACAGCCCCCTCTGTGAAGACTCAGAAAGATAAAGACGCTTCACATTAAGCTCTGAAATCTGAACATGATGACATCTCCAAAGTCACTTTTCTATCTGATGATCTTCATCCTGGAGAAAAATGGTGAGTTATTTTAACATCTACTTGCTTCATTAGTGTGATTTGCTTCCTGTTGTTGAACAGGGATGAGCAAGTTTGGTTCGAGTAATGAGAGACACATAAATAATAATTTTAAATTTATTAATCAAAATGTTTGATTGATCATCAAAATACCTGCCATGTGACAAAATGATAAGTAACTAGCTTTAAGATTTTCTTTTAGTAACTATATCACTATGTTCAAGCTCAAATCCAAACAGTAAAGCTCTATTTTATAAGATGAACATGAATTAATCCTATTTAATTTCTGTAACAAAAGTATGCCAATCGAGCTGTTATAAGTAATGGGTAAAGGGTCACTTCAGTTAATCGAAAAACCTTTGTCTCATATGCATCGATGATATTTCATAAAGGACCTCTACAGAAATCATTTAAGCTTCAAATCAGTAATTGAATTTGTTAGTGTCTTGTAGAAGTATGATAAAAGCCAGATTTTAAGAACTATTTTGAGAATATTCCCCGTTTTGCATGCCGTCATACAGAACACAGTGTTGTAGTAGCAAATCAGGCTGAATTAGAAATAGTTTTACTTCTTTTTTTTAAGACAGTACTGAGAATTATTTGCAAGTATTTTTCCACAATGTTAATAAATCCATTTGTGCCATGTGCCATTTCCATGATTTCTAGAAAATGTAATCAAAATCTGTGGAGATCTTATGTTATTGTGATCATAAACAGATGAACAAAAAAACATAACATTTAAGCAGAGGTAAAATATCTTTCTATCTGATCTGTTTTGGCCCGCTTTTACCAGGTACATGTTTCTAGATTGTCAAAGTTTAATTATGCAGACTGGATCGATATTTCTTCTTAATAATAATAATAATAATTTGACTGTCATTGTGTTTTTCATCTCTTCAGCTCTGACGGCTGATCCGTCCTCATCTCTTCATCAGGAGAAAACTTTCATTTCTGCCAGTGTCGGGGACAACATAACTGTCACATGTGTTCGCAGAAACTACCAGGTGAAGAGGTTTTTCTGGTATAAGCAACCTTTAGGACGAAGACCAAAACGCATGATATCTTTCACTGACACCAGTAAAAAGTTCTCATTTGAGAATGAATGGAAGGACGACCCACGCTTCAGACTGGAGGCTGAAACAAATCGGTATCACTTGGTTATAATGAATGTAAGTGTTTCTGACACAGGAACTTACTACTGCGCAACCAGCATCTCGTTCAAATTTGAGTTTGCAGAGGGCACTCTGGTGAGTGTTAAAGATTCTGGTCTGACCGTCTCAGCTTTGGTCCATCAGTCTGAATCTGAAGCCGTCCAGCATGGAGGCTCTGTGACTCTGAGCTGTACAGTCCACACTGGGGGCTGTGATGGAGAACACAGTGTTTACTGGTTCAAGGACTCTGAAGAATCTCATCCAGGACTCATTTACACCCATGGAGGCAGGAACCATCAGTGTGAGAGGAGACACAGCACAGAAACAAAGACCTGTGTCTACAACTTACCTCTGAGGAGCCTGAATGTTTCTCATGCTGGGACGTATTACTGCGCTGTTGTCTCATGTGGACACATTCTGTTTGGAAGTGGGACCAGGCTGGACTTTAAACGTAAGTCACAAACAATGTTAATATTTAGAAACATGTCCTCTAATCTTGGGTTGACATTCTTGCCTGACTGTTAACTTGGAGGTTTATATGATATACTTGCATTTCAACACTGTCTCAAAGTCTAAGACACACTGCAGTTTGTGGTGTGACCACAGTTCACTCTCTAGATCAGTGGCCTCCTACATTGTTGTTATCTGGCCCAGTTGTTTATTATTAGACTGTCTGAAAGAGACAAAGGAAAGTTTTGGGGGAGGGCAGAACCTTTAAGAAACATATCAAGAGGACTTGTTAGAACATGTTGTAAGTGGAATAAAATATTTTTGTCTTTAGAGAAGCTTGGCGTTTTGTTGTTTGTTTTTATTATTCTCATTTAATGAAGAAATGCGGTCAAAATCTGATAAAATTAGATTAAGCTTTGAGAATCTATGTTTTTTTCTTTAAGTACGGTCACTCCATCCTGTTTGAAAAAACTCTTAATGGCCTTTCCCTTTCCCAGCGTTGTATTACTCACAATAATGTAGAATCAGAGGGAGTCACGTGGTTGTTTTTGTTCCAAACAAAGACACCTTCATGAGAACTCAGTCTGTTTCCATCAGTCAATATTTAGGAACACATTTGTTGACACCATGAAGACCAAACGAGGACAAGAGTTGGAAATTAGCATTAACTATAAACTTATGTGCAGAACATTAGCTTAAGCTGACCTTAGGTTATGATTCTGTTCTTTAAGCTGTTTGCTCTTATGGAGCTGCATCAACCCGCTATAGACCGTGTGCCCTCATCAGCTGCCGTACAGAAGAGACAAGCAGAGAAGGAAGTGTTTGAATATTTATTTTGGGAGTAATAGGCATAATAATATCTGTGACTAATTGCTAATTTGAAATGTATGTCACCATCTCCAGCCTGTCTTTAAATTCCTTTTGTTTTTTCTCATTTTCCTTCCATGTCTTATGTTGCCTGCTTTATTTGGAAGTCAGTTTATCTTTTCTCTGTTTCAGGTCTTGTTTCTTGTCCCTCCCCCACCTCTGTCTAATCGCCCCTCATTACCTCTTTTATTTAACCTCATGTCTCAGTGTCTCATCACCAGATCGTTGTCTTTTATGTCACTTTCCGGCACTCAGATTCCTCTGTCTTGATTGTCTGCCCGATCATGTACCAAACTTTGGACAGAAAAAGAAACTGAGTCTTTTTGTCTCACAGATCTGAGCATCTGCAATTGAGTCTTTTTGCCTGGTGTCAGTTCTTGCCAATCAATAATAATTTTTATTATAAGTATTCACCCTGACATGCCTTTTCTGGTCAAATTTATAAGTCGACAAAGGTACAGCTGCAACTTGAACTATCTAAGAAAATATTATCCCGCTGAAGCTCAATCAGATTTAAGACGAACTCTGTAAAGCCTCACTGTGTCCTGGTGTCTGTCTCTACAGGTGAAGAACAGTCTGCAGTCCTGGTGTATGTCCTGGGTGGAGCTCTGATATTCAACACCATCCTCAGTATTTCTCTGGCCACTGTTTTATTTTTCTGTTACAAGAAAAAGACCTTCAACTGTGGAGGTAAAGGTAGTAAATTATTCTACCTGTTGGGTGGTCCTATAAACTCTTGATTTGGCATTAAATCTTTTTTTATTGTTGTTTTTCAGGGACATCAGCTTCTTCTTCTTCTACACAGGTATTTTCTGTCAAGATTTTAATTTGACTTCAAAAAAACATACTATAGATTATAGATAGATTGACGATTAGAGATATAGACTATATCGACTCTTACATTGCGCTTGTGACAGAAGGAGTAGGGATTTCTTTATTTTGTTTTAAATGCTTAAAGTTGTACCTCAGGTTTTTTTAATGGGCTCACTCTAAGGCCATGGTTCTCGGAGGTGGGGGGGGGTATTCAATCAGAACTTTGACACTAGGGATGCATAACCCCTATGTCCCAGCATAACCTAAATACATTACATAATCTTACTGCAGCATATTGTTGAACCAACATATTTTTTGAGTAGTCCACCCCGATATGTCTCCCCAGGGACAAAGCTCACAAGTTCTTCAACAAGACACTTGTGAAAGATTTCTTTCTTTTTTTCATGACAAAGTGTCTGACATTAGGGCCAATATATCTCCCTCTTCAGTGTGCTTTCCAGTTGCCACTCAAAGCTCAGCTGTTTTTGCGCAGTTTGAGCCCGTTTCCTTATCTGTGTTAACAGGGATGGTTAATAAAATCAAACCTTCTTCCTGTCCCACAGGTCCGATGCCTCCTCACTTTTTTAAAGAGGTTTGGAACACTATTTGCTCTTTGGTTGGGGAGATAATTAACAGCAGCCTAGCTCTTGGTTTGGTCCCCTCCTTTTGTCAGAAAGCTGTGGTTGAGCCGTTAATTAAAAAGTCTGGCCTTGACTCTTCAAACTTGTCTAACTACAGGCCTATTTCTAAATTACCACTTCTTTCCAAGATTCTGGAGAAATGTGTTTTGGCCCAGTTGCAACCTTTTTTGGATGCTAATGGCATTTTTGACCAATTTCAGTCAGGTTACAGGGCGTTTCATAGCACTGAGTCTGCGCTTTTAAAGGTTTTTAATGACCTGTTTCTAATTGCTGATTCTGGTAGCTCTGCCATTTTAGTGCTTTTAGACCTGTCTTCTGCTTTTGACACAGTTGACCATGCAACTCTTTTATTTCGTCTGGAAAACTGTGTGGGTGTCAGGGGGACTGCTTTAAAGTGGTTTGAGTCTTACCTAAGTGGGAGGTCCTTTTCAGTGAGGCTGGGGGACTCCTCCTCATCTTCTGCCCCCCTTCACTGTGGAGTTCACCAGGGTTCAATCCTTGGGCCATTTCTGTTTGCCCTCTACCTCCTCCCACTCGGGGAGATTTTCATAAAACATGGTGTTGCATATCATTTTTATGCAGACCATTGCCAAATTTATGTCCCAATAACTAAAAATGGCCACTGCCCCCTGATGCCCCTGCTTGACTGTCTGGGTGACGTCAAGGCTTGGTTATCTCAAAATTTTTTAAAGCTCAATGAGGGAAAGACCGAAGTCATTGTATTTGGCAACACTGCCTTAGACTTAGGACCCCTAAACACTCATGTACGTCCTACAGTCACCAGCCTTGGCGTCACCATAGACAGTGATTTTAAACTCGACAAACAGGTCAATGCCATTTTAAAATTGGGTTTTTATCATCTTCGTCTTTTATCGAAAGTTCAGCCATTTTTATCTTTTAATCTTTTTGAGCAAGTCTTGCATGCTTTTATCTCAAGTCGCCTGGACTACTGCAATGCCCTTTACTCCGGTATTAACCAGCAAGCTCTTTTCAGCCTGCAGTTAGTCCAGAATGCTGCGACACGACTTTTAACAGGGGCCAGAAAACACGAGCATATTAGTCCAATTCTTGCGTCTTTGCACTGGCTCCCTGTTAATTTTAGGATTGATTTTAAATTTTTATTGTTTGTTTTAAAGCTTTGAATGGACTGGACCCTCAGTACATTATGGACCTTCTCCAAATCTATACTCCAGCGCGTGCTATGAGGTCCGAGGGCCAGTCCCAGCTCGTGGTGCCTAGGACGAGACTTAAAACAAAGGGGGACAGGGCCTTCTCTGTGGTCGGCCCTAAGTTGTGGAACGCTCTGCCCCCCCACATCCGATCTGCCCCCACAGTGGACTGTTTTAAGTCTCGTCTGAAGGCCCACTTTTATTCTCTGGCTTTTAACACCGCGTGAGTTGTGTGGTCCTCTGTGTCTTTTATTTCTTTTAGTTATTTTATAGTATGAAGTTTATTGTTGTTCTCCTGATTTTATTCTTTTAATTGTTTTGTTTTTTTTATCTTTTTTTTGTATTCATTATTTTATGTACTATTTATTGTTTTAGTGTCTTCTTGTTTACTGTTACTTGTTTTTATTACCTATAATGAGAACTGGTGGAGCTGTTTTACTGTTTTCATTATTATGTTTTTGATGTGCAGCACTTTGGTAACGCTCTGTTTGTAAAATGTGCTTTATAAATAAAGTGGATTGGATTGGATTGATTGGACACTAATATTCATTGGCACAATGGGCCTCCAGCAACCCCACTTCAAAAAGCCTGAAATAACCTTTACCTCAGCAGTTGTCAATCAACCAAAATATTTATTTTTTCCTGAACTCTCAGTGCCATTCAAACTTTCTACTTGAGCTGAAAAGAAAACCCACCAACAGTTGGGGTTCTAGACAGAAACTGGCTGATAATGGATCATCTTGAAGTATCTGATGTGAATGTTTTAAATAAAATAGGTGTCATGGGGTAAGCTCATGAGAAGACTGAAGTTGGCCTGTTTTCACCCAGGATACAGATGGCCTGATGCCATGCCCATGATGCTTCACAAAAACATTCTTCACGTTTTTGCTTCTTAAAAGACTGAACCCCTGTGTTTAGATAAATAGCTGAGGACTTAAGACTGATACCTAAGGTGATAAACCCTGTGTCAGAAGTTAAAAGGCCTTCACTGCAGGCTATCATGGATTTGCCCTTTAGGTCACTGGTCACTTATCTAAGATACTCTGGTCCAATGAGGGTCCACTCTACATGCATGTCTTTGTATAGTTCAAACAATGAGTCAGGTATAAATACAGCAGTGGCGATTGCTCAAAGACTGCAAGGGAAGCAAAGCTTCCCCTAAAATGTCCCCCAAAAAAGTGGTGATATGTCCTGCTGTGTGTACATTTCATTAACTACCAAAAGATAAATACCTTCATCTTTTGTTCAGAATCAGCTACTTATCACAGGGTACTGGCAGGACTTCCTTCTCATTCGTCCCCGCAGCATCTTGTCGGACGCTGAGCGTCTTCTGACTTCGATGGGGAAGCGTAGAGTGGGTTGTTCCACTGTGGAAACTGGATGGTCATTGGATAAACGCTGGGATTTGTCCCGCCCATCGGACGCTCAGCGTCTCTGGGGGTCTATGAGGCAGTGGGCTGGCCTGGATGCGGCTTCTGCATGATGATTGGATGATCTGTCTGAGGCCGAATCCCTTTTTGATTGACAGTGAAATGAGCCAATCAGCGATCTTGAAGTATAACCCTCCACCGGAGCATCTTCTAAGTTTTACATTCAGTTGTTCTGTAGAGGAGCTTCTCCTGTTCAAAGCGGCTCAAGTCTTACACCCGCAACACAATGGGCCAAGGCCGTTTAAGCAGTCTAGCTCTGCTGGCCATTGAGAGAACACTGGTAAAATCCATGGAAAAGTCACCTAGTTGGCACGACAGGGTCACAGATCATTTTCTTGAAAAGGAACGAAGGGTAGAATTTACATTTAAAAAAATAAACAAATTTATGATGAAGGCCGGAAAAAAATGAACTTCCCCTCCTTGACTGACCAGCAGCCGCCACTGAACTACAGATACCCTTAAATGTTCAGGAGGTTCATATTGGCTTCTCAGGCTGTCCGGAGTGCCTGATTCAGACACTTGCTTGGTTTGTAATAAACTTCTTTTATATGCAAACAAGTCTGTGTTGACGAAGCTTCTTCATCATCTGCATCTACACATCAACACATCGAGAAACTACAATCTCTTTTTCTGGATGCATGTCCAAAATTTTTAAAGAATTAATTGACATTTGTTGTCATCAGAGTTTGACATTTTCAGGGAATGTTGATCATGGCACAAGGAAGGAGTGATTATATTCTGTTTGTGATCTGATCTGTTGAAATCGGTCTCATTCAACTTTTTAAGAGACATTCAGAAATAATTAAGGCCCTTGTCATTCTTGTTTTCCAGTAGTTGTTTGTTAGAGACTGAAGCTAGTTGTTCTCTAAAGGACTCAATAAATGGTAAATGTGCTTGAGGTGGTAGAGCACTTTGCTCAAGATGGATCTGAATCTGTAGGAGTGGGCCAGTTTTACACAAGTAGGGGACTGATCAACCCTGATGCCCTTACCTGATCGCCCAGGTGAAGGTGTCTGATGGTCAAAGACTTGAAACACCCTATGAGCTCGAGTTCATCACTGAAGATGTGTCCATGTAGCACCAATATGTGTTTTCCAGAACTCTTTGTCAGATCAGGTGACCACAGAGCCTAATGTGCTGTGTCTTGCTGGACAAGCATGACAGACTACAAGACTGAAACCAACAGCATATAACTCCAGACATGATGACAGTGGAAGGAGGAGAGGGAACACTGAAGACAGCAAACAAACAAACTGTATTTAGAGAGCAGAAAGTTAGTTTATCTCCAACATAATACTTTCTGTTTCCCTCCAACATTTCTCTTTTAACAGTCTTTGGTAACATGGAGGGTGAGTGCTTAAATCTAACATCTCTTTCATCGTCATATTTGTAGATTCAACCTGAAGTCCTGTTCTCTGAATACAGTGTGTTTGTTTGTGGACTTCAGTGTTGTTCCTGTTCCTTCCCTCGTCATCACATCAGTTGTTCATGCAGTCGGTCTCAATCTGTAGTCTGTCATGCTCATAAGTCACTAAGTGAATTTATGGCTACGTGGTCATGTGTTTAGTCTGACCTCAGCATAAGACACCAAGAAAAAAGCTTTACATTTACAAATCCGTAAATTCCATATATATATATATATATATGTTTATTTTTGTAGGGAAGACATTTTTTGGTCTAGTATGACCAATGAAGGATCTTATTTAGTTTGTCTAAAATATTCTACACAAAATCTCAGAGACAAGGAAACTGTGGATGAAGCTCTGGTAACTCTCTTCTGTGTCTAAGGGCTCATAAATGAACCAATATAACAACTTCTCCTCTTTTTCTTGTATGTGTGTGTCTAGAGCTACTAAAATGAGGAGAATCTCCATTATGCTGCTCTGAATGTGAAAAAAGTCGGCCGCTCAAGAAGACTTCCAGATGACCCACCAAATGAATGTGTTTACTCCGGTGTGAAGCAATAAGTCTGGATGTGTTCTGTTTCTGCCTCCTTCAAACAGCCAACTTATTACTGACTGACTGACTGACTTACTGTTTTCAATCTTTCTTACTATAATTCTATTTCTATTAATACTCTGTTTTTGTATTCTGTATTTTTAGTGATGGCTCACTGTTTTTCATCATTTTTCTCACTTCCTTAGCCGGGAGCTACCACCTGAAGTTTGGTTATGTCCTTGCATCAACACAGTAAAACATTCTTGATTCTCAAGTCTTGATTCTTGATTTGCATCTGTGTTTGGATGTAATTTGGCTATTAAGACAGGGCTTTTCAACGATCATGCCATGGACAGTTAAATTGGCCATAGAGAATAATTATGCTTTAACTGCTGACCCACAGTTTTTATTTTGAAGATCCAAAGTGGAAATTCTGCATCTTCTTCCCTTACAAACCACTCCCTGTATGTTTAATGTTGAAGCCATTGAAGGCAATGGCAGCCAAAAGCTGCAATAAATGCTGTGAACTATCATTAACTATCTCACAAAGCAGCTTAAAATATCCCTGTCAAGTCAAGTCAAGTCAAGTCAAACTTTATTTATATAGCACATTTTAAACAACCATAGTTGACCAAAGTGCTGTACAGTTTAAAACACAAACAAGTAAAAAACAAATGGCTAAAAAATATATTAAAAATGATTAAAAGCAACAACTACAATAAGAACAGTAGATATCAGAAAAAAGAATAATAAATAGGAAAAGTTAAAATCTGTATGTCCTGCTCAGCCCCTATTAAAAGCCAGCGCAAAGAGGTGTGTTTTAAGTAGAGACTTAAAGCTCTCAAAAGTCTGAGCAGTTCTTATATTAAAAGGCAAACTGTTCCAAAGAGTGGGAGCAGCCACCACGAACGCTCTGTCGCCTCTAGTTTTTAGCCTCACTCTTGGGACATCTAGGAGTACCTGGTGTGTTGACCTGAGTGCTCTGACTGGAGCATGCAGTGTCAAACACTCCCTCAAGTATGGGGGTGCTAATCCATGTAAGCTTTTAAAAACTAACAGGGCAATTTTAAACTGGATCCTGAAGCAGACAGGACGCCAGTGAAGAGACACCAGGACAGGTGTGATGTGGTCGCGTCGTGTCTTCCTAGTAAGCAAACGTGCGGCTGCATTCTGAACCTGCTGGAGGCGCCGGAGGGACGACTGCTCAACACCAACATACAAAGAGTTACAGTAGTCAAGCCTAGATGTAATAAACATGTGCATCACCCTTTCAAACTCACAAGGAGGGAGATAGGCCTTGACCTTACTCAGCAGCCTGAGCTGAAAGAAGCTTGTCTTTACAACAGAGCTGATTTGTTTATCAAATTTAAAAGAGTTGTCAAAGATGACACCAAGGTTTCTGACTGAGGGACAGCAGTGAGACACCAAATTACCAAAAGCACTGTCAATGCCATCCAGCAGATTGGGGGCACCAAAGACGATAATTTCAGTTTTCTTTTCATTCACACTCAAGAAGTTTAACGCCATCCATGATTTAACATCTTCCAGACAGGTCAGCAATCCATTCATTGATTTATCATTTTTTTAAAGACAGATATATTTGCAAATCATCTGCAAAACAGTGAAAGGAGACGCCATGTTTTTTAAAGATGGACCCCAGCGGAAGCACATATAAAGAAGACAGTACAGGCCCTAAAATAGAGCCTTGAGGGACCCCACAGACTAGAGGGGCCTCAGACGAACAGTGTTGGCCAAGGTGAACAGAGAAAGTTCTCTCAGACAAGTATGATTGGAACCATTTCAGGACATTACCTTTAATGCCGACACATAGCTCAAGGCGAGATAAAAGAATCTGGTTATCGACTGTGTCGAATGCAGCAGCCAGGTCTAACAGCAACAACACAGCAGGGTTCCCTGCATCAATAGTTAAGAAAAGATCATTAAGAACTCTTAAAAGTGCTGTTTCAGTGCTGTGGAGGGGTTTAAACCCAGATTGAAATTTTTCATAAATGTCATTCAAGTCTAGGTATGACTGCAGCTGGTTAAGGACTACTCTCTCTAGAACCTTAGACAGAAAAGGAAGCTTGGAAATTGGCCTAAAGTTTGAGAGAATAGAAGGATCTAAGCTGTTTTTTTTCATAAGGGGTTGCACTACAGCATGTTTAAAAGCAGTAGGGACACAACCAGATGTAAGTGAGGTATTGATCAAATTCACTTTGTAAGGCCCTACAGTGTTAAAAACGTCTTTAAGTAGTCTTGAAGGAATGCTGTCAAGGGGGTAATGTGAAGGTCTGAAAAGTTGGATCACCTTAGACAATTCAGCCAGCGTCACAGGCTCAAACTGCTCGAAAACAGCTGGACACACAGGTGAGATGGCAGGATCTAAGGTGGAGGGAGTAAGCGAAGACCTAACGGTAGAGATTTTGTTGATAAAAAATGCTAGAAACTCTTGACAAAGAGAGGGGGATGGCATAATACAAGGAGAAGAGCAGGGTTTTATGAGACGGTTAAATGTGTTAAAAAGTACATGGGGTCTGTGTCTGTTGTTGGACACAACATTAGAAATAAAATGTGTTTTTGCAGATTTTACTGTCAGGGACTCTCAGTAAAGTCTCTTTTACAACAAAAATTTAGCAGGTTTGTTTCTGGTTGGTCCAGGGGGTAAAGTTGAGACATTTATTATTTATCACTTTTTGGTTTGGTTTGTTTTGCACCTGGTGTCAGGTAAACCAAAACCTTTCAAATGTTGCGTGACCGAGTCTCCCACCAATAGTTGGAGCTGTATCTACACTCTTTGTTCCTGTCTTTTGTTGAATCATAGCCAGCTTTGAGTAATCATATTTTAAGATCAAAGCAGTTCAGAAGTTTTGCTACCTGCTGTAAATAAAGTTGAAACTGCATTTAGGCTGCATTATGTGATAATGTATAAACATACTGTGCATGGATTGTTCCATTATTCTGTTATGTTCAGTTATTCACACTGTTCTGTTGTAACTGAAACATCAAGCATTAAAAATGTCATACGCCTTTATCAGGCACAGAACACCAAGAGCATTTGGCCTCTGAAGCACAAACCTGCAGCTACCCTCCTCTGTAAACTGGTGTAATGTCATACCACTGTTACATCTCTGGTTTAGTCTAATTGGACAGGGGCTTCAAGCTCAGTGCAAGGCACTGGCTGTACATGCTCAAAGCTCTCCCTGAAATAGGATAACATCATCCTTTATTATAACTCCAGAGGGGAAATTCAGGTATTGCAGCAGTACAGGGCAAGTACAAGGGTAGTAGCATGCAACTAGCAGTTGATGCTCCTGTTGATGGTAGACTCTGCCAGAGTTTCCCAGCAGACCCCCACATGTTTGGGTCTGCCAGGTCTGTCTGGCATTCTCCACTGCCATTGGAGCCAGCTCACCATCAGGTGGTGATCAGATGACAACTCCACCCCCTCTTTACTTAAGTGTTCAAGACCTGCAGCTGCAAGTCCAATAGGACGACAACAAAGTCAATCATTGAACTGGTGTCCTGGTGCCAAGTGCACATTAGACACCCTTATCCCAATCTGTGATGAGCACAGAAGACCAGTAACAAAACACCACTTGGATTCAGATTAGGGGGGCCATTCCTCCCAATCACACCCCTCCAGGTCTCACTGTCATAGCCGATGTGAGCGTTGAAGTCCCCCAGTAGAATGAGGGAGTCCCCAGAAGAGGAACTCTCCAGCACCCATCCAAGGGAGTCCAAAAGGGTAAACACTTTGAGCTGCTGTTTGGTGCATAAGCACAAAAAAAGTCAGGATCCCCACACCCAAAGGTGGAGAGAGGATACCGTCTCATCCACTGGGATAAACTCTAATATGAGGAGCAACAAGTACTGCCACCCCAGCCCAGCACCTCTCACCATCATCAACTCCGGAGTGAAAGAGAGTCCAAACCCTCTGGAAAGGACTGGTTCCATAACCCAAGCCATGTCAATCAATCAATCAATCTTTATTTGTATAGGGTCAATTCATAACAAGTGTTATATCAAGACACTTCACAACAGAGCATTAAACTCTTCATTTTATGGTTATACATATATGCATAGATACATACGTATAATATATACATATACTATATATACAAATATAAACATCCAAAACCCAACATGAATCCATATAGCCAATCATAAATCCCTCCATCATGGCGGCAAGAAAAAACCTTCTGTTAAGCAGCAGGAAATCTCGAATGTGGATCCCAGTCTCATGATGAACAGCAAATCCACACGATGCTGTGTCGGGTGTGTGGGCAAAGGAAGGGAGGTCAGAGGAGACAAGTGGACTAAAGTAAGAACTAAAGTTAGTGACAGATCCATGAACCATAGACGTATCGTCTGATTTATTAGAGGGTAGCCTCTTGAGATGCTACATCTCATTTTCAGAAGGGTCCTCGTGTCTGAATGGTTGTGGTGATCATTTTATAGAAGTATAATCAATGATATTCTTAATAAAAACAAGATTTTATGATAGTGAGGAACTTAGGGGTGCCCAGACAACAAGTGCATCCCTATCATATAAGGTAGACCTCTTGAGATGTGATATCTCATTTTTAGAGGGACGTCATGTCAACGTGGTGCTAAAAACAGTTACTGTAAATGTATCAACCATGGAGAGAGATCATACTAATATCTACATTTACATCTACAAAACCCAAAACCAGTGAAGTTGGCACATTGTGTAAATCGTAAATAAAAACAGAATACAATGATTTGCAAATCCCTTTCAACCTATATTCAACTGAATACACAGCAAAGACAAGATACTTAACATTCGAACTGGTAAACTTTGTTATTTTTGCAAATATTAGCTCATTTGGAATTTGATGTCTGCAACATGTTTCAAAAAAGCTGGCACAAGTGGCAAAAAAGACTGAGAAAGTTGAGGAATGCTCATCAAACACTTATTTGGAACATCCCACAGGTGAACAGGCTAATTGGGAACAGGTGGGTGCCATGATTGGGTATAAAAGCAGCTTCCCTGAAATGCTCAGTCATTCATAAACAAGGATGGGGCGAGGGTCACCGCTTTGTGAGCAAATGTCCAACAGCAAATTGTCCAACAGTTTAAGAACAGCATTTCTCAACGAGCTATTGCAAGGAATTTAGGGATTTCATCATCTACGGTCCATAATATCATCAAAAGGTTCAGAGAATCTGGAGAAATTACTGCATGGAAGCAGCAAGGCCCAAAACCAACATTGAATGCCCGTGACCTTCGATCCCTCAGGCAGTACTGCATCAAAAAACGGCATCACTGTGTAAAGGATATCACCACATGGGCTCAGGAACACTTCAGGAAACCACTGTCAGTAACTACAGTTCGTCGCTACATCTGTAAGTGCAAGTTAAAACTCTACTATGCAAAGCCAAAGCCATTTATCAACAACACCCAGAAACGCCGCCGGCTTCGCTGGGCCGAGCTCATCTAAGATGGACTGATGCAAAAGTGGAAAAGTGTTCTGTGGTCTGACCAGTCCACATTTCAAATTGTTTTTGGAAACTATGGTCGTGTCCTCCGGACCAAAGAGGAAAAGAACCATCCGGACTGTTATAGGCGTAAAGTTCAAGAGCCAGCATCTGTGATGGTATGGGGGTGTATTAGTGCCCAAGGCATGGGTAACTTACACATCTGTGAAGGCACCATTAATGATGAAAGGTACATACAGGTTTTGGAGCAACATATGTTGCCATCCAAGCAACGTCTTTTTCATGGACACCCCTGCTTATTTCAGCAAGACAATGCCAAGCCACATTCTGCATGTGTTACAACAGCGTGGCTTCGTAGTAAAAGAGTGCGGGTACTAGACTGGCCTGCCTGTAGTCCAGACCTGTCCCCCATTGAAAATGTGTGGTGCATTATGAAGCGTATACTGTAATACACCAACGGAGACCCCGGACTGTTGAACAACTTACTGTAAGCTGTACATCAAGCAAGAATGGGAAAGAATTCCACCCAAAAATATTCAAAAATTGGTCTCCTCAGTTCCCAAATGTTTACTGAGTGTTGTTAAAAGGAAAGGCGATTTAACACAGTGGTATGCAATGTGTTGCTGCCATTAAATTCTAACTTGATGATTATTTGCAAAAGAAAATAAAGTTTCTCAGTTCGAACATTAAGTATGTTGTCTTTGCTGTGTATTCAATTGAATATAGGTTAAAAAGGAGTTGCAAATCATTGTATTCTGTTTTATTTATGATTTACACAACGTGCCAACTTCACTGATTTTGGGTTTTGTATAGTGATTATGAACTGGAATGGGACTAATAGCCAAATATGTGTCATGTCTGTAAATGTTATTGAGGCTTTGTGACTCCACAGCTGCAGGAAGTCTCCACCAAGGATCCCAGGTCACCTACAAGACCAGAGCCAGAGACGAATACAGGAGCAAACAAAAGGGGGAAGGGCAGATGTGGAGAGATAGTGAGAGAGAGAGAGATAGAGCCCAATGTGCCACATCCCCCCTTCAGTCTAAGCCTATTGCATCTTAACTGGGTGTCTAATTCATAGACTATGAGCTGGTCCCTGACTGTCGAAGTGAGTCTGACTACATCTCGTCTGAACCTCTCAACCTTGTTTCCAAGCTCAGGCTCCTTCCCCACCACAGAGGTGATGCTCAGCTTCTGCTGCTGAGGGTCCAACCTTCAGCCGCTGCCCAGCTTGCATCATATCAGACTGCCTTGGGCCCTCCCATAAGCGGTGGGCTCATAAGGAGGAGGGTCTCATGTTTCCCCTTCAGGCTGTGCCTTTCCAGGCCCCATCGATGTACACCCGGTCACCAGGGCTCAGTCACCTGGGGTTCAGAACAAAGAAGAGCCAGATGAGGTGGCTCTAAACAGGACACCTCCCTGCTGAGATGCTCAGTGGACGTCCCACCTGGAGAACAACTTGGTGGAGACCCAGGACTGGCTGGAGGGACTATGTCTCTCAGTTAGCCTGGAAACACCTTCAGATTCTCTACGAAAACCTGGATGAAACGGACGGGAGAGGGAAGTCAAGGCTGTGGCCCCAGTGGCCCAACCACGGGACATACTTAAATGAGTTATCAGTACAGGGATGCAATGAGGTGAAATTTATGATAAATTGCCAGAAACGTTTCAAAGAAAGTTAAGATGGGGAACCTTAAAACGTTGCAAACAGAAGACTATTCATTGGGATTAACTGGATATATGGGTTAGCTTAAACAAGCTGCAGACATAGACAGATGTCCCTGCAAAATGATAACAAAACTATTTTACAGTTTTCACAGTTCTTAACACACGTTTCTCAAAACACTTACGGATTCCTTCAAATTTTACACACAAACCCGAGAGCCTCACACACAAAATGTTAAACCTGACACTTTCTTTTCAAGATGACTCTTTGCCATCAAATCTCTCAACTGTTCATAAAATGGAACTCATTCGGTACACACAGCCACATTATCCAATGACACACACATACCAGTCAATTTGTACACACAGCTCAGCATTTGTTGCACACTACCAAGCATTCACAGCACACTGAAGTGCAAAATTGAAAATGCAAATATAGAAATGCAACACGCCATGTAAATGGCAATGACTCATGAAAATTTCCTTTTGGAAAATGTCTGTGTAGGCTCATTTCTTCAAACATAAAATATCACACAAGTATGCAGCAAATCATTGTTTTATTTACAGTGTTTCAGTGCACAGGTATTTCTAAAGAAAATTTACAAAAAACAAAAAAATTCAAAATGTCCTCTCTCTCTTACCCCTCTCCTTCTCTGGTTGTCGTTGCCTGTTGTTCAGTGCTCACCAATCAAAGCAGAGGCTCAAGGCCCTTTTATGCTGCAGTTCTCCTGATTGAAAATTGCTCACACGACCTGGGTGTTAAGAGATTAGCATACTTGTGT
Source organism: Scarus forsteni (assembly GCA_036419115.1). Classification (NCBI taxonomy): domain Eukaryota; kingdom Metazoa; phylum Chordata; class Actinopteri; order Labriformes; family Labridae; genus Scarus; species Scarus forsteni. The sequence goes on along the minus strand of JAZDUH010000128.1, from coordinate 9,852 downwards.
GCTGTGGGTTGATGCTTTGAGATTTCAGTTGGGCTGTGTGTGCAACAACTGACCATTGTGTGTACAACTTTGACAACAAGGTGATGCGTAATTGACATAAGACTGTAAAGAAGGAAAGTCAGGGTCTAATGCAGAAAAGGGAGTGTTTAGATGTGGCAAATTGGGCCGAGCAATTGGTTCTTGAAGTGAGGGTTTTTTGCAAACTGTGCTAAATTATCAATTGTTGTGTGTTAAGAACCATGAAGAACTGTAACAGACTATTTGAAAATCAAACTTTCTCAAGATTTAATCATTTTATTGACCAGTCAATTTCAGCTTCACTTTAGTTTCACAGACTCAAACATGTGGTCTCGGGGTGCTGGTTTGGTGGAGTGGTTAGCAACCATGCTCGTCCCATATATCTGCCATTCCATGTTCGAATCCAGCGAGTGACCAGTTTCCAGAATGTCTTCACCTACTCTCTCATCCCCTTTCACAGGCCTATCCACTGTCTCTCTCCTATCAATAAAGGCACAAAATGGCCCAAAATGCATTTAAAAAAAAAATGAGGTTTCGATGGTCCAGGGCTCTAGAAATCATCCGTACATGTGACAGAGTGATAGAGCTCAAACAGCAAAGCCAATGTAATGAAGATAACAAACCATTTCATTCAATAATGTTGATCATTTAAACATGCTCTACACAAAAATCAGATTCAGTACTGTGTAGAAAATTTATATTTCATCAAAGGTGGACATAAATGAAATATAGTTGTGAAAACAAAGAACAGTGAGAGACACCAAGGAAAACTGCTGTCATGTGAAGTTTGAAGGTGTAGAGTTCACTCCATACTGAGAGAGAAAAAAGGTGAGATCAGGTCGATGTGACTGCTGCTGGCTGTGAACATGTGATCTTATTTCCTTAAGAGGACATAAAGAGGTGATTGGTCGATTAAAGACAGCCCCCTCTGTGAAGACTCAGAAAGACCACAATGCTTCACATTAAGCTCTGAAATCTGAACATGATGACATCTCCAAAGTCACTTTTCTGTCTGATGTTCTTCATCCTGGAGAAAAACAGTGAGTTATTTTTACATCGTTTAGATCATCAAAATACCTGCCATGGGACAAAATGATAAGTAACTAGGCTTGAAGATTTTCTTTTAGGAATTTTATCCGTTTTCATGAACATGAATTAATCCTATTTAATGTCTGTAACAAAAGTATGGCAAACGTAGCTGTCATAATATTATTGGTTTAAGGGGTTTGATTAAGTTTATTGAACAACTTTTGTCTCAAATGCATCGATAATATTTCATAAAGACCTCTACAGAAATCACTTAAGCTTCAAATCAACAAGTTCAATTTGCTAGTGTCTTGTAAAGAATAACAAAAAAGCCATTTATTTAAAGAATTATTGAGAACATTCTCCATTTTGCATGCTCTCATAAAGTGAACAGTGTTGTTGTGGCAAATCAGGCTGAAATACAGATAGTTTAACTTCAATTTTTTTTTAAGGCAGTACTGAGAATTATTTGTAAGTTTCTCAAAAAATGCCTTTTCCGCAGTGTTAATAAATCCTTTAAAAATGTCTGGATCACCACTGAAGTCTAGTTCTGGTTCCTCCATGTGCCATTTCCATGATTCCTAGAAAATGTCATCAACATCTGTGGAGATCTTAAGTTATCTTGATCATGAAAAGACAAAGAGACAGACAAAAAATATAACATTTGAGCAGAGGTAAAATGTCTTCCTACTGATCCGTTTTGGCCCGTCTGGCCCAGGAACTTGTCTCTAAATTGTCAAAGTCTAATTATACAGACTGGATTGCAATTTCTTTTTCATTTGACTTTTATTCTGTTTTTCATCTCTTCAGCTCTGACGGCTGATCCGTCCTCATCTCTTCATCAGGAGAAAACTTTCATATCTGCCTGTGTTGGAGACAACATAACTGTGACATGTGTTCCCAGAAAAAAGGTGAAGAGGTTTTTCTGGTATAAGCAACCTTTCGGACAAAAACCAAAACGCATGATATCTTTCTATGACACCAATGAAAAGTCTTCATTTGAGAATGAATGGAAGGACGACCCACGCTTCAGACTGGAGGCTGGAACAAATCGGTATCACTTGATTATAACGAATGTAAGTGTTTCTGACACAGGAACTTACTACTGCGCAACCAGCCTCTCGGTCACATTTGAGTTTGCAGAGGGCACTCTGGTGAGTGTTAAGGGTTCTGGTTCCACCGTCCCAGCTTTGGTCCATCAGTCTGAATCTGAAGCCGTCCAGCATGGAGGCTCTGTGACTCTGAGCTGTACAGTCCACACTGGGGGCTGTGATGGAGAACACAGTGTTTACTGGTTCAAGGACTCTGAAGAATCTCATCCAGGACTCATTTACACCCATGGAGGCAGGAACCATCAGTGTGAGAGGAGACACAGCACAGAAACAAACACCTGTGTCTACAACTTACCTCTGAGGAGCCTGAATGTTTCTCATGCTGGGACGTATTACTGCGCTGTTGTCTCATGTGGACACATTCTGTTTGGAAATGGGACCAGGCTGGACTTTGAAAGTAAGTCAAATTTTTTGTTAATATTTAGAAATGTGTCTTCTTATCTTGGGTTGAGATTCTTGCTTGACGGTTAATTTGAAGGCATTTATGATATACTTACATTTTAACATTTTCTCAAAGCCCATGACACAGTGCATTTTGGGGTGTGACCATCTTTCACTCTCTCGATCAGTGGCGTCCTACATTTTTGTTGCATGGCTCAGTTCTTTTTCATTAGTCTGTCTGAAAGAGACACAGGAACGTTTTTGGGGAAGGCAGAACCTTTTTAACACAGTAATTGGGGCTCTTTATATCCCTGCACTGTGCTGATAAAAGTTACAAAATTGTATAATGTTGTACCAGGTAATAAACAAAACAAAATACATTTCCTCAAATTTGGTAATTTAGTTCAATTTTGACAGAAGGCGAGTATGTTAATTTGGCCCCTAGTCCTGCTTTTAAAATCTGTTGCAGTCATCTGACAGCTTAAGTAACTAGATAAATAACCAATGTTTATATGGGGGGAGAGAATCTGTCTTCATCACATTCCAGGAGAATGGAGATATACCAACCCCAAGGTCAGAACAAGGGAGCCAAAACAGATAAGAAATTGTTTGGGTCAGGCAGACTGTAATTTTCCATCATGTCTTAAGTCTCTCTGGTTCTCAGATAGTATTTCTTATTAAACAAATCTGTGTGGCCAATTTAGCTGAGCCGAGCTGTCATCTTCTCCATGGTGGTATCCAACTTGCAAAAGAGTTCAAGAATTGCATCTTGCCCTTCTTTCACACTTCAGCTCACATTAGGGGTTAAATAAAATTTGATTTGATGGAGTAGACTACAGGGAGGGCTGCTGATGGTCACTGGTAGATGTAAATCATATTAACATATCTCTCACTACTTAGAAAAATAATGCATTGGTCTTTTCAACACTGTCAACGGTGCTCAGCAAGATAGATAATGCAGACAAGGAGAAAAAAAAAGGCAATTGCATCCTGGGATTTGGCTGACATGTTGCATGAGTCTGAGTGTTGACAGCTAAGCAAATTCCTCCAGTCATGACAGGCAGTTTCTCAAATGCCAAAAGTGCTGCCAGTATCCTAAAATCATTGAGATAAATCAGGAAACTCCAAGAACCAAACAGCAGGTTACCTGTTATCATAAATCCAGTTATGAAGTATGAGGGCAGGCGGGTCCTCCGTTGCCCACTCTTCTCAATAAAATTTGGTTGATGGTGTTGCAGTTTTTCACAGTTCTTAACACACGTTTCTCAAACCACTAACGGATTCCTTCAAATTGTACACACAAACCTGACAGCCTCACACACAAAATGCTAAACCTGACACTTTCTTTTCAAGATGACTCTTTGCCATCAAATCTCTTAACTGTTCACAAAATGGAACTCGTGTTCTCATTTGGTACACACAGCCACATTCTCCAATGACACACACATACCAGTCAATTGATACACACAGCTCAGCATTTGCCGACACTACCAAGCATTCACAGCACCCTGAAGTGCAAAACTGAAAACCCAATTATAGAAATGCAGCACACAATGTGAATGGCATTGACTCATGAGAATTTCCTTTTGGAAATGTCTGTGTAGGCTCAGTTCTTCAAACATAAAATATCACACAAGTATGCAGCAAATCATTGTTTTATTTACAGTGTTTCAGTGCACAGGCATTTCTAAAGAAAATGTACATTTAAAAAAAAAAGTCAAAAGGTTACACTAGACCACATCAAGTCTCCTGTTTCTATCTGGCCAGAGGGCCTCATCCATCGCAGAGGATGGTCTCTCTGGCATCACCACAGGCCTCCTCCATCGCCTCCTCATCCTCCTGCTCTTCATCCTCATCCTTCTCTTACTCCTCCTCCTCCTCTTCCTCCTCTCACTCTCCCTCTTTCCCTCTCCTTCTCTGGTTGTCGTTGTCCATTGTTCAGTGCTCACCAAACAAAGCAGAGGCTCAAGGCCCTTTATTCTGCAGTTCTCCTGATTGAAAATTGCTCGCCAGACCTGGGTGTTTAGAGATTTGCATACTTGTGTGTTGTGGGTTGATGCTTTGAGATTTCAATTGGGCTGGGTGTGCAACAACTGACCATTGTGTGTACAACTTTGACAACAAGGTGATGCGTAATTGACATAAGAGTGTAAAGAAGGAAAGTCAGAGTCTAATTCAGATAAAGGAGTGTTTAGATGTGGCAAATTGGGCAGAGTAATTGCTACTTGAAGTTAAGGTTTTGCAAACTGTGCCAAATTATCGATTGTTGTGTGTTAAGAACCGTGAAGAACTGTAAAAGACCAGCTTATCAATTCCATGATTTTTGGATTTTTAGAGATAAATGCAGAGAGAGGCTGCAGTAATTCAGACAGAGAGAGCACAGAGACAAGATGAGCAAGCAGTGAAGATAAGAGCAGAAGGAAGACAGGGAGATAATGCATCTGCTTTCCGCGAGAGCAAGAGCAAGAAGGAATTAAAGTATTTCCAGTATTTTCCAAGATTGTAAATAAAAGCAATGCCATCAAATGTATGAGGTCTACTGACAAAATAATAATTTAATATGGATGTTGATCTCTTCTACTACATACTACAGTGTGTTAATTAAACCTAAACAACTAATAACTGCTGTGAAAGAAAACTTTATTCAAACATTTCTATGGGATGTTTAAAGGCCACTTAGAAATTTTGGGGCCCTAGACAACTGGCTGTGTCAGCCTAATGGTAAGTATGCCCCTGTTTGGCAGTGATAGGTTTATCCCTATCAAGCATGAATTATCTAATCACAAAGGACTACTTTTTTAAAATGTCTGATCAAGTTAAAAATCATGATCATTTTTTTTCTGCCTTATATTTCAAGAGAGTTCTGCATCTGTCCACTTCATTGTACATCAACAGTATAAATATTAATTTAATGGAACCTAAGATCCAGAAACACGTTGATGACAATCATCTAATTAGAGAAGATAAAAACAAAAGCACTATTGTATTTGTATTGATGCTGTGTAATCAAACCTTCACTTGAGAATTGAACCAAAATTTAGAATAAAAATACAAAATGATGTGAAATATAAATACAGACATAATACACAGTTTACCCTTTTTCAACTTTTTTGGATTAATGATGCAATATCTTAATTTGGTAAAAATGTGAAAAGACAATATTTTTTTGTAACTTGAGACAAGGGTTTGTTAATTTTCCACCTTGTAGTTGGACATGATGCTGCAACCTTAAGGGTGTAAAATTGATTCCAAATATCTGACTACTGCAGTGGATACCATGCATGAACTAATGTCTGTGACTAATTGCTAATTTGAAATGTATGTCACCATCACCAGCCTGTACTTTAAGTTACTTTTTGTTTTTTTTCTTATTTTTATCCCATGTTGCCTGCTTTATTTGGAAGTCAGTTTATCTTTTTTCTGTTTCAGGTCTTGTTTCTTGTCCCTCCCCCGCCTGTGTCAAATCACCCCTCATTACCTCTTGTATTTAACCTCACGTCTCAGTGTCTCATCGCCAGATTGTTGTCTTTCATGTCACTTTCATTCTCTTGCTCTTGTCCACACTCTTGACTCTTTTTTTCTTGGCCCTGCTTTTTGTCTCATTCTTTTTGGATACTTCTGTCTTGATTGTCTGCCCGATCATGTACCAAACTTTGGACTGGAAAATAAACTGAGTCTTTTTGCCTGGTGTTAGTTCATCTCAATTAGTCATGATAAGTATAATAATTATTCACCTTGACATGACTTTTATTGTCAAATTTTCAAGTCTACAGTGGTACAGCTGCAACTTCTATTGTCTAAAAATATTACCCCAATGAACCCAATATGATTTAAGACAAACTCTGTAAAGCCTCACTGTGTCCTGGTGTCTGTCTCTACAGGTGAAGAACAGAAGGTGAAGAAGTCAGTCCTGGTGTATGTCCTGGGTGGAGCTTTGGTATTCAACACCATCCTCAGTATTTTTCTGGCCTCTGTTTTATTTTTCTGTTACAAGAAAAAGACCTTCAACCGTGGAGGTAAAGTTAGTAAATTATTCTACCTGGTGGGTCATCCTATAAACTCTTGATTTGACATTAATTGTTTTTTGTAATCATTGTTTTTCAGGAACATCAGCTTCATCTTCTGAACAGGTATTTTCGGCCAAGATTTTAATTTTACTTCATAAGAACATACTATACACTGTAGATGGATAGACGATTAGAAATATAGACTATATTGACTCTTAGAGTGTTTTTGAGACAGAAGGAGGAGGGGTTACTTTATTTTGTGGTAAATGCTTAAAGGTGTACTTCTGTTTTTTTTAATTGGGTTTATTCTAAGGCCATGGTTCTTGTAAATATTTTGAATTCTGAGTGCTTATAAAGGAACTTGTAAGCATTGTCTCTGGGGAGAGGTACTTAACCTGAACCTTGACACATGACAGCAGTCTAAAGACTGACTAAAATGAAAGACCTCAGATAGGTCCAGGAGAAGTCATGTTACGAAGTCCCGCTGGTGACAGCAATGGACCTCCACAATCTACAACACCAGGTGACTTGTGATCCATCCTGCTCTTCTGTTCTCCGTTCCTCTTTCTGTCAGTGACACAATTTGCACAAGTTCTTCATCAGTGTACTCCGGCTCATAAAGATATCCTCTTGTCCCCAGGACCAATCGCACATCAACTGATGTCTGGTCAGGTCATTAACTCTCAGTGCCATTCAAACTTTCTCCTCAAACTGAAAACAAAACCCACCAATAGTTGGGGTTCTAGACAGAAACTGGCTGATAGCGAACGTCTCTTTTTTCTGGATGCTTACCCAGATTTTTTTTTAGAATTTATTGACATTTGTTGACATTTTCCAGCACTATAGAGATTGATCATATTTTCAGGAAATGCTGGTTTTGCTGGCCAGTCATTGAAGTGAACCCTCAAACTGGTTGGAGTAAAAGGTCAGCCATGCAAAAGAACCATCAAGAACATCATTGTTGCTCTGGAAAAACCTCAAGATAGCTCTGAAACTGTATGAGTGGGCCACTTTTACAGAAGTAAGGGACTGATCATCCCTGACTGGGTCATTTTCTTAGTCTGACCACAGCATGAGACACCAAGAGAATTTTTTAAATTTACAAATAGGTATACTCCAGATGCATTTTTTTGCAGGGAAGAAATCTTTTAGTCTATCATGATGAATGAAAGATCTTATTTACTTTATCCAAAATATGTAAATGAAAACTCTCAGAGACAAGGAAACTGTAGATGAAGATCTGGTAACTCTCTTCTGTGTTTTAGGACTCATTACTGAACCAATTTAATGTTTTTTCTCTTTCCCTTGTATGTATGTGTGTGTAGAGCTACCAAAATGAGGAGAATCTCCATTATGCTGCTCTGAATGTGAACAAAGTCGGCCGCTCAAGAAGACTTCCAGATTACCCACCAAATGAATGTGTTTACTCCGGTGTGAAGCAATAAGTCTGGATGTGTTCTGTTTCTGCCTCCTTCAAATAGCCAACTTATTACTGACTGACTCATTTTTTTCAGTCTTTCTTACTATAATCCTATTTCTATTATTATTCTGTTATTGTATTCTGTATTTTGAGAGATTGCTCACTGTTTTTCATATTTTTTCTTTCTATCTCAGCCGGGAGCTACCGCTTGAAATTTTGCTATGTCCTTACATAAAAATAATAAAAGATTCTCGATTCTTAAGTCCTGATTCTTGATTAGCATCTGTGATTGGATGTAATTTGGCTATTAAGACAGGGCTCGTCAACCATCCCGCCATGGACCGGTAAGTTGGCCATAGATTACTTGGTACTGGGGCTCACTGAGAATCATTGTGCTTTAACTTCAGACCCACAGTTTTTATTTTGAAGATCCAAAGTTGAAATTCTGCATCTTCATCCCTTACAAACCACTCCCTGTTTGTTTAATGTTGAAGCCACTGGCCAAGACCTTCACACTGCACAGAGTCAGGTGAACCAAAACCTTTCAAATGTTGTGTGACCTAGTCTCCTACCACTATTTGTAGCTGTATCTGCAGTCTTTGTTCCTGTCATGCAGCCTTTTGTTTAATCATGGCCAGAAATACAGAACCAGCTTTGAGTAATAACATTTTAAGTTCAAAGCAGTTCAGAAGTTTTACTACCTGCTGTAAATAAAGTTGAAACTGCATTTAGGCAGCATCATCTGATAATGTATAAACATACTCTGCATGGATTGTTCCATTATTCCATTACATCCAGCCATTCACGTTGTTCTGTCATCTCAGAAACATCAAGCATTAAAAATTTCATTCGCCTTTATCCTCCCCAGCACACACCTGCAGCTAACCTCCTCTGTAAACTGGTGTAATGTCATATCACTGTTACATCTCCAGTTTAGTCTAATTGGATAGGGACAGCAAGCCCAGTGCAAGGCATTGGCTGTACATGCTCAAAGCTCTCCCTGAAATAGGATAACATCATCCTTTATTATAACTCCAGAGGGAAAATTCAGGAACAGGCCAAGTACAAGGGTATAAGCATGCAACTAGCAGTTGAAGCTCCTGTTGAAGGGAGACTCTGTCGGACTTTCCCAGCAGACACACACATGTTTGGGTCTGCCAGGTCTGACTGGCATCCAGCCAGCTCACCATCAGGTGGTGATCAGATGACAACTCCACCCCCTCTTTACTTGAGTGTTCAAGACCTGCGGCTGCAAGTCCAACAGCATGATGACAAAAGTCAATCACTGAACTGGTGTCCTGGTGCCAAGTGCAAATTTGGACACTCTTATCCCAACCTGTGATGAGCACAGAAGACCAGTAACAAAACTCTGTTTGGGTTCAGATTGGTGGGGCCATTCCTCCCAATCACACCCCTCCAGGTTGCACTGTTTTTGCTGATGTGAGCATTGAAGACTCCCAACAGAGTAACTCTCCAGCACCCGTCCAAGGGAGTCCAAAAGGGTGAACACTCTGAGCTGCTGTTTGGTGCATAGGTACAAAAAAACAGTCAGGATCCCCACACCCAAATGTGGAGAGAGGATACCGTCTCATCCACTGGGATAAACTCTAATATGAGGAGCAAAAAGTCCTGCCACCCCAGCCCAGCACCTCTCACCATCATCAACTCCGGAGTGAAAAAGAGTCCAAACCCTCTCAAAAGGACTGGTTCCAGAGCCCAAGCTATGTCAATCAATCAATCAATCTTTAGTTGTATAGTGCCAATTCATAACAAGTGTAATCTCAAAACACTTTAAAATAGTCTTCATTTTATGGTTATACATATATGCATTGATACATGAAAATATGAAATTCACATATACATATATATATGCAAGTACATACATCAA